>JAVIAB010000117.1:8295118-8437618 GCA_032433765.1 Megaustenia siamemsis
AATATGGTGTTAGTGACCATACATTTTACAGACCTTCAGCACATTATTTTTGGGTAATGTGGTCGGTATTACGCCCGTGCCGCTTTACTTTCCCAGAAAAAACATTCGGTACCCATTAAAGGCTGGGTGGACCCGGAAGCCGTCGGTTGTGATCGAACCCTACCCTTGTTTTTTGTAGTCCCAGTTCACTAACCACTGAGCTATCGCGTCTCCCACTAATGTGGGTTGATAACAGCAAAATATGGACATGTGAACCTATGAAAACATGCACCATCAAGACAAGAGAAAGTAAAAATGGCGCCAGTGGTAGTCAACCGTCGAAGTGGAGACGGCACCCAATGAAAATGGTAGATGTGTACAGTTAATTCATTTCAGAAGCAGTTGGCTCAATCACAGTAGGAACAAAAGTTGTTTTTTTCTTCTATCTGGAGTGAAATAAGACCCAAACCTGAACACCCCACACCGACTGCTCTGGTGGCCTTTGCTGGCTGGTCCAATAGGTTCACTACATCGACAGACGTCAGAAACTAGATGATGATTTGACTGTAGTTTTTATTTATTTTGTTCCCTTTATTTAACCTTCTAGTTTTTTTTTTCTGTCGAGAGTAAAATAAAAACTCAAACCCGAATAGCTTAATACGACTTCGCTGGATGATCGGCTCTACTCTAAGATCCTATGGAGCCCACTCCTCCCCCCCCCCCTCCCTTTTTCCCCCACCTTGTAGCCGATTATTCGCTGTAAAGAAGACGTTAACATGTTAGTACTTTGAGGTTGCTACATTTAACTATAATGCGCGCAGTCAGGCTAAATAGAAAACAGAGGACGAAAGAACTGTGGACCAGACCAAGAGCATGATAATGACAAGCCATACAATATCGAAGATGGCTATTTTTGCTCAAAATTTGCATCAAAAGCAAGTAGGTCACTAGTAAACAAATGACGCCATTCTAAAATATCACTTAGCAAATCATACTTTAAAATAAAGTAATCCTCCTCGACATGTTTACTCTCCTAACATCCATATCGTCATTGCTGTAGACACTACAGGCCTAGCATCAATCATCTCCATTCAAACATTAACGTAGAACGATAGCATTTATCAACAGCAACGTTCAGAAATCACGCCATTGACTGATTTCTTGTCCGTACCTCGGACAGTGGAGAAACCATGACTAATCATGGACAGTACAGACAATAAACTGAACACACAAGGTGAAGCAAATTCACTGATTAGTACAGTATCCATCGAGGCGCGCACGCGTCACACGTACACAAGAGCTGGTGAGTAATCGCTGCTTTAAATAATTTGCTTATGTCTGGAGGGAGTGTAGAAAAACGGTTTTTGCTGAATCAACTGCTTTCACCACCTGTTTTGACATTTTTAAAGCCAAACCGAGCCTCCACTTGCTCAAACTTTTCAAACTGGCACGAGCGTTATTTTTATTTTCTTTACGTCTACGTTCATGGTCTAGACCTGAGACCACACAATGGCAGGATTAATGGGCACTACTGCTACACTCAGCCGAGATAGCTCAGTGGTTAGTGAACTGGACTATAAAGGACACGAGGCCGGGTTCGATTATAATCGACGTTTCCGGGTTCACTCAGCCTGAATGGGTACCGGATTATTTATTCTGGGAAAGTAAAGCGGCACGGTCATTGGAGGGTAGCCCGGCGATGTTTCCCCCACGTGCTAGATCGCTAAGTGTCATATGCGATCTCAACGGTTTAGCTATACACTTTTAGATTACACTGTTACATGACAAAAAAATACTTATCTAATCTTAACCACCTCATTGAATAGAACATTTACACAACTTTATATATATCTATATATCCGTGATTCTGACTGATGTGTACTGTCTGTACTGTCAGCTCATAAAATCCCCAAGAACAACATGAACTAGATGACTTGAGAACAACCCTGGACCAACTATGCAATAACTTCCAGAGAGTAGTCATTCAGTGGATACCATCACACTGTAATATACACGGGATGAACGCGCAGACAAATTAGCTAAAGAGGGAGGGAGATTACCACAAGAGAACCATCCGCTCAGTTATGATGAAGCCAAATCCATCCTCAAAGGTCAGTTCCATGAAGAATGGAAACGAGAACACCCCAAAGCATAACGAGAGTGACGGATACCACCAACTATCAAGAAGGGATCAAGTCACCATACTTCGCCTACGCACTGGCCACAATAGAATGAGATCACATGTTCACCAAATTCAAATAGGTACAACCAGCCTATGCCACTGGACACTGGACAATATGACTACAAAACATGTTCTACACGATTGCCCTAGTACACACCCTTGAGAAGAACAATGTGGTCCACACCCACCTCCCTGGAAGAGAAACTATATTGGAGCAATCGAATCACTTATATAGACAGCTGACTTCTTGAGAGAGTCTGGAATCCTACTCTAATTGAGCTTGATAGCAGATATATATATATCCTTTCATCATCATCATCGAGTGCCGTCTCCGCAACGAAGGTTGGCTACCATGGAGCGCCATTCTGCTCTTTTTTCTTGCTTTGATGGTGCAGGTTGTCATAGGCTGATTTGTCCATCTTTTGATGTTACTCGTCCATGTTAGTCTTGGTCTGCCTCTGCCTCTTTTACCTTGTATTTTCCCATCCAGGATTACTTTTAGTAGGCTGTTGTGTCTTTTAACATGGCCAAAAATCGCATTTGTCTTGTTCTAATTGTGTTTAGTAGTTCTCTTTTCATTTTAGTTGCTTTAAGACTTCATCGTTTGTTTTCTTTTCCTTCCATCCAATTCTACCTATTCTTCTATATATCCACATTTCAAAGGCTTCAATTCTGTTTTCTTGTCTCTCTCTCTCTCTCTGCGTTCAGGACTCAATCAGAGTAAGGATTCCAGACTCTCATATGAAGTCAGCTGTCAGGCTAAGTGTGTTGATCGCCCCCACAGACAGAACATCACAATTAGAGTCTGTCAGATCCACTCTGACTGAACACCCGTTAATACGTTGCACTGTGTTCTGCGCCAGTGGCCCAGTGCATCCGATTTCAGCCAGCATTTTTTCAGGTTTGCTTTCCTTAGCCTTTGATTGTCCCCAATCTTCCTGCAAGGCAGCAGTTGATCTTTTCTGTCGGGGGATTCTGCCCTTAGATGGTCGGCCTTCCCAGGTTTACGAGCACCATCTGCCCGAGTCACTAGAGGTGACTAACACAGACATGCGACTTGTAATATGAGGATACTGCAACAAGGAACACATTTCATGCATAGCCTCCATTTGTTCCCGCCGCCTATCCCCATATACCGTATAAGTCACGTCCTCCCGAAAATGATGATCATCGTAGCACTTGATGATGTTAGGCCATCGTTGATGACTCCAATTCCGAACATATAGACACACAGTCAGTCGTCAATTTATTCTTGTTGCACATCAAACAGCAGACCGTAAGATTTGCGCACGGCCGGTTTAGGGAACCAATACGATGACGTAGGACACAATGTCGCCAAACTCATAATCTCGATACCTTTAGACTTATGTCTGATTACTCAAGTGTAAACAGTCTACGACGAACAATACACGAAGCAACTTCCCCAAAGAGACAAAACTGCGACTGACGAAGTAGTTTACATTAATGTGTAACGTGGAAATAACTTGCGTCAAAGAATCCCAATAACGGTCTTGAACAGCACTAATGTGACGTAAAGCACAGATGAAGTCTGGACGGTGGAATGTCTCACTCACAACACTTGATTCGTCAAAAACGGACTGTTGTCGACCTACGACCTCGTCTTAGCGACACAGATGCATCAAGCATATCATCATTTTGACTTTTACGCAGAAAAGTGCAAAGAAGATCCGAAATTAATCAGACCTTGGGTGCATTTTCTGCAGCGATCGAGAGGACGTGGACTAGATCCGCCATCTTGGAAACGGAAGTTTTCTTGTCTAATGTCCATGTTTCTACACCATATAGGAATATTGAGAAGATGTAACATTTTGCTATTCTTAGTTTTAGCCCTGTTGTTATTTCTTTTGATGTTAGTATGTTCTTCATGGCATTAAAATTACTTTTAGCCATTCCTATTCTTTTGTTTATTTCAGTTGTACATTTTCCATCACTGGTTATTATAGTATGTCCAAGGTAGTTGTAGTTCTGAACTGTCTCCAGGTCTATTCCTTCAATTTTGATATCCATTTGTGGGTTTTGAGTATTTCCTTTGTTTATGATCATAGATTTAGTCTTTTTGATATTCACATCTAGTCCATATTATTTGCTTATCATGTTTATTTCATTAAGTAATTGTTGTAGGGTGTTAGACAAGGTTGTGTGCTGTCACCAGATTTTTTAATATTTACAGTGAGATTATTTTCAGATCCATAAGGGACATGCCTGGAATAACAATTGGAGGTCGTAATATAAATAATATAAGGTATGCTGATGATACAGTCTTAATCGCTAAGAGTGAAAATGAGTTACAAGAAATGTTAGCCATTATAGTGAAAAAAAGCAAAAATAAAGGACTTAGCCTTAATAGCAAAAAGACAGAGGTAATGGTAACAACAAAGAAAAACACATCACCTCAGTGCAAAATAAAGACAAGTGGAACAGTATTAAAACAGTAAATGAATTTAAATATTTGGGAACTTTGTTAACCTCAGACGGAAGATGTACAAAAGAGGTGAGATGCAGAATGGCTCAGGCAAAAGCAGCTTTCTAAAAAATGAGAAGATACTATGCAATCCATTTTTGACAATAGAAACAAGAAAAATAGTTCTTAAATGTTATGCAGAGCTAGTCTTAACATATGGATGTGAATCAAGGACAATTGGACAACAGACAAGAAAAACACTGGAGTCTGTAGAAATGTGGTTTTACAGAAGAATGTTGAGAGTACCATGGACAGCTAAGAAGAGTATTGAAGATGTTCTGAGAGAGGTCAAAGCAAAAAAGAGCTAATTTCTAATATTAGGAAGAAACAATCATCATTTTTTGGCCATGTAATGAGAAGAGAACGACTGGAATATATTGTAACAACTAGAAAAATTGAGGGACGAAGAGATAGAGGGAAGCAAAGAGAAAAATAACAGACAGCTTAAGAGAATGGCTTGGCAGAAGGTCACAACATAAATAATAAATAGCTGCCGAGATCGAAAGTTGTGGAGAGACATGATCCCTTACGCCAGCAGGCCCGGTACTTGATGATGATGAATTGTTGTAGATCTTTAGGATTTTCTTCTAGCAATACAGTATCATCAGTATAGCTTAAGTTATTGATTATCTTTCCATTAATTTGTAGGCCTGGCATCTCTATGATGTTTTTAAAGATTTTCTCAGTGTATAGATTGAACATGCTTGGTGATAGGATGCATCCCTGTCTTACTCCTCTTTTTATATCAACGGGTGTCGAGTTCTCTTTGTTATATTTTATTATTGCTGTTTGCTCCCAGTATAGATTACATATTAGTCGTATGTCCATGTCTTCTAGATGTATCTCTTTTAGGCATTCTATAAGTTATATATCCTTTGGATACACTAAATACCGACCACATTACCCCAAAAATCATGTGCTGAAGGTCTATACAAATGATGGTCACTAAGACCATATTCTCTATACGCCACTTGGTCTGACGTTGGTCTTTACTTTACTTACTGCAGTACTCAAGCTACCGGCGATAGAAAGAGAAAAGTCTTGAAGAAACACAAGTATACAATTACATTATTAGGAGTTACATGTCTAGGGAGCGATGAAAACACAATAAAGAGATATAAAAATGAAATGGAGAAAAACTGTAAGTTAACGCGCGTTAGAGATTAAATCCAACATTAGTTATCGGAAACTCTTTACACACAGCTTCGCAGCAGGAGACAATCTGATCATCAGAAGCCAACCCCTCGAGCGCGTGTTTCTTCTTTTTAGCTTCGTGATATTCTAGGGGTGGTGGGAACGTCTGGGTCATGACATCGACCTCCTGCTGCATTAAAGAAAAGGTACAATGTACATGAGGGAGCCGCGGTTGCTCAGTGGTTAAGGAATGGACTACAAAGGACAAGAGTTAGGGTTCGATCCCAACCTACGGCTTCCGGTTCACCCAGCCTTTAATGGGTACCGAATATTTTTCTGGGAAAGTAAAGCGGCATGGGCGTAATACCGACAACATTACCCCAAAAATCATGTGCTGAGGGTGTGTAAAATTTATGGTCACTAACACCATATACCCCTATACGCCACTTGGCGTTACGCGGGTACTTTACTTACTACAATGTAGATAAGACAGAGGCAAACCAAGACTAATGTCGACCGATAACAGTAAACGATGGAACCTATGACAATATACACTATCAAGACAAACGTAAAAAAACGAGTACTGATTATCGTAAAAATACAACTCAACCAACCACAAGGTGGAGCAAGTTACGTGAAAGCACCAGATTACGTGGAAATAGGACGACTCAGACAAAAACATGAACAGATACAATTTGAGTCACTGAATAATTGAAGATAGCAACATCTATAGCTACACAACTAGCGAGGTTAGGACAGTCACTAAATAATTTACAATCTTTTTTTGTCAGGACCATCATCACTGCATACAGGGCGTTCCCATGGGTGCTCAGATATCACCCTCGAGATTCTTGAGGCAATCCAAATATAATCTTGTAAGTCCTGTCATCCATCTAGAATATCGTTCTTATTTGGACAGTCTTCATCTCTTCCACAACCGCATTTTCACTTATACTAATTATGTATGTAGATAAAAACATTGATCAAGTAGCTTACCTTGAAGACATAGTTCAAGTGGCCCAGAAGAGATCGCACAAGTAGGTTACCGAGAAGACATCGCTCAAGTAGGTTACCCAGAAGACATCGCTCAAGTAGGTTACCCAGAAAATATCACTCAAGTAGGTTACACAGAAAACATCACTCAATTAGGTTACCCAGAAGACATCGCTAAAGTAGGTTACCCAGAAGACATCGCTCAAGTAGGATACCCAGAAGACATCGCTCAAGTAGGTTACCCAGAAGACATCGCTCAAGTAGGTTACTTAGAAGACATCGCTCAAGTAGGTTACCCAGAAGACATCGCTCAAGTAGGTTACCCAGAAGACATCGCTTAAGTAGGTTACCGAGAAGACATCGCTCAAGTAGGTTACCGAGAAGACATCGCTTAAGTAGGTTACCCAGAAGACATCGCTCAAGTAGGTTACCCAGAAGAGATCGCTCAAGTAGGTTATCGAGAAGACATCGCTCAAGTAGGTTACCCAGAAGACATCGCTCAAGTAGGTTACCCAGAAGACATCGCTCAAGTAGGTTACCGAGAAGACATCGCTTAAGTAGGTTACCCAGAAGACATCGCTTAAGTGTGTTACCCAGAAGACATCACTCAAGTAGTTTACCCAGAAGATATCACTCACGTAGGTTACCCAGAAGACATTGCTTAAGTAGGTTACACAGACAACATCACTCAAATATGTTACCCAGAAAATATCACTCAAGTAGGTTACAAAGAAAACATCACTCGATTAGGTTACCCAGAAGACATCGCTCAAGTAGGTTATATAAGACATCGCTAAAGTAGGTTACCCAGAAGACATCGCTCAAGTAGGTTACCCAGAAACATTGCTCAAGTAGGTTACCTAGAAGACGTCGCTCAAGTAGGTTACCCAGAAGACATCGCTCAAGTAGGTTACCCAGAAACATTGCTCAAGTAGGTTACCCAGAAGACATCGCTCAAGTAGGTTACCTAGAAGACATCGCTCAAGTAGGTTACCCAGAAACATTGCTCAGGTAGGTTACCCAGAAGACATCGCTCAAGTAGTTACCCAGAAACATTCCTCAAGTAGGTTACCTAGAAGACATCGCTCAAGTAGGTTACCCAGAAACATTGCTCAAGTAGGTTACCCAGAAGACATCGCTCAAGTAGGTTACCTAGAAGACATCGCTCAAGTAGGTTACCCAGAAACATTGCTCAAGTAGGTTACCCAGAAGACATCGCTCAAGTAGGTTACCCAGAAACATTGCTCAAGTAGGTTACCCAGAAGACATCGCTCAAGTAGGTTACCTAGAAGACATCGCTGAAGTAGGTTACCTAGAAGACGTCGCTCAAGTAGGTTACCCAGAAACATTGCTCAAGTAGGTTACCTAGAAGGCAACGCTCAAGTAGGTTACCCAGAATCATTGCTCAAGTAGGTTACCTAGAAGACATCGCTCAAGTAGGTTACCCAGAAACATTGCTCAAGTAGGTTACCTAGAAGACATCGCTCAAGTAGGTTACCCAGAAACATTGCTCAAGTAGGTTACCCAGAAGACATCGCTCAAGTAGGTTACCTAGAAGACATCGCTCAAGTAGGTTACCTAGAAGACGTCGCTCAATTAGGTTACTCAGAAAACATTACTCAAGTAGGTTACCCAGAAAACATTACTCAAGTAGTTTACTCAGATAACATTACTCAAGTAGGTTACACAGAAACATTACTCAAGTAGGTTACTCAGATAACATTACTCAAGTTGGTTACTCAGAAAACATTACTCAAGTAGGTTACACAGATAACATTACTTAAGTAGGTTACTCAGAAAACATTACTCAAGTAGGATACTCAAATAACATTACTCAAGTAGGTTACTCAGATAACATTACTCAAGTAGGTTACTCAGATAACAATACTTAAGTAGGTTACTCAGGAAACATTACTCAAGTAGGTTACTCAAATAACATTACTCAAGTAGGTTACTCAGAAAACATTACTCAAGTAGGTTACTCAGATAACATTACTTAAGTAGGTTACACAGAAAACATTACTCAAGTAGGTTACTCAGATAACATTACTCAAGTTGGTTACTCGGAAAATATTACTCAAGTAGGTTACTCAGATAACAAATAAAAATGAGAACGAGAGTTCATCGGTGCTATATAGAACCAATTCTGGCCTATGGAAGCGAATCATGGAAAGTAGACAAAGAAATGAAAAGACGATTAGAAGCCACAGCGATGGGATTTCTCAGAAGAATGTTGAAAGTTCCCTGGACAGCTAAAATAACCAATGAGGAAGTTCTCAAAGATGCCAACACAAAAAGGGAGCTCTTAAAAAAAACATCAGAAAGAAGCAATCAACATTTTTCGGGCACATCATGAGAAGAGGAAAGTTGGAATACTTGGTTACAACTGGCAAAATAAAAGGAAGAGAGATCGCGGGCGACAAAGTGAGAAAATACTGGATAGCTTGGTGTCATGGCATGGAAAACAGTCACAACAGAACTGATACGATGCACTGTGGATAGAAGATTGTGGAGAGACATGGTCACCTACGCCAACCGGTATGGCACATGATGCTGATTGTGAGACAGTATTACGTGACAGATTTGTATGACAGTATTGTCAGACAGTATTACGTGACAGATTTGTATGACAGTATTGTCAGACAGTATTACGTGACAGATTTGTATGACAGTATTGTCAGACAGTATTATGTGACAGATTTGTATGACAGTATTGTCAGACAGTATTACGTGACAGATTTGTATGACAGTATTGTCAGACAGTATTACGTGACAGATTTGTATGACAGTATTGTCAGACAGTATTACCTGACAGATTTGTATGACAGTATTACGAGACAGATTTGTATGACATTATTGTGAGACAGTATTACGTGACAGATTTGTATGACAGTATTGTCAGACAGTATTACGAGACAGATTTGTATGACAGATTTGTATGACAGTATTGTCAGAGAGTATTACGTGACAGATTTGTATGAAAGTATTGTCAGACAGTATTACCTGACAGATTTGTATGACAGTATTGTGAGACAGTATTACGTGACAGATTTGTATGACAGTATTGTGAGACAGTATTACGTGACAGATTTGTATGACAGTATTGTCAGACAGTATTACGTGACAGATTTGAATGACAGTATTGTCAGACAGTATTACGTGACAGATTTGTATGACAGTATTGTCAGACAGTATTACGTGACAGATTTGTATGACAGTATTGTCAGACAGTATTACGTGACAGATTTGTATGACAGTATTGTCAGACAGTATTACGTGACAGATTTGTATGAAAGTATTGTCAGACAGTATTACCTGGCAGATTTGTATGATAGTATTGTCAGACAGTATTACGTGACAGATTTGTATGACAGTATTGTCAGACAGTATTACGTGACAGCTTTGTATGACAGTATTGTCAGACAGTATTACGAGACAGATTTGTATGACAGTATTGTGAGACAGCATTACGTGACAGATTTGTATGACAGTATTTTGAGACAGTATTACGTGACAGATTTGTATGACAGTATTGTGAGACAGTATTACGTGACAGATTTGCATGACAGTATTGTGAGACAGTATTACGTGACAGTATTGTGAGACAGTATTACGTGACAGTATTGCTTATCCAATTTATTAACTCCTTGTGAAACCTCTGTTTTATCTTCACATGAATTATTTTATTCCAGCAGACATTTCACTTGATGCTGGACATACCCAACTGCCCAATCCGTTTCACTTTCTCTTTATCTTCCGTATTCTATTGGTTGCTTCGTCAGCTGTTTTTTGCGCTGTGTTCTACATCACAAAACCCGGGCATCTATTCTATCTTTACGACACATAGTACCATTGCTGGTGTATGTCGGGGGGCAACGATAGAACCCGACGGATAAAGGCCGCTTGGTTAAGCAGTCGCCATGACGTGTGAGACTCAGGATTTTTATTTCACCCCCGATAGAAAAAATCCTTTCTGTCTACCGAGGGCTTCGAACACCGTACGCCGGCTTTTCAGCCAGCGGAACAATGGTTTTAGCCGCACGGAGCATCAATCTTCAGTAATCGTTTATTTGGGGATTGCGGTGTTACCGCAACGCTTTATCTAAATCTTCTTTCTGCAAAATATTGGTGATTTCTAGCACAATCTATATCAGATGAGAACAATCTTACAAGACTAACGAATGTGAACTAACACTCATCAGTCTCTCAATATATATACACACATCCTTGCCCCATCTTTTCGCCTCTTCTCTTAAGGAATCAAGAATAAACTTGGCTATGCCCTCTTTGTCCAGAGTCAGGTCACACTATGTGCCAGGGCTGCCAACGAGCTTATCAGCTATTTCAGTTCTAATGGACACTAGCGTGAGAAGGACAGTAATCCAAGTTAACATGCTCACTTTAGAGCCATCCAGTAGCTGCATCCACTCCTGCCGCTCGATCTGTCAATCTTCTATATTATATTATGCGAGTCCGTCACTAAGACTGCGCTATCCACTTCCTGTGTAACCAACCATGTTATCGCCGCCATTGCTGCTTCTATCTCCATTCTCATGCGGGACACCGTAATGCTACACTTGTCAGCTTCCCCTGCCACTTCTCTGTCATGAGCGTATGCCACAACACCGCAAGACCTGCGCTGTCCGCGGGGCACTGAAAGCGTTGATGCTTATGTTTGATTCCCGCGGTGATGACAATTTATCTACGATGGATTCCCTTATTAAGGCGTTCTTAGCTACTCAGTGGCCAGCTCCGAGCTCAATCATTCCTTTTGTTTAGCCCCTATTTCTCCGATGTTACTCCTACCCAATCCCTGCCAACCCTAATGTTATTCACATCATATACTCTTCTTTTGGACTCTTCCGCCTCGCGGACTTAGTAAGTTCCATGTCTGAGACGCCTGCCCTTGGTTGCACCCGATTCTGAATGCAAGAAATGATTTGTGTTCCTTACCATGTTCAAATGAGAGCCTAAATAGCTCAGTGGTTAGTGAACTGGACTATAACAGCCGCGATAGCTCAGTGGTTAGTGAACTGGACTATAACAGCCGCGATAGCTCAGTGGTTAGTGAACTGGACTATAACAGCCGCGATAGCTCAGTGGTTAGTGAACTGGACTATAACAGCCGCGATAGCTCAGTGGTTAGTGAACTGGACTATAACAGCCGCGATAGCTCAGTGGTTAGTGAACTGGACTATAACAGCCGCGATAGCTCAGTGGTTAGTGAACTGGACTACTAAGGAAAAGAGTTTGGGTTCGATCCTGATCGACGTCTTCCAGGTTCACCCAGCTCTAATGGGTACCGGATTTTTTTCTGGTGAAGTAAAACAGCACGGGCGTAATACCGACCACATTACCCTAAAAATCATGTGCGAAGATCTGTAAAAATGATGGTTACTAACAACATATTCTCTAACTCCACGTAGCATGACGGAGCTCTTTACTTTGTACCTTATCAAGTTCAAACAAGCATGGGCATGAGCAGACCTGTGTTGAACATTAATGCTCGGTAAGTCAGGTAGGCACTTCACTGAACGGATGGTGTATCTCTGGTGCATCCGATAACGGCCCATAGACCTTCATTGTGAACCTTTCCCAACCTTGCAATCATCGTTGACGAGAGCGTCAGTACACATAAACCATAATCCAACATTGATAGCACTCTAGCTCCATGAAGCTAAAATAGAAACAATTCAAGGAAGCTTGCCCTGGCTGTGATCTGAATAGTACCGACACATCGCCTTGTCTTTTGGACGATATTGCTAAAGTGGTGATTGGAAGGAAGGTCCTGTCAAATGTTATCACAAAATATTTAGTAGTTTGATTCCGTACCATGTTTATTTACACAGTTACAGGTCTTACTTAGATCAATGAGTCATCATCGAGAACCATGCCTGCTGGCGTAGGTGATCATGTCTCTCCACAACTTTCGATCTCGGCAGTTATTAATCATTTCTGTTGTTGACCTTCTGCCAAGCCATTCTCTTAAGTTGTCTGGTATCGTTTCTCTTTTCTATTCTCCAATAGTCCCTTTATTCTTTCAGTTGTTACAATATATTCCAGCTGTTCCCTTCTCATTACATGGCCCCAAAAAAATGATGATTGTTTCTTCCTAATATTGGATATTAACTCTCTCTTTGCTGTGGCCTCTTTCAGAACATTTTCATTACTTTTCTTAGCTGTCCTTGGTATTCTCAATATTTTTCTGTAAAACCACATTTCTACAGTCACCAGTGATTTTCTTGTCTGTTGTCCTATTGTACATGATTACACCCATATGTTAAGGCTGACTCTACATAACATTTAAGAACTCATCTTATTTCTATTGTCAAAAATGGATTGCACAATATTTTTCTTATTTCTCGAAAAGCTGATTTTGCCGGAGCCATTCTGCACCTCATCTCCGTTGTACATCTACCATTTGAGTTGAACATAAATGTAATGTTAGATTAATAAGTGCAATTTGTTGCTGCACCAAGTGATTAGCTGATCCACATTTCCCTGCAGTTGCCTGGTTATTTTTGCTTGATCACGCCCTTGTAATCTGCCAAGGCGAGTGTGCGACCCGGTCCGACATTCTTCATTTGCGCTACTCTGTAGGTGAATATATTGAACAAAGCAGACAGTAAAGGAGATCCTTGAGACAGCTCCAGTAGAGATAAATCGCGGATCAGATATCCAGGTACATGGCTCTACTTTTATTCTAATCAGCACTGATGTTACCCATCGCACGAGCCGTCAATCAATACAACTGTGCTTGCACAATTTGGTATTTCTGTGAAAGCAGCCTCCTTAGCTTGTCCACTGGGGGAAAATCTTGTAATGTATGTTCCTTTGTTTAGGGAACCGCGATAGCTCAGTGGTTAGTGAACTGGACTACAAAGTACAAGAGGTAGGGTTCGATTCAAACCGATGGCTTCCGGGTTCACCAAGCCTTAAGGTCTATACAAATTATGGTCACTAACACCATATTCCCTATACGCCACTTGGCGTGACGGTGGTACTTTACTTACTTTTATGTTCCTTGGTTTACCGTATTTTACCAATTATTTTCTATCCCCCGTTTCTGAACACAATAAATTAAAGACATTTTAAATGCTATACGAACATGTATTCAAGTAATGGTAGTAGTTGTAGTTAGTCGAAGGCTTCGGTATCACTGCAATCGAATTAAAATCCATAATTGCTCAACCGCCGCTGCCAGTGGAATCATCCAAATTAACATCTCTTCTCACTGAAGGATCCAAACAAAGAAAGGCAGCTGCAGTATACATGTATTAAAGTATTACATTACATTTTCGTTGAATACATGTGTAGTATATTTGTTTCAGGGGAGCCGAGATAGTTCAGTGGTTAGTGAACGGGACTACAAAGGACAAGGGGTAGGGTTCGATCCCAACCGACGGCTTCCGGGTTCGCCCAGCCTTTAATGGGTACCGGATTTTTTTTCTGGGAAGTGAAGCGGCACGGACGTAATACCGACCACATTACCCCAAAAATCATGTGCCGAAGGTCTGTAAAATTTATGGTCTCTAACACCATATTCCCTATACGCCACTTGGCGTGACGGGGGTACTTTACTTTACTTTACTTTACTTTACTTTACTTTACTTTACTTTACTTTACTTTACTTTACTTATATATATGTTTCACTAATCTAATGTGATAGTTACGCTTGCGTTGATGCAATCGGTTTCAAAATGTGTAATTGAGCATTTGTTAAAGCCAATCTTATATCTTCGTCTACATTCACACTGTGTTTAGTTCGTTTCGATATGAAGCCGCGTTAAAAATTCACTCTCGCAAAAAATGTGTGGAAACAAATGAAAGTGAAGTTCTCGTAAAATATATAATTGATAATGTATATATCAGCTTTACTGCAAACAAGACAATACAAAATTATAAACGTTTTGGCCACATGATCTCATCGGTATGACAAGACAACATACACGTGTATGATATTTAGATCGATTTCTGCTTAGCTTCAGTCAGAGCCATGTGATAACATCGCCACGAAATCAAATGCGTATCTCAAATTAAAATTGTAAAGCAGCCACGACCAAATTTAAATGAGTGATACATAGAAGACCAGAACTGAGCGACACTTTTACATTTCTTGTCACTGACTTGGTACCGTTCACAGATTTTATTATAAAATCTAGTTTCTCGTGAAGAAGAGCTGAAAGTGTCTTGAAGGACATCGCATGTCGAAGACTCATGCAGCTAGTCCCCCTTTGAGAGCAAGTAATTTCACTTTAGTACGGACACTAGGTTTTTCCAGAAGCATGGAAAATACCCAATCTGTACAAACCCCACAGACGCTACCAGCCGTGGTTTTCCAGTTTCAAACAAAGTTACTTTTTTTTTCGTTTCCTTGGTATCTTCACATTTTGTAGTAGTTTTTAAGTGCACTACGTAACACGAGTTCTTCTTTGACGTCATTTGAATAAACATACATCACTAAAACACTTGAGAACATGAACTTACATCACTAAAACACTTGAGAACATGAACTTACATCACTAAAACACTTGAGAACATGAACATACATCACTAAAACACTTGAGAACATGAACTTACATCACTAAAACACTTGAGAACATGAACTTACATCACTAAAACACTTGAGAACATGAACATATATCACTAAACACTTGAGAACATGAATATACATCAATAAACACTTGAGAACATACATCACTAAAACACTTGAGAACATGAGCATACATCACTAAAACACTTGAGAACATGAATATACATCACTAAAACACTTGAGAACATGAACATACATGACTAAAACACTTGAGAACATGAACATACATCACTAAAACACTTGAGAACATGAACATACATCATTAAAACACTTGAGAACATGAACTTGCATCACTAAAACACATGAGAACATGAACATACATCACTAAAACACTTGAGAACATGAACTTACATCACTAAAACACTTGAGAACATGAACTTACAACACTAAAACACATGAGAACATGAACTTACAACACTAAAACACATGAGAACATGAACTTACATCATTAAACACTTGAGAACATGAACTTACATCACTAAAACACTTGAGACCATGAACTTACACCACTAAAACACTTGAGAAAATGAACTTACATTTGTTGACTCGTCCACTGGAAAAAAGAACAAAGAGAATTTTAAATTTTATTCAAAGAATGCATCTTCACACTGAGAACTTTTATCATATTCGTAGCTGAGTTCTTTTCTTTTCTACTCTTTTCTTCTCTATTCTACTCTTGTCTACTCTTTTTTACTCTTTTCTATTCGATCTTAGAGTCTGATATTCCATCCTGATTTCAGTATATTCTAGTTTCATATTTTTAGTCTAAAATTTTGATCAAAGAAGTTAAGCAAAACAAATGGACAGACTTCTGACAAAGTATGAGCAGGGACTTCAAGACAGCTACAAGAGACTTCGACAAAGCATTACAAGTAACAAATAGCGAGACAAGAAAACCACGATCCTACTGAGCTCATAAATGACAAAGACAAACAGCCAATATCAAATAACCAACATATGCAACAGAGATGGAAAGACTATTTTGAAGAATTGTAAAACATGGCACCAACTACCAATAACACAACAAAAACTACGCAAGAATACACAAACACTGAACTCAACATCATGAAAGAGGAAATCAAAGAAGTAATGAAATATGCACCAAAAAAAAGGCCGGGGATAGATGGTATAGCAGTAGAAATAATAACAGCAGCAGGTGAAACAGGAGTTGCATGGCTGCACACACTATTCAATGCAGCATGGCACTAACAAAAAGCCCCAGAAGATTGGCAACAGGCAATCGTCGTACCAATATGAAAAAATAAAGGTAGCAAGAGAGACTGCATTTAGAAAGTTGTAAAGCCGCAGGTCCAGATGAAATTCCTTCAGAAGCCATCAAATCAGATATTAACACCTCTACCAACATGCGACATAGTCTACTAGGTATAATTTGGGGAACGGAAGAAATACATAAAGTATAGAAAGAAAGTTATACGATCAAACTACCAAAGAAAGGAAGCTCACAGGAGTGCACACATTATAGGGAAATTATGCAACTATCGGTGCCAGGAAAAATATTAAGCAGAATCATTCTGGAGAGACTAAAAAAGAGACCATGGAGAAACATATGAAAGATGAACAAGCGGGTTTTAGGAAAAACAAGATCATGTGCTGATCAAATAACTACCTTACTTATAATAGTTGAACAAAGCTTACAACTACAGTCCCCACTTTATATCGGATACATAGATTACAAAAAGGCATTCGATAGTTTAGACAGAGGAATGCTTTGGAAGTTGCTGAGTCATTAGTGAATCCCCATAAAGTTTATTAAACTGATAAGAACACTGTATAAAGGAATGGAATGTAGTGTGGTGCATGAAGGACAGCTTACAGAGGCATTTGAAATAAGAACAGGTGTAAGGCAGGGATGCCATCTGTCTCCATTTCTCTTTCTACTGGCCATAGATTGAATTATGAAAATAACTCATAACAACAGACATGAAATCCAGTGGTCACTGACCAAGCAACTTGATGATTTAGACTTTACTGATGACGTAGCCATTCAAACATAAACATAACAGGTGCAAGATAAAATGAGCATACTTGATGTGCGATCACAACAGATGGGACTAAAATTAATAGAGATAAGACCAAAGTTATGAGAATTAATGCAGCTGGCAATAACCAAGCAACAATATGAGAAATAACTCTACTGGACGTACAATCTTACATATATCTGGGTAGTAATATAGACAAAGAGGGAGCAACAGAAAATGATACCAAAATAAGGATATCAAAAACAAGAGGAGCATTCGTTCCACTGGGAAACATATGGAAGTCCAAAGAAAATAGGTTAAATACAAAAATAAAAATTTTCAACTCCCAATGTTAAGTCAATCTTATTATATGACTGAAAAATGGGGGAAAAAATGACAATGATAAAGATATCGACCATAATGAATGGATGCTTGCGCAGAATAAAAGGATGGGAATTGCAGGACAAAATCACTAACATAGAATTAAGGAAAAGTACCAGTCAAATAACATTGAATAATGAGATACAACGAAGACAATGGTCCTGAATAGGACACACATTGCGGAAGACAACTGAAAATATTACACAACAGGCCCTCTTTTGGAATCCCCAAAGTAAAAGAAAAAAAGGAAGATCAAAATATTCTTCGATAAGACTGATGGAAGCAGAGATGAAGATAATGGGAAAAAAACATGGAATGATCTTAAAAGAATTGCTAGAAACAGAACGGCCTGGAAAATGTTTTTTGAAGACCTCCGCCCCATAGAGAGTTGAAAGATACAAGAAGGAGCAGAGAAACTGTATTCAATATATAGGTATATCGCCTTTCAGCCATGCAGTATAGTTATGCACTACAATTGTAGAGAAAAGGCTGAGACCGATAAAAGACCTACAGTAGAGCGATTCTCAAGATCGAGTTAACAGAGAAGAACTGTGGGAGATACTAACAACATACGGATAAGGCAACATCTAACAGAGAAGAACTGTGGGAGATACTAACAACATACGGATAAGGCAACATCTAACAGAGAAGAACTGTGGGAGATACTAACAACATACGGATAAGGCAACATCTAACCAACCTAATTAAAAGTCTCTACTTCAACAGCAGGTTCACAGTCAGAACAGCAGCAGGCCACACAGACCACTTCGAAGTTAGATCAGACGTAAGACAGGGTGCGTACTATCCCCCTATTGTTTATTACATACTTGGACTATATATGCAAGCTAGCCAACCCATCAGAGACAGAGGAGATCAATGAGCTTTTATTTGCAGACGATCAGGCACTAATACATGAAACAATAGAAGACCTACAAGAACACTTAAACAAACTCAACAGCTCAAGCACAAAATACAACATGAAAATCAGCATCAACAAAATAGAAGTCATGAATATCGCAAAAAAGAAACAGAACATCAACATAAGTATAGACAGCAGAGAACTAAAACAAGTAGAGGAATTTAAATATCTAGGAAGTCTAGTGACAAACGACAATTTACAAACAGCAGAGATAGACTCAAGATGCAACAAAGCTTGTCAAATCATTGGACAGCTATCACCACTATTGTCCAACAAGGAAATAACTCTAGAGGCAAAACGGGCACTCTACAATACAATCTTCATCCCAACGTTGTGCTACCAATGCCAGACCTGGACCCTAGATGCAAGAACAATAAGAAAATTAACCATTACTGAGATGAAATGTGTTAGACGAATGACTGGAAACAGCCAGAGATAAAAGATCAGAAATGAACAGAGAAACAGGAACAATCCCCGCTATAGAATACATAAAGAAACAAGATATAAAATTGTTTGGCCACGTGACAAGGTGGGAGCCGCGATAGCTCAGTGGTTAGTGAACTGGACTACAAAGGACGAGAGGTAGGGTTCGATCCCAACCGACGGCTTCCGGTTCACCCAGCCTTTAATGGGTACCGGATTTTTTTCTGGGAAAGTAAAGCGGCACGGCGTAATACCAACCACATTACCTCAAAAATCATGTGCCGAAGGTCTGTAAAATTTATGGTCACTAACACCATATTCCCTATACGTCACTTGGCGTGACGGGGGTACTTGACTTTTTTTTTCGTGACAAGGGAGAAACATCAAAACACAACATAACGAGCCTTCACTAAACTTTACAAGAACACCATACCCAAAAGCCGACGAAGAAAACGATGGATTGACGGAATATTAAAAGCATTAGGATACATAACAGCGGCAGATGCGAACAGAAGAGCAAAATAACATAACCTATAAGTCCCCTCGAAGCTCAAAGACAAACAAGGAGGGAAAAAAAGGAATAAATATCGAGATTTATTAATTGTTTTTTTTTTCTTATTTTAGTCAAGATAATCCTGATTTTATTTTCCTATGGAGTGGAAATCCTATTTCTGAAATTGTGTTTTCTCTTTGATGGACTGCACTCAGATTTAAAATGATTATCCCAGCTTGTGATTATTTCAACTGTACATCTTTCACTTTTCTACCACACGCAGATGTTTATTAGGCATCGTGTTTTATTGCAACTTGCTAACTGTCTAATAATTTTGTTGTTGCTTTCGCTGTGTTATATCTCTAGCGAATATTTGATTCTTGTCTGGCGAATATTTATTTATTAATTATATGTCTAGCGAATATTTGATTCTTGTCTGGCGAATATTTATTTATTAATTATATGTCTAGCGAATATTTGATTCTTGTCTGGCGAATATTTATTTATTAATTATATGTCTAGCGAATATTTGATTCTTGTCTGGCGAATATTTATTAATTAATTATATGTCTAGCGAATTTTGTCTGCATTTTACGTGAAAATCTCCGCCTAATGTTTTCACACCGACAGTCATGTGCTCAGGTGTCTCTCTCCATAAAGCAGATATCCTCTTACTTCGGGGGTACTCCCTCTATTAATTTTGCCCATGCATTGGCCATTTTGGCCCACTCCTTTCGATTTACAATACCAATAATTCTTTAACGTGCGCAGAATGGACATCGGATCTCACTACCAGAGAGGGCTAGACATCGGATCTCACTACCAGAGAGGGCTAGACATCGGATCTCACTACCCAGAGAGGACAAGATATCGGATCTCACTACCAGAGAGGGCTAGACATCGGATCTCACTACCCAGAGAGGACAAGATATCGGATCTCACTACCCAGAGAGTACAAGATATCGGATCTCACTACCCAGAGAGTACAAGATATCGGATCTCACTACCCAGAGAGTATAAGATATCGGATCTCACTACCCAGAGAGTACAAGATATCGGATCTCACTACCCAGAGAGTATAAGATATCGGATCTCACTACCCAGAGAGTACAAGATATCGGATCTCACTACCCAGAGAGGGCTAGACATCGGATCTCACTACCCAGAGAGTATAAGATATCGGATCTCACTACCCAGAGAGTACAAGATATCGGATCTCACTACCCAGAGAGGGCTAGACATCGGATATCACTACCAGAGAGGACAAGATATCGGATCTCACTACCCAGAGAGTACAAGATATCGGATCTCACTACCCAGAGAGTACAAGATATCGGATCTCACTACCCAGAGAGTACAAGATATCGGATCTCACTACCCAGAGAGGGCTAGACATCGGATATCACTACCAGAGAGGACAAGATATCGGATCTCACTACCAGAGAGGGCAAGGCATCGGATCTCACTACCAGAGAGGGCTAGACATCGGATCTCACTACCAGAGAGGGCTAGACATCGGATCTCACTACCAGAGAGGGCAAGGCATCGGATATCACTACCAGAGAGGGCTAGACATCGGATCTCACTACCAGAGAGGGCAAGGCATCGGATATCACTACCAGAGAGGGCTAGACATCGGATATCACTACCAGAGAGGGCAAGGTATCGGATATCACTACCAGAGAGGGCAAGGTATCGGATATCACTACCAGAGAGGGCTAGACATCGGATATCACTACCAGAGAGGGCAAGGCATCGGATATCACTACCAGAGAGGGCAAGGCATCGGATATCACTACCAGAGAGGGCAAGGTATCGGATATCACTACCAGAGAGGGTTAGACATCGGATATCACTACCAGAGAGGGCAAGGCATCGGATATCACTACCAGAGAGGGTTAGACATCGGATATCACTACCAGAGAGGGCAAGGCATCGGATATCACTACCAGAGAGGGTTAGACATCGGATATCACTACCAGAGAGGGCAAGGCATCGGATATCACTACCCGAGGAGACTAGAGGACGGTAAAGACACGAATAAATCACGGATTCGATGTTTTTTTTTAAATTTCATTTTCCACCGCATGTGGCGCGAATCGAACTTGGGACCTTCTTGTCCAGATGCGGCCGTCTGAACTCTCAACCAGTGACCCTTTGCCCAATGAATCGCACCTTCAGCGTTAATAATAATAATACAATAAAGCATTAACTCTCATTTGAGAGACTGGACATACTTGATGAAAGGACATTACATTAGTATCATCATCAAGTACCGTGCTCACTGTCGTAGGTGATCGTGTCTAATGTGTAGAAACATGGACATTAGACAAGAAAAGAGAATAGAAAATTAAAGCTGTTGAAATGTAGATTTATAGAAGAATAGAAAGTATTGTATGGAAAATATAAGAGAAACAAATACTGAAGTCTTAGAAAAACTGAAAATGAAAAGACAACTACTAAACACATTTCAAACAAAACAATTGAGATTTTGGGGCATGTTAAAAGGCACTGCAGCTTACTAAAAGTAATCCTGGTAGGGAAAATACAAGGTAAAAGAGGCAGAGGCAGACCAAGACTAACATGGACGAGTAATGTCAAAGATGGACAGATCATCCTATGACAACCTGCACTATTAAAGCAAGAGACAGAGCGGATTGACGCTCCATGGTAGCTAACATTCGATGCGGAAACGGTAATCAACGATGATGATGATGGTGAAGATGAAATAGAATAGTAATTTAGTAAAGCTGTTGTTATTGAAGTTTAGCAATAAGGAATTCAATCAATTAACTATTCTTTTTTTTATTTTTATTTCATCCAGGTAAAGAGGTAACAGATCGAAGACAAATCACCAACAGCTCATGTCAGTGTAACCACCATTCCATGGTACCACCAATAGTGACAACAACAGCTCATGTCAGTGTAACCACCATTCCATGGTACCACCAACAGTGACAACAACAGCTCATGTCAGTGTAACCACCATTCCATGGTACCACCAACAGTGACAACAACAGCTGCTGCTGTTGCCGCTGTCAAACCTGTGTCGAGAATTTCGTTGACAAACAAACCACAAACACCAGTTTTTGGTATAACTACAGCAACATCCTAGTAGCAGGATGGTAGAACAAGAGAACGCAGTGACTGCTCCACGTCGGATCCAGTCATAATTTGTGTGAGTTACTGCTAGATCAGCTCTACAACTTTATGATCTCTTTACGACTTACATTTTCTCGTTATGTAATCTTCTTCTTCTACCTTTTAGCTCCCAGTGGAGCATAGGTCTTCAACAAACACTTTCCAAGTCGTTCTGTTTTTTGCAATTAGGTTATGTAATCTACTAAATTGTAATTATATTATTGTATCTTCAATTAGAAAATAACATTTTTTCTCTTTTATTTTTCTTATTATGGTTATGGTTAGTCGAAGGTCCCCGTATCACTGCAACATATTAAAGTCAGTAAGTGCTCAACAATCAACGGCCCAGAAAGCGAAAACAGCAAAGTGTGTGGTACACATGAGGCATATTCAGAACACGAAAGACGAATATGGCAGAACAATGAAAGAGATTGGAGCCTCATCATGTAACAGTCCAAAGAAAGCCAAGGAGAGAAATTCTAACTATTGTTTTAGGCATTAGACCAGAAAACAGAACAGAAAATTGAGGCCTTTGAAATGTGGATTTATAGAAGAATAGGTAGAATTGGATGGAATGAAAAAAAAAACAAACGAGGAAGTTTTAAAACAACTAAAAATTAAGAAAGAACTACTAAACACAATTAGAGCAAGACAAATGCAATTTTTTGGTCATGTTAAAAGACACAACAGTCTAATAAAAGTAATATTAGAAGGGAAAATACAAGGTTAAAAGAGGCAGAGGCAGACCAAGACTAACATGGACGAGTAACATCAAAAGATGGACAAGCCAGCCTATGGCAATCTGCACCATCAAAGTAAGAGACAGAGTGGAATGGCGCTCCATGGAAGCCAACCTTCGATGCGGAGACGGCACTCAATGATGATGATGATGATGATGATGATGATGATGATGATGATGATGATGATGATGATGAATTGCTCAACCGCCGGTGCCAGTGGAATCATTCGAATTAGAACATCTCATTGAAGGATCCAGACAATGAAAGGAAGCTGCCGTCCCTATCGCAGCAGCTACAGCCCACGACAAAAGACATGAGGCTAAGAGGGACCGAACGTGAACGCTGATGAACTGTCCTTCGTCATACGGTACAAACATTCATCGTAAGCAATCGGAATATCGAAACACGATCCGGATGAAAAACACAGTTCACGGTGTCCACAGAGCACTAAACTCAGTAGCTCTGACGGCAAGCCGGACTTGGAATATGAGGAAACGGCAACAAGTAACACTTTTCAGACTGAGCCTGAATGATTCCTGCCTCCTATCCACCATATTGACCGGAAGTCCAATTATATGAATTGCGATTTTCTATAGCCTGTAAGCATTTCTCTGAAGGTGACAAGCGTGGAGGTCCTCACTCACACAGGCAGTCCAAACATCTACACGCTGACTAAATAACGTAGACTACGCTGGCTCGACTACGTACACCGTATACAAAAAGATATACTTTGTGGACAAACATCACAAGGGGACCCCCAAAACTCCGATTTATGGATACGTGTAAACGCGACATGAAGACTCTGAATATAAAATTTGCAGGCAAGGAATAAGAATTCTGCAGACCGCAGTCTTTAAAATAAAATTATACATTTTCGACTCAAGCAAGAAGCATATAGATTCGTAGAAAAAGAAAATACAAATCGAAACACAAAAAAACCACTCATAATGGCGCTGTAAAATATCAATCAGCTATTACTAACGGGGACTATAATGCTGCTAATGCTCTTCTCTTATCCTTCATTTATAATCTCTCTCTCTCTCTCTCTCTCTCTCTCTCTCTCTCTCTCTGCGGTCAAGACTCAATCAGAGTAGGATTCCAGACTCTCACATGAAGACAGCTGTCTGTTTAAGTGAATTGATCGACCCCACAGACAGAACATCATAATTAGAGTCTGTTAGATCCACTCTGATTGAGTACCTGTTAAAACGTTGCACTGTGTTCTGCGCCAGTGGCCCAGTGCATCCGATTTCAGCCAGCATTTTATTCAGGTTTGCTTTCCTTAGCCTTTGATTGTCCCCAATCTTCCTGCTAGGCAGTAGATTGTCTTTTCTGTAGGCAGATTCTGCCCTAAGATGGTCGGCCCTCCCAGGTTTACGAGCACCATCTGCCCGAGTCACTAGAGGTGACTAACACAGACATGCACACACAAAGATATAAGATGTGACTAACACTGATACACACCAAGATATGAGGAATGACTAACACTGATACACACCAAGATATGAGGAATGACTAACACTGACACACACCAAGATATGAAGCATGACTAACACTGACACTCACCAAGATATGAGATATGACTAACACTGAAGCACACCAAGATATGAGATATGACTAACACTGACACACACTAAAATATGAGATATGACTAACACCGACACACACCAAGATATGAGGCATGACTAACACTGACACACACCAAGATATGAGATATCACTAACACTGACACACCAAGATATGAGGCATGACTAACACTGACACACACCAAGATATGCGGCATGACTAACACTGACACACACCAAGACATGAGATATGACTAACACTGACACACACCAAGATATGAGATATCACTAACACTGACACACCAAGATATGAGGCATGACTAACACTGACACACACACCAAGATATGAGATATTACTAACACTGACACACACCAAGATATTTATAATCTAAGATTTTTACTACATCATTATCTATACTATAAGCTTTTATGTAAAGTGTCCTAGATTGTAAGAATTTATTGAATTCTTCAATAACAACACAATCCTTTATCTCCACCTTTTCTTTGATTTTAAGTTCCTGTCTGCATATTCATTTGGGCTGAAAGACCTTTATTGAATCCTTCCATAAAATGTAGACTCTAAATTGCACTTTTCCCTATAATATAGTCTTTAATCTGCACATTTCCCTAGAATGTAGGCTATAATCTGCACTTTTCCCTAGAATGTAGGCTCTAATCTGCACCTTTGTATAGAATGTAGGCTTTAATCTGCACTTTTCCATAGAATGTAGGCTTTAATCTGCACCTTCCTCTAGAATGTAGGCTTTAATCTGCGCCTTTCACTAGAATGTAGGCTCTGATCTGCGCAACAGTCTTTAATCTGCACCTTTCCCTAGCATGTAGGCTTTAATCTGCACCTTCCTCTAGAATGTAGGCTTTAATCTGCACCTTTCCCTATAATGGTGGCTCTAACCTGCACCTTTCCCTAGAATGTAGTCTCTAATCTGCACCTTCCTCTAGAATGTAGGCTTTGATCTGCACCTTTCCCTAGAATGTAGTCTTTAATCTGCACCTTCCTCTAGAATGTAGTCTCTAATCTGCACCTTTCCCTATAGTTTAGGCTCTAATCTGCACCTTTCCCTAGAATGTAGTCTCTAATCTGCACCTTTCCTTATAGTTTAGGCTCTAATCTGCACCTTTCCCTAGAATTTAGTCTTTAATCTGCACCTTCCTCTAGAATGTAGTCTCTAATCTGCACATTTTCCTAGAATGTAGTCTCTAATCTGCACCTTTCCCTATAGTTTAGGCTCTAATCTGCACGTTTCCCTAGAATGTAGTCTCTAATATGCACCTTTCCATAGAATGTAGTCTCTAATCTGCACGTTTCCCTAGAATGTAGTCTCTACTCTGCACCTTTCCCTAGAATTTAGTCTCTAATCTGCACGTTTCCCTAGAATGTAGTCTCTAATCTGCACCTTTCCCTAGAATGTAGTCTCTAATCTGCACGTTTCCCTAGAATGTAGTCTCTAATCTGCACCTTTCCCTAGAATGTAGTCTCTAATCTGCACGTTTCCCTAGAATGTAGTCTCTAATCTGCACCTTTCCCTAGAATGTAGTCTCTAATCTGCACGTTTCCCTAGAATGTAGTCTCTAATCTGCACCTTTCCCTAGAATATAGTCTCTAATCTGCACGTTTCCCTAGAATGTAGTCTCTAATCTGCACCTTTCCCTAGAATGTAGTCTTTAATCTGCACCTTCATCTAGAATATAGGATTTAATATGCACCTTCCTCTAGAATGTAGGCTTTAATCTGCACCTTCCTCTAGAATATAGGATTTAATATGCACCTTTCTTTAGAATGTAGGCTTTAATCTGCGCCTTTCTCTAGAATGTAGGCTTTAATCTGCGCCTTTCTCTAGAATGTAGGCTTTAATCTGCATCTTTTCTTACAGAGTAAGCTTTTCACTGCATCTTTGCTAAGATTGCAAGCTTTCATTTGTTTCTTTCCTCGCGTTTTCTTTGATTCTGTTCTTAGACAATAAGCTTTTTTTTATTGCACCTTACTTAGATTGTAACTATTCTGTCAATCTTCCATTACATTGCACGCTTTTCTCTGCATCTTTCATTATAATGTGAGCTTTTATTTGCAACTTTTCTCATAATGTAAGCTTTTCTTTGCCTATGAATCTTTCATTATAATTCAAAATCTACTCATTGCTTGCGTTCAGAGCCCGCCTCCAGTTGTCTTATCATGCTCATCAAATCACTCAGTATACAGGCGTGGGTGTAGTCTTGTGACTCAAACCAGATGAATGCCTTGGTCACTGCCTTCACCTCCATCATCATGCTACTTGTGGTCATAGTGTATGCATCACTGTCTTCCTTGACTATTCTGCCTGCAGATGGTGCTGTATGTACTTCTTTCGCGTCGTATTACATTTCCGTCTGTATAGATGACTGCATCTTTCTTATCGGTGTTACTCCAGATGAAACCGCTGACCTCCATATTGACCACAACTGAGTTATGCTCCCAACATTTCCTGTCGAGTGTGACAATACACGAGAATGTGCCCTGAATGACGTAGGCACCGGTATCCACTCCTCACCAACGCTGATATTGGTAAGCCCACAGACCTGTTTGATGACATCTTCTGCTCGGCCCACCCATGATTTGCATCTTTTTAGCCTGTCACCTTTCCCTGTTTTGAGCTCGTGGTGCAGTGGAGGCTGCACTAATCTTCAGGTATGCTCGTGCCCTCCAGATCTTGATCTTGTCATCCATGGTTGGAAAGTCAAGAAGATACCTCATTGCTACACAGGGAGTGTACGAGGGACACTCCAAGATAGCGCACATAGCTTCAATCTGTATTTTCTCCACCCTGTCAATTTACCTCGTTCTACAGTGAGAATTGCTAGGCCATACTCGAGTGGTGCAAGGATTAGTCCCTGGAACAGAAGGGTAAGTAGCCTCTTCTCGATGCTGAAAGCTGTCATGATCTTCAAGGCGGCTAATTCTGTGCGGGCTTTTGTTATCACATGGTCGACGTGGTCCATGAACTCTTAGGTACGTCCTCAACCTGGCCCTGGTCACCTCATCAGCTCCCATTCGTGCCACCGGTGTTTCTGTGTTGACGATATGATTGTTAAGGGATAGCCACTCAACTCATGGGAGCCGCAATAGTTCAGTGGTTAGTGAACTAGACTACAAAGGACAAGAGGTAGAGTTCGATCCCAACAGACGGCATCCATGTTCACACAACCTTTAATGGGCACCGGATTTTTTTCTGGAAAAGTAAAGCGGTACGGGCGTAATACCGACCACATTACCCCAAAAATCATGTGCCGAAGGTCTGTAAAATTTATGGTCACTAACACCATAATCCCTATACACCACTTGGCGTGACCACTTGGCGGACTTTACTTTTTACTTTACTACGCAACTCATGCTTTATTAGAATTAACCAAGGTACCTGATACTCCACACCACGATGATTTTTAAGACATGTTAAAAGACACAACAGCCAACTATTGTAATCTTGGAAACGAAAAATACAAGGTGCAAGAGGCAGAGCAAGACAAACATGAACGAGTAACATCAAAAGATAACAAGTAAGCCTATGACAAGCTGCACTATCAGGTGCAAGAGACAGAGCGGAATTGTGCTCCATAGTGCCAACCTTCGATGCGGAGACGGCACTTAATGACGATGATGATCAAGACAAGAGACAAAGTAGAATGGCGATTGTAGTCGCTTTAGTCAAGTTTTGATGTGAAGACGGCACTCAATGATGATGAATGATACGATGTCAAGTACTGTGAGACTTTCAGGTGTGTGCGAATTTTTGTAGCGAATTTGGGGAAAGAGAGGAGAGGAAGGGGGAAGGGGGGTAATTTAGCTTAATGCAGCACAAAGTCTACTAAACCTCACCCTGCACGTAGCCACGTGCTTCTTGCACTGGGAGGGAATGGGGCGTTGATTTTTACCTTCGAACACAAACAGGTACGGCTTGCACATCCAATATATGGCAGAAATGCAACAACAATATTTGTCAATAGCAACACATTTAATTATGAACAATTGAAAACGAGGTGGTCACAGTTTTCTTTAGGAGTTTCGTGCCAAATAGAAATAAGACTTGGCTTCTTTTTCTTTTCTTTTACACCTGGGGAAAATAAAAAAGATTATGATTTCTGGCCAAAA
The DNA here is from genome assembly GCA_032433765.1 of Megaustenia siamemsis. Lineage (NCBI taxonomy): Eukaryota > Metazoa > Mollusca > Gastropoda > Stylommatophora > Ariophantidae > Megaustenia > Megaustenia siamemsis. Next base: position 8,324,264 of record JAVIAB010000117.1, read on the forward strand.
TAAAAATGGGAATATTTAGGTGAAGGAGAAATGTACAGTGAATTGTGTTGGAAGTCGTTCAGTGTTGAGGCCAGACAGTGTCTGCAAGAAGAGAGTGAATCATATAGCCACCTTGGCATAGCGCCCTGTTTTCAGTGTATAGCGAGCATGCTCAATCTTCTCGTTGTGTTTACAGCCTGATGGATAATGCAAAGGCGGGAGGACTTGGCGAGGGGTGGAAAGATGTAGATAGAGAGCGTGTAAACAACGGAGTGGAAATGAAACACGAGGGTTCCACGGTCGGGGGTTTATAACACAAGGGAAGGGAGAAGGGAGAAGGGATATGTGTGTGTGTGTGTTTAGAGAAAAACGTGCTAGGTGTAAATTAATATGAACACCGGGTAATATAAGGATAGGTTTGGTTGCAAATGAGTGAAAACAGATAGGATAGAGAGGTGGGAGAATAAGGAAGGGAGGGGGGATGGTGAGGGAGCGTTTAGAGATATTTAAAGTGATTGTGGAAAGTGGAGATGTGAGATATGAGGAGAGAGTAGAAATTATGAAATTTAGTGAAAAAAAAAGTAAAAAAAAAAAAACGAAAGTAGAAAGGGGAAAAACAAAATGAAGTGGGAGACAGGGGGAAAGAGGAAATAGTTGTTAGTAAGATTAGAGAATTCGCGCTTGGGAAATTGAGAGTAACAAAGAGAGAAGAGGCATGGAGTGGTAAATAAAAATAAATATGGAGTGAGAGAGAGAGAGAGAAAGAGAGAATGAAGGAGGTCTTCGAATATATATATATATATGGCCCTTTTCGTCTTGTCAGACGGTCTAGTGCAGGCTATTGCGTATTTTTTTGAGGTATTGTTTTTGCCGAACAGCTTCTCTCGTGGCAAATTCTACCAATGTTTGACAAACACACGCGGTCACATAATGAACAGGTCAGGCTCGCTGGTCCACAGGGTTTACCATCCTTTTTCATGAGTCTCTTCTCTTCTAAGTCCTGTCTTAGAACAGTCTCAAATGTTGTTATACCGTTCCTTATACGTGCTCTCCATGATGTGCGATCACTTGCCAGATGTTGCCAGTCGTTTTCACAGATGGAGAAGTCTTTCAGAGATGATTTGCAGATATCTCTATATCGTAGTTTAGGTCTGCCGATTTGTCGTTTTCCGTGTTTTAGCTCGCCATATAGTATTTGCCTAGGAATGCGTTTTTCTTCCATCCGTTGGACATGCCCCAGCCATCTTAGCCTTCGACTTCTGAGCATCGACATGATTGTTAGGGTCTTAGCACGTTGCAGGACAGTTAAGTTGGTTATTTTGTCCTGCCATTTGATGTGCATTATTTTGCGGAGACATCGCATGTGGAAGACATTTAGTCTTTTTTCCTGGTTTGAGTATGTTGTCCAGGTTTCGGATCCATATAGTAGTGTGCTAAGCACACATGTTTGATATATTAAGAGTTTAGTCTTTTGAGTTAGTTTCGTGTTGTTCCATGCCCTTTTGTGAGTTTGCCGAAGGTCGTAGCTGCCTTACCAATTCGACAGTTTATTTCTTCATCAAGAGAGATGGTTTGCGTAACTGTGGATCCAAGATATGTAAATTTCTGTACTGATTCTAGTGGGCAGTCTTTTAGAGTAATAGATAGAGGTTTGAAGTCACCTTGATTTAGTATTACTGTCTTCTGAACATTAATTGACAGTGAAAAAAGGTCGCATGCTTTATACATATATATACACACGAATATTGAAAACATATAAATTTATTAACGGTGCGAATTTGACATCAATTATAATAGGACGTTTTGTACTATGACGAAATAGAGTAGACTCTGAATCCTGAAACAACGTCAATTGGCGATTATGTCAACTGTTGTGAGAGTGGAAAGAATCATAGCACAGTCAATATGGCAGACAACAGTGAAGATAAGAAGTGTACAATATAGGGCAGACTTTGGGTACTTTATCAGTTGTGACCACGTACAAAGAAAATGGAACAGATTTTGTTTTTGCCCTGCTAAGCGTGTGTCGATTGCTGGCTCCATTGTTGAAGGAGATAGAACAAAAAAGGAAAAAAGAGAGAAAAGCTGGTATCTTTACAGCTTTACGTAAGTGATGGACAGCATCTAATCGAACGACGTTGCGGTGCAAAAGGTCTTCAGCAGGAATAATAAATAATACGTACGTCGATAAGTGGCCACCAGGGCTAAAATTAAGAATAGAAAAATGTTAAATCTTCTCAAAATTCATGTATCGTGCAGAAACATGGATATTGGACAAGAAAACTGAACAGAAAGTTTAAGCCTTTGAGATGTAGATCTATAGAAGAATAGGTATAAAAATAGAATCGAATAGAAAGAAAAGAAAACAAACGATGAAGACTTTAAACAACTAAAAATAAAAAGAGAACAACTAAATATCACTCAAACAAGACAAATGAGATTTTTGGGCCATGTTAAAAGACACAATAGACTACTAAAAGCAATATTGGAAGGGAAAATACAAGGTAAAAGAGGTAGAGGCAGACCAAGACTAATGTGGACAAGTAACATAAAAAGATGAACAGGACATTCTATGACAACTTGCACCATCAATGCGAGAGACAGAATGAAATGGCGCCATGGTAGCCAACCTTCGATGCGGAGATGGCACTCAACAATGACACAGATAAGTAAGTAAATACAATTTGTAAAAAAGTGTAAAAGTACCCCCGTCACGCCAAGTGGTATATAGGGATTATGGTGTTAGTGACCCGTCACGCCAAGTGATATATAGGGATTATGGTGTTAGTGACCCGTCACGCCAAGTGGTATATAGGGATTATGGTGTTAGTGACCCGTCACGCCAAGTGGTATATAGGGATTATGGTGTTAGTGACCCGTCACGCCAAGTGGTATATAGGGATTATGGTGTTAGTGACCCGTCACGCCAAGTGGTATATAGGGATTATGGTGTTAGTGACCCGTCACGCCAAGTGGTATATAGGGATTATGGTGTTAGTGACCATCAATTTTACAGACCTTCAGCACATGATTTTTGGGGTCATGTGGTCGGTATTACGCCCGTGCCGTTTTACTTTCCCAGAAAAAATCCGGTACCCATTAAAGGCTGGGTGAACCGGAGCCCGTCGGTTGGGATCGGACCTACCTCTTGTCCGTTGTAGTTCAGTTCACTAACCACTGAGCTAAATTGACTACGGAGCTGCCTTAAATTAAATTAGTACTACCTAACTAATTAAGAAATATTTAAAATTTTAGATATTTTATCAAAACGTTTTAGATATTTCATTATTAGATACCTAGTATTAATGTTATTGACATATATATCTGATAATGTGTAAGATGACGAGAGTGACGAGAAAGCAGGTTACTTGTATTAGACGATCTTGGCGATGGTAAGGCGGAAGACTACGAGTAAAAGGTTAAAACTAATGATACATGAGAGCACAGGTGTTTTCAGGTAGGGCTGGAATTTACAGGTAAACGTCAGGGAAATTGGAACAGGTAGGAAAGGTAGAGAGGTGTATGCTTATATGTGTGCGGATCTCCGGAAAAATGCGTGTGCTTCTTCGGGAAATTGCGTTACTTGCGTGTACTTCTGCTCCTTAACGTGTCTGGGAGAAGGTAGTTAGAGAGAAAGTGTTTTAAATGGTACGTTTATGGCTTGTCATGGGAGGATGGGTGGAAAGTGAGGATTACGAGGATGTGGTCTGTGGAAACTGTCACGTGACTGGTTGATTTTGTTGTTGTTGTTGTTGTTGCTTTAATAAACCTGAGGTAGGTGAAGTTTTTTGTGTGTGTAAGACTGGATGGTTAATAGAGTTGAGATGTATAGAGGGATGTTCGGAAGATGAAGTGAAAATAAACTAAACACAACTTGAAATGAGGAAAAACCGGAAGATGAAGTGAAAATAAACTAAACACAACTTGAAATGAGGAAAAACCGGAAGATGAAGTGAAAATAAACTAAACACAACTTGAAATGAGGAAAAACCGGAAGATGAAGTGAAAATAAACTAAACACAACTTGAAATGAGGAAAAACCGGAAGATGAAGTGAAAATAAACTAAACACAACTTGAAATGAGGAAAAACCGGAAGATGAAGTGAAAATAAACTAAACACAACTTGAAATGAGGAAAAACCGGAAGATGAAGTGAAAATAAACTAAAGACAACTTGAAATGAGGAAAAAACCGGAAGATGAAGTGAAAATAAACTAAACACAACTTGAAATGAGGAAAAACCGGAAGATGAAGTGAAAATAAACCAAACACAACTTGAAATGAGGAAAAACCGGAAGATGAATGTTTGAGAGAGAGAGAGAGAGAGAGAAAGAAAGAGAGAGAGAGAGAGAGAGGCGGTTTAATACGTGAAGGACGAGGATACAATTAATATATAGTCGGAAGGTTGAGAGAGGAAGAGAAGATGGTAGAATGTATAGAGAGTAAAATAAAAAAAGAAAGATAAAGAGGGAGGGAAGGAGAGAGAAAGAGAAAAAAAAATGGTAGAATGCACACACATTATTTTTATTAGAAAGAGCGGGATTAAGAGCGAGATTGAAAGAGAGAAGAACATTATAGAACATCAAACAGAAGAATAGATACAAGATGGGAGAGAGAGAGAGAGAGAGAGAGAGAGAGAGAGAGAGAGCAGAAAAGAAAATAGAGTACACGGAGAATAAGATAAAATATGAAAACAGAGACAGAAAGATGAATAAAAGACAGAGACATAAAGAAAGAAAGAAAGATAGAAAAACGGGTAGAACAGTGAGAAAAAAAACGAAAGAGAGTGAGAGAGAGAGAGAGAGAGAGAGAGAGAGAGAGAGAGAGAGAGAGAGAGACATGGTTAAGTATAAAGTGGGTTTGAAATTAAAAGAATGAGTGGAGTTCTATGTCACGTGATCGCCATTTGATGTTGCGATTGGTCATACGTCAGTGGCTTTCTTGACTTTCCAGTTCCTGCTGGATAAGATGGAACATATCCGATCTACTAGGACACAGAGTCTTCAATTTGAGAAGCTGCTACCACTGCCAGACCCAAAACGACAACTCCCAACTCGCCACGGAGTTGCTGCAGCACAATCTGTTTCTAGGAATTGTCTTAGTTGGTCGTTCGTTATTCTCAGAATAGAGAATTATAGAGGAAAAGAAAGGAAGAAAGAAATAATGAAAAACAGAAATATTGAAAGAAAGAAACAAAGAAAGAAAGAAAAAGATAGAAAGAAACAATGAAAAAGAAAGGAGGAAAGAAATATGAAAGAAAGAGCAAAAAGGAAGAAAGAAAGAAAGGATACGAAAAGGGAAAGATATAGAAAAGAATGAATGAAATAAATAAGAAAAATAGAAAGAAAGAAAGAAACAAACAAACAAACAAACTAAAGAAATAAAAAAGAAAAAAAAAAAGACAGACAGAAAGAGAGTTTTTGAGAGAGGAGTTGATTAAATGTGTGCGTATGTGTGTGTGTGTGTGTGTTTGAGTTGATATAGATGGATAAGAGCGGCTGAGAGAAGGTAGTGATGGAGTGAAATAGATACAGATAACGTTGGTGAAAAGTTGATGAAAGTAATGTGAATATGAAATAGTAGAGGCGCAGGTGTGAAAAAGATATAGGAACAGAGGAAACACATTAGCTTATATGAAATAGATAGATAGATAGATAGATAAATAGATAGACAGATAGATAGATAGATAGATAGATAGATAGATAGATAGATAGATAGATAGATAGATAAGATAGATAGATAGATAGATAGATAGATAGATAGATAGATAGATAGATAGATAGATAGATAGATAGATAGATAGATAGATAGATAGATAGATAGATAGATAGATAGATAGATAGATAGATAGATAGATAGATAGATAGATAGATAGATAGATAGATAGATAGATAGATAGATAGATAGATAGATAGATAGATAGATAGATAGATAGATAGATAGATAGATAGATAGATAGATAGATAGATAGATAGATAGATAGATAGATAGATAGATAGATAGATAGAGATGGATAGAGAGAGAGAGAGAGAGAGAGAGAGAGAGAGAGATTTTAAAAAAAAAGTAAAGTGCTCCCGTCACGCCAAGTGGTGTATAGGGAATATGGTGTTAGTGACCATAATTTTACAGACCTTCGGCATATGATTTTTGGCGAAATGTGGTCGGTATTACGGCCGTGCCGTTTTACTTTCCCAGAAAAAAATCCGGTACCCATTAAAGGCTGGGTTAACCCGGAATCCATCGGTTGGGATCGAACCCTACCTCTTGTCCTTTGTAGGCCAGTTCAATAACCACTGAGCTATCGCGGCTCCCGAGAGAGAGATAAGGCACAGATAATCTTTTTCTTGATCTATAATCGCCGGAATCTACTACAAGAAATGATAGACAGAATATTAAAAGAAAGCAACAAAGAAAGGTCTGAATAGTAAGGAAACAGAAGTAATAGTCATATCGAAGAAACAATTATCACAATCATGCAGCATAAAAAAACAGATTGAAGACAAATCTGAAACAAGTGCAACGCGTCAAATACTTGGGTACAATAATAACATCAGATGGAAGATGCACCACAGAAATAAAAAGCAGAACGGTTTGGCCAAACTATAATTTTAGAAAATGAAAAACGTCTTATAGCACAAATCTATGCCAAGAGAATTGAGAAAGAGTTCGTCGGTGCTAATAAAGAACCAATTCTGACCTATGGAAGCTGATCATGGACACTAGACAAACAAATGAAAAGACGATTAGAGGCCACAGAGATGGGATTTCTCAGAAGAATGTTGAAAGTTCCCTGGACAGCTAATAAGACCAACGAGGAAATTCTCAAAGAGGCCAACACAAAAGGGAGCCCCTAAGAAACATCAGAAAGAAACAATCAACATTTTTCGTGCACATCATGAGAAGAGGAAAATTGGAATACTTGGTTACACCTGGCAAAATTCAAGGAAAAAGGGATCACAGACAACAAAGAGAGAAGATGCTCGATAATTTGATGTCATGGCATGGGAAATAGTCAACAACATAATTAATACGATGCACTTTGGATAGAAGATTGTGGAAGGACAAGATCTCCAACATCAACCGGCATGCACATGATAATGATGATGATGATGATAATGATGATAATGATAATGATAGAACATCAAATAGAAGAATAGATACAAGATGGGAGAGAGAGAGAGAGAACGCAGAAAAGAAAATAGAGTACACGGAGAATAAGATAAAATAGGAAAACAGAGACAGAAAGATGAATAAAAGACAGAGACATAAAGAAAGAAAGAAAGATAGAAAAACGGGTAGAACAGGGAGAAAAAAAACGAAAGAAAGAGAGAGAGAGAGAGAGAGAGAGAGAGAGAGAGAGAGAGACATAGTTAAGTATAAAGTGGGTTTGAAATGAAAAGAATGAGTGGAGTTCTATGTCACGTGATCGCCATTTGATGTTGCGATTGGTCATACGTCAGTGGCTTTCTTGACTTTCCAGTTCCTGCTGGATAAGATGGAACATATCCGATCTACTAGGACACAGAGTCTTCAATTTGAGAAGCTGCTACCACTGCCAGAACCAAAACGACAACTCCCAACTCGCCACGGAGTTGCTGCAGCACAATCTGTTTCTAGGAATTGTCTTAGTTGGTCGTTCGTTATTCTCAGAATAGAGAATTATAGAGGAAAAGAAAGGAAGAAAGAAATAATGAAAAACAGAAATATTGAAAGAAAGAAACAAAGAAAGAAAGAAAAAGATAGAAAGAAACAATGAAAAAGAAAGGAGGAAAGAAATATGAAAGAAAGAGCAAAAAGGAAGAAAGAAAGAAAGGATACGAAAAGGGAAAGATATAGAAAAGAATGAATGAAATAAATAAGAAAAATAGAAAGAAAGAAAGAAACAAACACACTAAAGAAATATAAAAGAAAAAAAAACAAAAAACAAAAAAACAGACAGAAAGAGAGTTTTTGAGAGAGGAGTTGATTAAATGTGTGCGTATGTGTGTGTGTGTGTGTGTGTTTGAGTTGATATAGATGGATAAGAGCGGCTGAGAGAAGGTAGTGATGGAGTGAAATAGATACAGATAACGTTGGTGAAAAGTTGATGAAAGTAATGTGAATATGAAATAGTAGAGGCGCAGGTGTGAAAAAGATATAGGAACAGAGGAAACACATTAGCTTATATGAAATAGATAGATAGATAGATAGATAAATAGATAGACAGATAGATAGATAGATAGATAGATAGATAAGATAGATAGATAGATAGATAGATAGATAGATAGATAGATAGATAGATAGATAGATAGATAGATAGATAGATAGATAGATAGATAGATAGATAGATAGATAGATAGATAGATAGATAGATAGATAGATAGATAGATAGATAGATAGAGATGGATAGAGAGAGAGAGAGAGAGAGAGAGAGAGATTTTAAAAAAAAAGTAAAGTGCTCCCGTCACGCCAAGTGGTGTATAGGGAATATGGTGTTAGTGACCATAAATTTTACAGACCTTCGGCATATGATTTTTGGCGAAATGTGGTCGGTATTACGGCCGTGCCGTTTTACTTTCCCAGAAAAAAATCCGGTACCCATTAAAGGCTGGGTTAACCCGGAATCCATCGGTTGGGATCGAACCCTACCTCTTGTCCTTTGTAGGCCAGTTCAATAACCACTGAGCTATCGCGGCTCCCGAGAGAGAGATAAGGCACAGATAATCTTTTTCTTGATCTATAATCGCCGGAATCTACTACAAGAAATGATAGACAGAATATTAAAAGAAAGCAACAAAGAAAGGTCTGAATAGTAAGGAAACAGAAGTAATAGTCATATCGAAGAAACAATTATCACAATCATGCAGCATAAAAAAAACAGATTGAAGACAAATCTGAAACAAGTGCAACGCGTCAAATACTTGGGTACAATAATAACATCAGATGGAAGATGCACCACAGAAATAAAAAGCAGAACGGTTTGGCCAAACTATAATTTTAGAAAATGAAAAACGTCTTATAGCACAAATCTATGCCAAGAGAATTGAGAAAGAGTTCGTCGGTGCTAATAAAGAACCAATTCTGACCTATGGAAGCTGATCATGGACACTAGACAAACAAATGAAAAGACGATTAGAGGCCACAGAGATGGGATTTCTCAGAAGAATGTTGAAAGTTCCCTGGACAGCTAATAAGACCAACGAGGAAATTCTCAAAGAGGCCAACACAAAAGGGAGCCCCTAAGAAACATCAGAAAGAAACAATCAACATTTTTCGTGCACATCATGAGAAGAGGAAAATTGGAATACTTGGTTACACCTGGCAAAATTCAAGGAAAAAGGATCACAGACAACAAAGAGAGAAGATGCTCGATAATTTGATGTCATGGCATGGGAAATAGTCAACAACATAATTAATACGATGCACTTTGGATAGAAGATTGTGGAAGGACAAGATCTCCAACATCAACCGGCATGCACATGATAATGATGATGATGATGATAATGATGATAATGATAATGATAGAACATCAAATAGAAGAATAGATACAAGATGGGAGAGAGAGAGAGAGAACGCAGAAAAGAAAATAGAGTACACGGAGAATAAGATAAAATAGGAAAACAGAGACAGAAAGATGAATAAAAGACAGAGACATAAAGAAAGAAAGAAAGATAGAAAAACGGGTAGAACAGGGAGAAAAAAAACGAAAGAAAGAGAGAGAGAGAGAGAGAGAGAGAGAGAGAGAGAGAGAGACATAGTTAAGTATAAAGTGGGTTTGAAATGAAAAGAATGAGTGGAGTTCTATGTCACGTGATCGCCATTTGATGTTGCGATTGGTCATACGTCAGTGGCTTTCTTGACTTTCCAGTTCCTGCTGGATAAGATGGAACATATCCGATCTACTAGGACACAGAGTCTTCAATTTGAGAAGCTGCTACCACTGCCAGAACCAAAACGACAACTCCCAACTCGCCACGGAGTTGCTGCAGCACAATCTGTTTCTAGGAATTGTCTTAGTTGGTCGTTCGTTATTCTCAGAATAGAGAATTATAGAGGAAAAGAAAGGAAGAAAGAAATAATGAAAAACAGAAATATTGAAAGAAAGAAACAAAGAAAGAAAGAAAAAGATAGAAAGAAACAATGAAAAAGAAAGGAGGAAAGAAATATGAAAGAAAGAGCAAAAAGGAAGAAAGAAAGAAAGGATACGAAAAGGGAAAGATATAGAAAAGAATGAATGAAATAAATAAGAAAAATAGAAAGAAAGAAAGAAACAAACACACTAAAGAAATATAAAAGAAAAAAAAAAACAAAAAAAAAAAAGACAGACAGAAAGAGAGTTTTTGAGAGAGGAGTTGATTAAATGTGTGCGTATGTGTGTGTGTGTGTGTGTGTGTTTGAGTTGATATAGATGGATAAGAGCGGCTGAGAGAAGGTAGTGATGGAGTGAAATAGATACAGATAACGTTGGTGAAAAGTTGATGAAAGTAATGTGAATATGAAATAGTAGAGGCGCAGGTGTGAAAAAGATATAGGAACAGAGGAAACACATTAGCTTATATGAAATAGATAGATAGATAGATAGATAAATAGATAGACAGATAGATAGATAGATAGATAGATAGATAAGATAGATAGATAGATAGATAGATAGATAGATAGATAGATAGATAGATAGATAGATAGATAGATAGATAGATAGATAGATAGATAGATAGATAGATAGATAGATAGATAGAGATGGATAGAGAGAGAGAGAGAGAGAGAGAGAGAGATTTTAAAAAAAAGTAAAGTGCTCCCGTCACGCCAAGTGGTGTATAGGGAATATGGTGTTAGTGACCATAAATTTTACAGACCTTCGGCATATGATTTTTGGCGAAATGTGGTCGGTATTACGGCCGTGCCGTTTTACTTTCCCAGAAAAAAATCCGGTACCCATTAAAGGCTGGGTTAACCCGGAATCCATCGGTTGGGATCGAACCCTACCTCTTGTCCTTTGTAGGCCAGTTCAATAACCACTGAGCTATCGCGGCTCCCGAGAGAGAGATAAGGCACAGATAATCTTTTTCTTGATCTATAATCGCCGGAATCTACTACAAGAAATGATAGACAGAATATTAAAAGAAAGCAACAAAGAAAGGTCTGAATAGTAAGGAAACAGAAGTAATAGTCATATCGAAGAAACAATTATCACAATCATGCAGCATAAAAAAAAAACAGATTGAAGACAAATCTGAAACAAGTGCAACGCGTCAAATACTTGGGTACAATAATAACATCAGATGGAAGATGCACCACAGAAATAAAAAGCAGAACGGTTTGGCCAAACTATAATTTTAGAAAATGAAAAACGTCTTATAGCACAAATCTATGCCAAGAGAATTGAGAAAGAGTTCGTCGGTGCTAATAAAGAACCAATTCTGACCTATGGAAGCTGATCATGGACAGTAGACAAACAAATGAAAAGACGATTGGAGGCCACAGAGATGGGATTTCTCAGAAGAATGTTGAAAGTTCCCTGGACAGCTAATAAGACCAACGAGGAAATTCTCAAAGAGGCCAACACAAAAGGGAGCCCCTAAGAAACATCAGAAAGAAACAATCAACATTTTTCGGGCACATCATGAGAAGAGGAAAATTGGAATACTTGGTTACACCTGGCAAAATTCAAGGAAAAAGGGATCACGGACAACAAAGAGAGAAGATGCTCGATAATTTGATGTCATGGCATGGGAAATAGTCAACAACATAATTAATACGATGCACTTTGGATAGAAGATTGTGGAAGGACAAGATCTCCAACATCAACCGGCATGCACATGATAATGATGATGATAATGATGAAGATGATGATAATGATAATGATGATGATAACTACCGGAAATCGGTAGAGCACTACTGACAAACTCTGTCATCATTCTACATTTCCATCTATCTTTAGTCATTCTAAACATCATCATCATCATCATCAAGTACCGGGCCTACTGGCGTAGGTGATCATGTCTCTCCACAACTTTCGATCTCGACAGCTATTTATCATATCTGTTGTTGACCTTCTGCCAAGCCATTCTCTTAAGCTGTCTTATATTTTTTCTCTTTGCTTCCCTCTATCTCTTCTCAATCTACCTCAATTTTTCCAGTTGTTACAATATATTCCAGTTGTTCTCTTCTCATTAAATGGCCAAAAAATGATGATTGTTTCTTCCTAATATTGGAAATTAGCTCTCTTTTTGCTTTGACCTCTCTCAGAACATCTTCATTAGCCTTCTTAGATGTCCATGGTACTCTCAACATTCTTCTGTAAAACCACATTTCTACAGACTCCAGTGATTTTCTTGTCTGTTGTCCTATTGTCCATGATTCTTATCCATATGTTAAGACTGGCTCTACATAACATTTAAGAACTCTTTTTCTTGTTTCTATTCTCAAAAATGGATTTCATAATATCATTTGGAAAGTTGCTTTTGCCTGAGCCATTCTGCATCTCACCTCTTTTGTACATCCTTTGTAGTCCAGTTCACTAACCAATGAGCTATCGCGCCCTCCGTTTGCTCCCAGCATAAATTACATATTAGTTGTATATCTGTATCGCCCAGATTTGAATCTTTTAGGCAGTCTATAAGTTGGTTTTAGAGGAGCCGCGATAGCTCAGTGGTTAGCGAACTGGACTACAAAGGACAAGAGGTAGGGTTCGATCCCAACCGACGGCCTCCAGTTCACCCAGCCTTTAATGGGTACCAGATTTTTTCTAGGAAAGTAAAGCGGCACGGGCGTAATTACCGACCATATTACCCCAAAAATCATGTGCCGAAGGTCTGTAAAATGTATGGTCACTAATACGATATTCCCTATACGCCAGTTAGCGTGACGGGGTTATTTTACTTTTCCTTATACGCTGATTATGGTGTATTTTATCAAAAGCTTTGGTGTAGTCTATGAAGCAGGCATATATTGGTTTGTTTACTTCTGTGTACTTTTCAATCAATGTCCTCAATCTGAATAAGGCTTCTTTTGTCCCACTGTTTTTCCAGAATCCAAATTGCTGCTCATCTAATTCAGTATTGATTTTATTCTGAATCCTTCCTGTATAACTTTTAGTAAAATTGTTGTTACCTGGCTCATTAGGCTTATTCTTCTAAAATCACTGCATTCAACTGCACCATTCTTTATAGAGCTAGAACTAAGTAGCGGTGGGAATAAAAGTTGTGAAAATAACTGGCGCTGGGAACAAGATTTGTCGAACTTAGTGGCGGTGGGAATAAAAGTTGTGGAAATAACTGGCGCTGGGAACAAGATTTGTCGAACTTAGTGGCGGTGGGAATAAAAGTTGTGGAAATAACTGGCGCTGGGAACAAGATTTGTCGAACTTAGTGGCGGTGGGAATAAAAGTTGTGGAAATAACTGGCGCTGGGAACAAGATTTGTCGAACTTAGTGGCGGTGGGAATAAAAGTTGTGGAAATAACTGGCGCTGGGAACAAGATTTGTCGAACTTAGTGGCGGTGGGAATAAAAGTTGTGGAAATAACTGGCGCTGGGAACAAGATTTGTCGGATTTAGTGGCGGTGGGAATAAAAGTTGTGGAATAACTGGCGCTGGGAACAAGATTTGTCGAACTTAGTGGCGGTGGGAATAAAAGTTGTGGAAATAACTGGCGCTGGGAACAAGATTTGTCGAACTTAGTGGCGGTGGGAATAAAAGTTGTGGAAATAACTGGCGCTGGGAACAAGATTTGTCGGACTTAGTGGCGGTGGGAATAAAAGTTGTGGAAATAACTGGCGCTGGGAACAAGATTTGTCGAATATAGTGGCGGTGGGAATAAAAGTTGTGGAAATAACTGGCGCTGGGAACAAGATTTGTCGAACTTAGTGGCGGTGGGAATAAAAGTTGTGGAAATAACTGGCGCTGGGAACAAGATTTGTCGAACTTAGTGGCGGTGGGAATAAAAGTTGTGGAAATAACTGGCGCTGGGAACAAGATTTGTCGGACTTAGTGGCGGTGGGAATAAAAGTTGTGGAAATAACTGGCGCTGGGAACAAGATTTGTCGAACTTAGTGGCGGTGGGAATAAAAGTTGTGGAAATAACTGGCGCTGGGAACAAGATTTGTCGAACTTAGTGGCGGTGGGAATAAAAGTTGTGGAAATAACTGGCGCTGGGAACAAGATTTGTCGGACTTAGTGGCGGTGGGAATAAAAGTTGTGGAAATAACTGGCGCTGGGAACAAGATTTGTCGGATTTAGTGGCGGTGGGAATAAAAGTTGTGGAAATAACTGGCGCTGGGAACAAGATTTGTCGAACTTAGTGCGGTGGGAATAAAAGTTGTGGAAATAACTGGCGCTGGGAACAAGATTTGTCGAACTTAGTGGCGGTGGGAATAAAAGTTGTGGAAATAACTGGCGCTGGGAACAAGATTTGTCGAACTTAGTGGCGGTGGGAATAAAAGTTGTGGAAATAACTGGCGCTGGGAACAAGATTTGTCGAACTTAGTGGCGGTGGGAATAAAAGTTGTGGAAATAACTGGCGCTGGGAACAAGATTTGTCGAACTTAGTGGCGGTGGGAATAAAAGTTGTGGAACTTAGGAGGGGGAAGGGGGGGTGAGAAAAAATGTTGTGGAACTAAGAGGGGAGGGTGAGAATAAAAGTTGAGGAACTAAGAGGGGAGGGTGAGAATAAAAGTTGAGGAACTAAGAGGGGAGGGTGAGAATAAAAGTTGTGGAGCTAAGAGGGGAGTGTGAGAATAAAAGTTGTGGAACTAAGAGGGGAGTGTGAGAATAAAAGTTGTGGAGCTAAGAGGGGAGTGTGAGAATAAAAGTTGAGGAACTAAGAGGGGAGTGTGAGAATAAAAGTTGAGGAACTAAGAGGGGAGTGTGAGAATAAAAGTTGAGGAACTAAGAGGGGAGTGTGAGAATAAAAGTTGAGGAACTAAGAGGGGAGTGTGAGAATAAAAGTTGAGGAACTAAGAGGGGAGTGTGAGAATAAAAGTTGAGGAACTAAGAGGGGAGTGTGAGAATAAAAGTTGAGGAACTAAGAGGGGAGTGTGAGAATAAAAGTTGAGGAACTAAGAGGGGAGTGTGAGAATAAAAGTTGAGGAACTAAGAGGGGAGTGTGAGAATAAAAGTTGAGGAACTAAGAGGGGAGTGTGAGAATAAAAGTTGAGGAACTAAGAGGGGAGTGTGAGAATAAAAGTTGAGGAACTAAGAGGG
Organism: Megaustenia siamemsis; assembly: GCA_032433765.1. NCBI lineage: Eukaryota > Metazoa > Mollusca > Gastropoda > Stylommatophora > Ariophantidae > Megaustenia > Megaustenia siamemsis. Next base: position 8,339,420 of record JAVIAB010000117.1, read on the forward strand.
GAGTGTGAGAATAAAAGTTGAGGAACTAAGAGGGGAGTGTGAGAATAAAAGTTGAGGAACTAAGAGGGGAGTGTGAGAATAAAAGTTGAGGAACTAAGAGGGGAGTGTGAGAATAAAAGTTGAGGAACTAAGAGGGGAGTGTGAGAATAAAAGTTGAGGAACTAAGAGGGGAGTGTGAGAATAAAAGTTGAGGAACTAAGAGGGGAGTGTGAGAATAAAAGTTGAGGAACTAAGAGGGGAGTGTGAGAATAAAAGTTGAGGAACTAAGAGGGGAGTGTGAGAATAAAAGTTGAGGAACTAAGAGGGGAGTGTGAGAATAAAAGTTGAGGAACTAAGAGGGGAGTGTGAGAATAAAAGTTGAGGAACTAAGAGGGGAGTGTGAGAATAAAAGTTGAGGAACTAAGAGGGGAGGGTGAGAATAAAAGTTGAGGAACTAAGAGGGGAGGGTGAGAATAAAAGTTGAGGAACTAAGAGGGGAGGGTGAGAATAAAAGTTGAGGAACTAAGAGGGGAGGGTGAGAATAAAAGTTGAGGAACTAAGAGGGGAGGGTGAGAATAAAAGTTGAGGAACTAAGAGGGGAGGGTGAGAATAAAAGTTGAGGAACTAAGAGGGGAGTGTGAGAATAAACGTTGTGGAACTAAGAGGGGAGTGTGAGAATAAAAGTTGAGGAACTAAGAGGGGAGGGTGAGAATAAAAGTTGAGGAGCTAAGAGGGGAGGGTGAGAATAAAAGTTGTGGAACTAAGAGGGGAGTGTGAGAATAAAAGTTGAGGAACTAAGAGGGGAGGGTGAGAATAAAAGTTGAGGAACTAAGAGGGGAGGGTGAGAATAAAAGTTGAGGAACTAAGAGGGGAGTGTGAGAATAAAAGTTGAGGAACTAAGAGGGGAGGGTGAGAATAAAAGTTGAGGAACTAAGAGGGGAGGGTGAGAATAAAAGTTGAGGAACTAAGAGGGGAGGGTGAGAATAAAAGTTGAGGAACTAAGAGGGGAGTGTGAGAATAAAAGTTGTGGAACTAAGAGGGGAGTGTGAGAATAAAAGTTGTGGAACTAAGAGGGGAGGGTGAGAATAAAAGTTGTGGAACTAAGAGGGGAGGGTGAGAATAAAAGTTGAGGAACTAAGAGGGGAGGGTGAGAATAAAAGTTGAGGAACTAAGAGGGGAGGGTGAGAATAAAAGTTGAGGAACTAAGAGGGGAGGGTGAGAATAAAAGTTGAGGAACTAAGAGGGGAGTGTGAGAATAAAAGTTGTGGAACTAAGAGGGGAGTGTGAGAATAAAAGTTGAGGAACTAAGAGGGGAGTGTGAGAATAAAAGTTGAGGAACTAAGAGGGGAGTGTGAGAATAAAAGTTGAGGAACTAAGAGGGGAGGGTGAGAATAAAAGTTGTGGAACTAAGAGGGGAGTGTGAGAATAAAAGTTGTGGAGCTAAGAGGGGAGTGTGGGAATAAAAGTTGTGGAACTAAGAGGGAAGTGTGAGAATAAAAGTTGTGGAACTAAGAGGGGAGTGTGGGAATAAAAGTTGTGGAACTAAGAGGGGAGTGTGGGAATAAAAGTTGTGGAACTAAGAGGGGAGTGTGAGAATAAAAGTTGTGGAGCTAAGAGGGGAGTGTGAGAATAAAAGTTGAGGAACTAAGAGGGGAGTGTGAGAATAAAAGTTGAGGAACTAAGAGGGGAGTGTGAGAATAAAAGTTGAGGAGCTAAGAGGGGAGTGTGAGAATAAAAGTTGAGGAACTAAGAGGGGAGGGTGAGAATAAAAGTTGAGGAGCTAAGAGGGGAGTGTGAGAATAAAAGTTGAGGAACTAAGAGGGGAGGGTGAGAATAAAAGTTGAGGAGCTAAGAGGGGAGTGTGAGAATAAAAGTTGAGGAACTAAGAGGGGAGGGTGAGAATAAAAGTTGAGGAGCTAAGAGGGGAGGGTGAGAATAAAAGTTGAGGAACTAAGAGGGGAGTGTGAGAATAAAAGTTGAGGAACTAAGAGGGGAGGGTGAGAATAAAAGTTGAGGAACTAAGAGGGGAGTGTGAGAATAAAAGTTGAGGAACTAAGAGGGAGGGTGAGAATAAAAGTTGAGGAACTAAGAGGGGAGTGTGAGAATAAAAGTTGAGGAACTAAGAGGGGAGGGTGAGAATAAAAGTTGAGGAACTAAGAGGGGAGGGTGAGAATAAAAGTTGAGGAACTAAGAGGGGAGTGTGACAATAAAAGTTGAGGAACTAAGAGGGGAGGGTGAGAATAAAAGTTGAGGAACTACGAGGGGAGTGTGAGAAAAAAAGTTGTGGAACTAAGAGGGGAGTGTGAGAATAAAAGTTGAGGAACTAAGAGGGAGTGTGAGAATAAAAGTTGTGGAACTAAGAGGGGAGTGTGAGAATAAAAGTTGAGGAACTAAGAGGGGAGTGTGAGAATAAAAGTTGTGGAACTAAGAGGGGAGGGTGAGAATAAAAGTTGTGGAACTAAGAGGGGAGTGTGAGAATAAAAGTTGAGGAACTAAGAGGGGAGTGTGAGAATAAAAGTTGAGGAACTAAGAGGGAGTGTGGGAATAAAAGTTGTCGAACTAAGGGGGGAGTGTGAGAATAAAAGTTGAGGAACTAAGAGGGGAGTGTGAGAATAAAAGTTGTCGAACTAAGGGGGGAGTGTGAGAATAAAAGTTGTCGAACTAAGGGGGAGTGTGAGAATAAAAGTTGTCGAACTAAGGGGGGAGTGTGGGAATAAAAGTTGTCGAACTAAGAGGGGAGTGTGAGAATAAAAGTTGTCGAACTAAGAGGGGAGTGTGAGAATAAAAGTTGTCGAACTAAGAGGGGAGTGTGAGAATAAAAGTTGTCGAACTAAGGGGGAGTGTGAGAATAAAATTGTCGAACTAAGGGGGGAGTGTGGGAATAAAAGTTGTCGAACTAAGGGGGGAGTGTGGAATAAAAGTTGTCGAACTAAGGGGGGAGTGTGAGAATAAAAGTTGTCGAACTAAGGGGGAGTGTGAGAATAAAAGTTGAGGAACTAAGAGGGGAGTGTGAGAATAAAAGTTGAGGAACTAAGAGGGGAGGGTGAGAATAAAAGTTGAGGAACTAAGAGGGGAGTGTGAGAATAAAAGTTGAGGAACTAAGAGGGGAGTGTGAGAATAAAAGTTGAGGAACTAAGAGGGAGTGTGAGAATAAAAGTTGAGGAACTAAGAGGGGAGTGTGAGAATAAAAGTTGAGGAACTAAGAGGGGAGTGTGAGAATAAAAGTTGAGGAACTAAGAGGGGAGTGTGAGAATAAAAGTTGAGGAACTAAGAGGGGAGTGTGAGAATAAAAGTTGTCGAACTAAGAGGGGAGTGTGAGAATAAAAGTTGAGGCACTAAGTGGCGATGAGAACAAGAGTTGTGGACTAAGAGTGGAGGGGGTGAGAACAAGATCTGTGGAACTAAGTGGTGGTGAGAAACAAGATCTGTGGAACTAAGTGGTGGTGAGAACAAGATCTGTGGAACTAATTTGCGGTGAAAATAAGAACGGTGGAACTAAATGGGGATGAGAACAAGATCTGTGGAACTAGTGGTGGTGAGAACAAGATCTGTGGAACTAAGTGGTGGTGAGAACAAGATCTGTGGAACTAAGTGGTGGTGAGAACAAGATCTGTGGAACTAAGTGGTGGTGAGAACAAGATCTGTGGAACTAGTGGTGGTGAGAACAAGATCTGTGGAACTAAGTGGTGGTGAGAACAAGATCTGTGGAACTAAGTGGCGGTGAGAACAAGATCTGTGGAACTAGTGGTGGTGAGAACAAGATCTGTGGAACTAAGTGGTGGTGAGAACAAGATCTGTGGAACTAAGTGGTGGTGAGAACAAGATCTGTGGAACTAAGTGGTGGTGAGAACAAGATCTGTGGAACTAAGTGGTGGTGAGAACAAGATCTGTGGAACTAATTTGTGGCGGGAATAAGATATGTGTAACTAAGTGGGGATGAGAACAAGAGTTATGAAACTAATTTGCGGTGAGAATAAGATCTGTGGAACTAAGTGGCGGTGAGAACAAGATCTGTGGAACTAAGTGGTGGTGAGAACAAGATCTGTGGAACTAAGTGGTGGTGAGAACAAGATCTGTGGAACTAAGTGGGTGGTGAGAACAAGATCTGTGGAACTAAGTGGTGGTGAGAACAAGATCTGTGGAACTAAGTGGCGGTGAGAACAAGATATGTGTAACTAAGTGGGGATGAGAACAAGAGTTATGAAACTAATTTGCGGTGAGAATAAGATCTGTGGAACTAAGTGGCGGTGAGAACAAGAGTAGTGGAGCTAGTGTTGGTGAGAACAAGATCTGTGGAACTAAGTGGCGGTGAGAACAAGAGTAGTGGAGCTAGTGTTGGTGAGAATAAGATCTGTGGAACTAAGTGGTGGTGAGAACAAGATCTGTGGAACTAAGTGGCGGTGAGAACAAGAGTAGTGGAGCTAGTGTGGTGAGAATAAGATCTGTGGAACTAAGTGGCGGTGAGAACAAGAGTAGTGGAGCTAGTGTGGTGAGAACAAGATCTGTGGAACTAAGTGGTGGTGAGAACAAGATCTGTGGAACTAAGTGGCGGTGAGAACAAGATCTGTGGAACTAAGTGGCGGGAGAACAAGATCTGTGGAACTAAGTGGGGATGAGAATAAGAGTTGTGGAACTAATTTACGGTGAGAATAAGAACTGTGGAACTAAGTGGGGATGAGAACAAGATCTGTGGAACTAAGTGGGGATGAGAATAAGAGTTGTGGAACTAATTTACGGTGAGAATAAGAACTGTGGAACTAAGTGGGGATGAGAACACGAGATGTGGAACTAATTTGCGGTGAGAATAAGAACTGTGGAACTAATTGGGATGAGAACACGGGATGTGGAACTAATTGCGGTCAGAATAAGAACTGTGGAACTAATTGGGGATGAGAACACGGGATGTGGAACTAATTTGCGGTCAGAATAAGAACTGTGGAACTAAGTGACGGTGAGAACAAGATCTGTGGAACTAAGTGACGGTGAGAACAAGATCTGTGGAACTAAGTGACGGTGAGAACAAGATCTGTGGAACTAAGTGACGGTGAGAACAAGATCTGTGGAACTAAGTGGCGGTGAGAACAAGATCTGTGGAACTAAGTGGTGGTGAGACAAGATCTGTGGAACTAAGTGGCGGTGAGAACAAGATCTGTGGAACTAAGTGACGGTGAGAACAAGATCTGTGGAACTAAGTGACGGTGAGAACAAGATCTGTGGAACTAAGTGGTGGTGAGAACAAGATCTGTGGAACTAAGTGGCGGTGAGAACAAGATCTGTGGAACTAAGTGGCGGTGAGAACAAGATCTGTGGAACTAAGTGGTGGTGAGAACAAGATCTGTGGAACTAAGTGGGGATGAGAACAAGATCTGTGGAACTAAGTGGTGGTGAGAACAAGATCTGTGGAACTAAGTGGGGATGAGAACAAGATCTGTGGAACTAAGTGGGGATGAGAACAAGATCTGTGGAACTAAGTGGCGGTGAGAACAAGATCTGTGGAACTAAGTGGGGATGAGAACAAGATCTGTGGAACTAAGTGGGGATGAGAACAAGATCTGTGGAACTAAGTGGGGATGAGAACAAGATCTGTGGAACTAAGTGGGGATGAGAACAAGATCTGTGGAACTAAGTGGGGATGAGAACAAGATCTGTGGAACTAAGTGGGATGAGAACAAGATCTGTGGAACTAAGTGGCGGTGAGAACAAGATCTGTGGAACTAAGTGGGGATGAGAACAAGATCTGTGGAACTAAGTGGGGATGAGAACAAAATATGTGGAACTAAGTGGGGATGAGAACAAGATCTGTGGAACTAAGTGGCGGTGAGAACAAGATCTGTGGAAACTAAGTGGGGATGAGAACAAGATCTGTGGAACTAAGTGGGATGAGAACAAGATCTGTGGAACTAAGTGGGGATGAGAACAAAATATGTGGAACTAAGTGGGGATGAGAACAAGATCTGTGGAACTAAGTGGGGGTGAGAACAAGATCTGTGGAACTAAGTGGGGATGAGAACAAAATATGTGGAACTAAGTGGGGATGAGAACAAGATCTGTGGAACTAAGTGGGGGTGAGAACAAGATCTGTGGAACTAAGTGGCGGTGAGAACAAGATCTGTGGAACTAAGTGGGGATGAGAACAAGATCTGTGGAACTAAGTGGTGGTGAGAACAAGATCTGTGGAACTAGTGGTGGTGAGAACAAGATCTGTGGAACTAAGTGACGGTGAGAACGATATTTTGTAACTCAGATGAGGTAGAAAAGACATTTGAAGAACTAAGTGGTTGACAGTAAAATGTACATTTGTGGAACAAAGTGGCGCTAAGTACTACATTTCTGGAGTTAAGGGCTGGTAGGAACTACATTTGTGGAAGTAAGTGGGTGGCGCTAAGACTATATTTGTGGAGTTAAGGGCTGGTAAGAACTACATTTGTTGAGCTAAGTGGGTGGCGGTAAGAACTACATTTGTGGAAGTAAGTGGGTGGCGGTTAGAACTACATTTGTGGAAATGGGTTGTGATAAGAACTACATTTGTGGAGCTAAGTGGGTGGCGGATCTCTATCAACTGTATAGTTCTCTAATCACTATCAACTGTATAGTTCTCTAATCACTATCAACTGTATAGTTCTCTAATCACTATCAACTGTATAGTTCTCTAATCACTATCAACTGTATAGTTCTCTAATCACTATCAACTGTATAGTTCTCTAATCACTATCAACTGTATAGTTCTCTAATCACTATCAACTGTATAGTTCTCTAATCACTATCAACTGTATAGTTCTCTAATCACTATCAACTGTATAGTTCTCTAATCACTATCAACTGTATAGTTCTCTAATCTATATCAGCTGTATAGTTCTGTAATCTCTATCAGCTGTATAGTTCTCTAATCACTATCAACTGTATAGTTCTCTAATCTATATCAGCTGTATAGTTCTGTAATCTCTATCAGCTGTATAGTTCTCTAATCACTATCAACTGTATAGTTCTTTAATCTATATCAACTGTATAGTTCTCTAATCTATATCAGCTGTATAGTTCTGTAATCTCTATCAGCTGTATAGTTCTCTAATCACTATCAACTGTATAGTTCTCTAATCACTATCAACTGTATAGTTCTCTAATCTCTATCAACTGTATAGTTCTCTAATCACTATCAACTGTATAGTTCTCTAATCTCTATCAACTGTATAGTTCTCTAATCACTATCAGCTGTATAGTTCTGTAATCACTATCAGATGTATAGTTCTCTAATATCTATCAACTGTATAGTTCTGTAATCACTATCAGCTGTATAGTTCTCTAATCACTATCAACTGTATAGTTCTCTAATCACTATCAACTGTATAGTTACTAATCACTATCAACTGTATAGTTACTAATCACTATCAACTGTATAGTTACTAATCACTATCAACTGTATAGTTACTAATCACTATCAACTGTATAGTTACTAATCACTATCAACTGTATAGTTACTAATCACTATCAACTGTATAGTTACTAATCACTATCAACTGTATAGTTCTCTAATCTCTATCAACTGTATAGTTACTAATCACTATCAACTGTATAGTTACTAATCACTATCAACTGTATAATGCGAGATTCCTTTAATAACGTTTCGCACCAACATGTAAAAACTGTTTTACAATATATAAAAAAGATAACCGATTCATCAATAGCTAAAACATATTATTTAAACATTTAACAACATTTTGCACAAACATTTAACTAGCTAGATCAACGTTAGAACCTAGACAATGTCTGCTCCTTCATGTTAACAGTTTGTTTTGAATACTCCTTATCCATAAACGACTGTTTGTCTTTTGCTATCTTTCACATTTCTTCCTTTTCACTAAACCCTTTTTTTTAGCGGAAGAATTGCTCTGTACCCAAGCGTCCGATGAACTTTAGAGAAACTGATAATACGCGTCATGAACCAGGCATTTCATATGCATACAAAAGCAGCTTGTTTATACGACTTCTCTTCTCAGGTTTCTTACTTAACTTGTTCCATCATTTTTCTGGAATAATTTTCAACTCATGGTAAATTACCCTGAACAAAAGTTTTCGTTTTGTATTTGGACATTTAGAAGTTTAGTTTAGTTTACTCTTTCCATGCCGGCTAGAAGTCTGCAGGTGGGTTATTATCAAGGTTCATTCTTCTTTCGTTTTTGTTTACCCTTCAGGTGTCAAGGAAGATGCAAAGATTTTGTTCTTGCAGCTTCAGTCATTATCGATTGATGTATCCATTTTTTATGCTTTCAGTCCATTTTACTCTGGGTTTGCCTGGTGTACTTTTTCTTCCATCTCATCTTTTAATGTTTGTGTGGTATAGAACTTCTTACCATTCTTTCAAGATGAGTAAACCATTTTATTTATTGCTGCTGCGTGTTGTTTAGAAAAGTCTTAATGCCCAATCTCTCTCTTACGACATCATTTCTGATTTTTGACTCTTCTGGTCACTCCAAGTGCTTTACTCAAATATCTCATCTCTGAGGTAACTGGCTTAATGTTGTTATTACTTCTTTTTTTAGCACCCATGGTTGGCACTGACAGAATGTGTGGTTGAATATATTTTGTATCAAATGTTCTCCGTGATCAGTTGTACTGTCTTATACTGAAGAAAGGGGTTTTCTGCTTCTTCTTTTCAACTCCCTGTGGAGCATAGGTCTTCAGCAAACACTTTCCAATGCATTCTTTGAAAGAGGCAGCAAACACTTTCCAAGCCATTCTTTGGAAGAGGCAGCAAACACTTTCCAAGCCATTCTTTGGAAGAGGCAGCAAACATTTCCAAGGCATTCTTTGGAAGAGGCAGCAAACACTTTCCAAGCCATTCTTTGGAAGAGGCAGCAAACATTTTCCAAGGCATTCTTTGGAAGAGGCAGCAAACATTTTCCAAGGCATTCTTTGGAAGAGGCAGCAAACACTTTCCAAGCCATTCTTTGGAAGAGGCAGCAAACACTTTCCAAGCCATTCTTTGGAAGAGGCAGCAAACACTTTCCAAGCCATTCTTTGGAAGAGGCAGCAAACACTTTCCAAGCCATTCTTTGGAAGAGGCAGCAAACACTTTCCAAGCCATTCTTTGGAAGAGGCAGCAAACACTTTCCAAGGCATTCTTTGGAAGAGGCAGCAAACACTTTCCAAGCCATTCTTTGGAAGAGGCAGCAAACACTTCCAAGGCATTCTTTGGAAGAGGCAGCAAACACTTTCCAAGGCATTCTTTGGAAGAGGCAGCAAACACTTTCCAAGCCATTCTTTGGAAGAGGCAGCAAACACTTTCCAAGCCATTCTTTGGAAGAGGCAGCAAACACTTTCCAAGGCATTCTTTGGAAGAGGCAGCAAACACTTTCCAAGGCATTCTTTGGAAGAGGCAGCAAACACTTTCCAAGCCATTCTTTGGAAGAGGCAGCAAACACTTTCTAAGCCATTCTTTGGAAGAGGCAGCAAACACTTTCAAGCCATTCTTTGGAAGAGGCAGCAAACACTTTCTAAGCCATTTTCCAAGAAACCAAGTTTCTTACCATTCTTTTAAGATCATTCATGTCTTTCCCATCATCTTCATCTCTGCTTCCATCAGTCTTCTTCAAGAATATTTTATTCTTCCTCTTTGTTTTTTTCCTGGGGATTCCAAAAAAAGGCTGTTGTGTAATACTCTCAGTTGGCTTGCGCAGTGTATGTACTATACAGCGCCATCGTCTTCGTTGTATATCTTTATCCACTCGTATCTGACTGGTAGTAACGAAAGTAAAAATCCCCGTCACTCCTATTGGCTTATAGGGAATATAGTGTTAGTGGACATAATTTGTATAGACCGTCGGCACATTTTTTGGGGGGTAACGTGGTGGGTATTACGCCCGTGCCGCTTTACTTTCCCAGAAAAAGTCCGGTAACCATTTAAGGCTGGGTAAACCCTGAAGCCGTCGGTCAGGATCGAACCCGACCTCTCGTCCTTTGTAGTCAGTTCACTAACCATTGAGTTATCACGGCTCGCGTATTTGACTGGCACTTTTCCATAATTTTATCTTAATGATTTTGTCCTGTCATTTCCATCCTTTTATTCTTAGCAAGCATCCATTAATGAAGGTCTGTGTCTTTATGATAAGTAAGTGGGTTAACTGTCCCAATTTTTGGTTTGCCTTGTTACATCAAATGCCTATTTTTTTATATCCATTTACACAACATCAGACAAAATTGTTTTTCTAGACATTTGAACTTTGTCACTTGCTTTATAAGTTCATATTTGTATGTCTGACAAATTATGTTCTCACTTTATATTAGTAAACATATCATATGTGTAAATGTTATGTTATTTTATCCTTTCTTTTCAATACCGGTCAATATGGCGGATAGGCGGCAAGAACAATCGAGGCTCAGCCTGAAAAGTTTTCCTTGTTGTTGTTTCCTCATATTCCAAGTCCAGCTTGCAGACAGAGCTACTGAGTTTAGTGCTCTGTGCACACCGTTAGCTGTGTGTTTCACCCGGGTTGTGTTTCGATATTCCGATTGCTTACGATGAATAATGATATCGTATGACGGGGAACAGATAGCTGTTTTCACTTTCTGTGGGGTTTCGCCTAATGTCTTCCGGCGTGTGCTGAGACTGTTATGATGGGGACTGCAGTCTACCATTCTTTGTTTAGAACAGAATATATTTATTCAGATGATTCCACTGGCACGGGCGGTTGAGCAATTATGGATTTTAATTCGTTTGCAGTGATACCGGGGCCTTCCATAACCAAAGTCATAATTTCTTTTGTAGCAAACACACTTCAAAGAACATATCCGTGTTCCATGTTTTTAAAATGTAATTCTCATGAGATGGCTCAAATTTTATTACAGATTAAGGTCAGAACGATCTCATGTTTAAACTCACTGTTCACGCATGCGCAATGGTGACTCTAACAATCATTAAAGAACATTCTAAACTAGAACTTTCTGTGTGTTGTTGGCTGTTACGATATGAAATGTTGCTCATGTGATTGTAATTTGGACCACTCCAATATTTGAACTACCTTCACGTTGATTCCACAAGTGAATGTATCTCATGTCGTGAATTGTACTATTCGTCATAAAAAAATTGGATACAGTATCATGTTGTTAACAGTACTATCGTCCATTCTAAACTGGATATATTATCATTATGTTGGGAGTACTAATGTCCATTTCTAAACTGGATATATTATCATTATGTTGGGAGTACTAATGTCCATTACTAAACTGGATACATTATCATGTTGTTGGGAGTTACTATCGTCCATTTCTAAACTGGATATATTATCATTATGTTGGGAGTACTAATGTCCATTACTAAACTGGATACATTATCATGTTGTTGGGAGTACTAATGTCCATTACTAAACTGGATACATTATCATGTTGTTGGGAGTACTATCGTCCATTTCTAAATTGGATATATCCCATGTTCCTAATTGTGCTTTTCATCATTCCATCGTGTAATCTTCCCATAGTGTTACATCTAAAGCGTGACTATTCCAATGTAGAATCACTAGAATGATCTTGAAGCTAAAATGAACTTATGATAGGAGCTAGCTGTGCGGGTCTCATACAAGCCGCTCGTGAGTCAGATGTATGTGGGAACAAACCCAGCACAGTCGAGTTCTTTTATTTACTGTCGAAGGAAAACACAAATTCTGACCTGATGATCATTGCGCACCAACTCTCCTGGTTTTATGGGCGTTATACCCAGATATCGTAACAAGAAATATGATAACAAAGCCAATGATATATTACCATATTTCGTTTCCATGCATTTGAATCTCACTATAATGGAACGTCGATATTATATTTTTGATTGCTTATCCTTTTAGGCCGAGTATGGCACATATGTCAGAAGTCATAGCTCCATATGTCAACGGTCAGCGGCAACCTGTTTTATTCTTGGTTGTTTCTGAGACCTATAGCTGCGTTCTCTTTGATGCTGCTTCTACGCAACGTTTCTTTCGGTCTCGCTCCTTTTCTTTTACCTTGTTGTCTCCCTACAAAGGTCTAGTGAGGTGGTCTACTAACGTCCATTCTAAGATCGTGGCCAAGGTATTTCCAGCATCGCTTTCTAACATAATTAAATGTATAGACTTATAGTTATTCAAAGGCCCCGGTATCACTGAAAACGAATGAAAATCCATAATTTCTCAACCGCCCGTGCCAGTGGAATCATTAGAATTAACATTTCATCGAATATCGAAACAAGGAAAGACACCTGCAGTCTCCATTGTAGCATGCACAGCACACGCCAATAAACATAAGGCATTAGCACCGACAGTGAACGCAGCTTAACTCTCCTTCGTCATACGATATCATCATTCATCGTAAGCAATCGGAATATCGAAACACCATCCGATGAAACACACAGCTCACGGTGTGCACAGAGCACTAATCTCAGTAGCTCCGTCAGCAAGCCGGACTTGGAATATGAAAACATTACGACAAGGAACCTTTTCAGACAGTGCCTCAACGGTTCATTGTCGCCTATCCGCTATATTGACCGGAAGTCCTCGGCATAGTCTTATTTAGTTTCACGTCTTATTTGTGCAATTGATTTGAAGTCTGACCAACGATAGTTTAGCAGTCTGTACTGATGCTGCATGGACAAATATTATTGCTATTGTAAAATCGTTCTCATATTTTCAAGATTGTATTGTACATGTATTTCCAAAAATAGATCATTCCTCTGCTTTAATCATTGATGCTTTCTTCCCATTCCCAGGACACTGAAATCGTGAGCGGTAGATGGACAGGCATTCCGTGTCGACATTAGCGAGAGAGCAGTTACTGCATATTGAAGAAGCCAAATTCACAATACGACCAGTGGTACCGCCAGTTACATTAGAACGTAAATACATCAGTATGTTAAACCCTTCAAAGGACAATCAGGATTCAGTTCAGCAGCCAACAACAACCACAACCACTGACATGACGTCTTCGACTACCGTAACCACAGCACCATCTTTATCCTCAACCTCGACAGCATCTACACCGAGAAGAGCACAGGTCTCACCGCCGCCTCCTCTACAACAACACCTGAGACAGCTACTACAGCAGCACCTCTAGCTGCTTCCATTGTGGGTGGAAAGCGTCCGCTGGGTGAGGAAAGCCCTCTCATCATCCTTATCGAACACCACGATGATGAGGACAAGACAGCAACATCTTCGGATTTGCCCGAATCCGATTCAAGAACCAACCAGTTAGCCCAAGAACAGCCACACATTCGAAAGCAGAAACCAGGTTTGAGTCACGTAGACAATGACAATTAAATAAAAAAGGGATAAAAACTGGTATGGTAACAGATTCTAGTTGGTTTGAAACAAAACAAAAGTATAACGACGTTTCGGCCAAATAGTCTTTCAGTTGGAACAGTAACAACATCACAAATATATATATATATATATATATATATATATATATATATAAGTATATATACAAGATATACACATCCTTATATATATATATGTATATATATATATATATATATATAAATATTGCACCTTTTTCAATTCCGATAATATGGACCCAGTGGATCAGTGGGCCTGACTTGTTCATTCTGTGGCCGTGTGTGTTTGTCAAACATTGGTAGAATAGCCAAGAGAAGCTGTTCGAGAAAAAGAAAACCTAATAAAAATACACAATAGCCTCCACTAGACCGTCTGACAAGACAAAAAGGGTCATATACACAATAGCCTCCACTAGACCGTCTGACAAGACAAAAAGGGTCATATACACAATAGCCTCCACTAGACCGTCTGACAAGACAAAAAGGGTCATATACACAATAGCCTCCACTAGACCGTCTGACAAGACAAAAAGGGTCATATACACAATAGCCTCCACTAGACCGTCTGACAAGACAAAAAGGGTCATATACACAATAGCCTCCACTAGACCGTCTGACAAGACAAAAAGGGTCATATTCACAATAGCCTCCACTAGACCGTCTGACAAGACAAAAAGGGTCATATACACAATAGCCTCCACTAGACCGTCTGACAAGACGAAAATGGCCATATACACAATAGCCTCCACTAGACCGTCTGACAAGACAAAAAGGGCCATATACACAATAGCCTCCACTAGACCGTCTGACAAGACAAAAAGGGTCATATACACAATAGCCTCCACTAGACCGTCTGACAAGACGAAAAGGGCCATATATATATATTTGTGTTATTGTTTATTGTTCCAGCTTAGGGCCTACTTGGCCGAAACGTTGTTCGACTTTTACTTTGTTTCTCATCTACGTAAAACTGTTGCCATACAACTTGTTTCTTTTTTTTTATTTAATTTATCATCATTATCATCAGCTTTACGGCAGAGTTTCTCATCTCTATGCATCTTGATGCCTTTACCCCTTAGAGCCACGTAGATCACGTTCTACTTAAATCGGAGTTGTGGTAGCGTGGTGTTTGTGAACTCGTCTTCTGAGAGAAAGTCGATGGTTTCCAGGTTTAACGAGCTTGACATTTTTTTTCCCCCAGGAAGAGAAAGATCGCATTGGCGTAGTGCTGACACATTATCCAAAGATGTATCAATGAACAATATATTTGGGCACTAAGCTATATTCCCTACACGTCAGTGGGCGCGATGACATTGTTTCTTTCATCCCTTCTGTAAATAATATAATTATATTAAGTATACCAACTGGATAATGGTTAATAGAACAATAAAACAACTGGATAATGGTTAATAGAACAATAAAACAACTGGGTAATGGTTAATAGAACAATAAAACAACTGGGTAATGGTTAATAGAACAATATACAACTGCGTGATGGTTAATAGAACAATAAAACAACTGGATAATGGTTAATAGAACAATAAAACAACTGCGTAATGGTTAATAGAACAATAAAACAACTGGATAATGGTTAATAGAACAATAAAACAATAAAACAACTGGGTAATGGTTAATAGAACAATATAACAATATAACAACTGGGTAATGGTTAATAGAACAATAAAACAACTGGATAATGGTTAATAGAACAATAAAACAACTGGGTAATGGTTAATAGAACAATAAACCAACTGGATAATGGTTAATAGAACAATAAAAAAACTGGGTAATGGTTAATAGAACAATATAACAACTGGATAATGGTTAATAAAACAATAAAACAACTGGATAATGGTTAATAGAACAATAAAACAACTGGATAATGGTTAATAGAACAATAAAACAACTGGATAATGGTTAATAGAACAATAAAACAACTGGGTAATGGTTAATAGAACAATAAAACAACTGGGTAATGGTTAATAGAACAATAAAACAACTGGGTAATGGTTAATAAAACAATAAAACAACTGAATAATGGTTAATAGAACAATAAAACAACTGGGTAATGGTTAATAGAACAATATAACAACTGGGTAATGGTTAATAGAACAATAAAACAACTGGATAATGGTTAATAGAACAATAAAACAACTGGGTAATGGTTAATAGAACAATAAAACAACTGGATAATGGTTAATAGAACAATAAAACAACTGGGTAATGGTTAATAGAACAATAAAACAACTGGGTAATGGTTAATAGAACAATAAAACAACTGGGTAATTATTAATAGAACAATAAAACAACTGGGTAATGGTTAATAGAACAATAAAACAACTGGGTAATGGTTAATATAACAATAAAACAACTGGTAATGGTTAATAGAACAATAAAACAACTGGGTAATGGTTAATAGAACAATAAAACAACTGGGTAATTATTAATAGAACAATAAAACAACTGGGTAATGGTTAATAGAACAATAAAACAACTGGGTAATGGTTAATATAACAATAAAACAACTGGGTAATGGTTAATAGAACAATAAAAACAACTGGGTAATGGTTAATAGAACAATAAAACAACTGGTTAATGTTTATTAGGACAATATAACAACTAGGTAATGGTTAATAGAACAATAAAACAATTGGTTCTGGTTAATAGAACAGACCTTGGTGTACTCAGGTGGGCCCAAAGGTGCACGCATTGTTTGTATGATTAAGCAAATTGCGTTTAATACGATGATTTGGAAGATAATTGAGTAAAAGTTAAAAAAAGAAACAGCAAAGAAAAAAAGGGGGAAAAAAGAAATGGAAGGGCTTTCTGGAAAAGTTCTTTATCGCTGAATCGACGACAAAGATTTCCCTTTTAATGTACATATTCTCTATAATCTATCACACCTAGTCACGGGTAGTTTTAGCTACATCTACTTGTTCATATTCTCTGTAATGTAGCACATCTAGCTCACGGGTAGTTTTAGCTACATCTACTTGTTCATATTCTCCGTAATCTAGCTCACTGTTACAGTTTTAGCTACATCTACATGTTCATATTCTATGTAATCTAGTTCAAATATTACAGCTTTAGCTACATCTACTGCTTCATACCCTATGTATTCCAGTTTAAATATTACAGCTGTAGCTACATCTACCAGTTTATATTCTATGAAATCCAGTTCAAATATTACACCTGTAGCTACATCTACCTGTTTATATTCTATGAAATCCAGTTTAAATATTACAGCTTTAGCTACATTTTCTCGAATGCTTTGCCGTTTGGATTAGGCTGCTAATGTTTCCCCACAAACACCTGTTTAGAATACGACAGAAGAGACAAGAACTAATATGTTTCCAAAGTCACCGCGGATAGGTAGACTAGGTACTTGGTCAGCTTTGATTCGTTGATCCTAACGCAAGTGGTCAGCTTTGATTCGCTGAGCTCGTTAAATCCGTGATGTCTGACCTCTTAGTCACTCAACAACCATGATATCTATCAAATATTATTATGATAGTGTCCCAAATATAAATAATTTACAGCCACAGTTATCAAGACATTAAACAGTAAAAGAATGTTGTAATGAAAAAAAAATAAATGAAAAAGTGGTAGGATAACAGCTTTACGTAGATGTCAAACAAAAGTGGAACGACGTTTCGGCCAAAAAGGCCTTCAGTTAGAACAACAGTTTCTGTCCAGTCGGTAACTGACCAAGCCTAGGACCACAGAGAAGTGACTTAGCTTCCTGTTTTGAGAGTCCATCATATTATCGCCATGTTGTTAGATTTCTCTACTCTACATCCATTGATATAAAAAGAGGAGTAAGACAAGGATGCATCCTATCACCAAGCTTGTTCAATCTATACACTGAGCAAATCTTTAAAAACATCATAGAGATGCCAGGCCTTAACATTAATGGAAAGATAATCAATAACCTAAGATATACTGATGATACTGTACTACTGGGAGCCGCGATAGCTCAGTGGTTAGTGAACTGGACTACAAGGATAAGGGGTAGGGTTCGATCCCAACCGACGGCTTCCGGGTTCACCCAGCCTTAAATGGGTACCGGATTTTTTTCTGGGAAAGTAAAGCAGCACGGGCGTAATACCGACCACATTACCCCAAAAATCATGTACTGAAGGTCTGTAAAACTTATGGTCACTAACACCATATTTCCCTATACGCAACTTGGCGTGACGGGAGTACTTTACTTTTTTACTGTACTACTAGCAGAAAATCCTAAAGATCTACGACAATTACTTAATGTAATAAACATGACAAGCAAAAAATATGAACTAGATATGAATTTCAAAAAGACTAAAACTATGATCATAAACAAAGAAAATTCTCAAGACCTACAATTAAATATCAAAGTTGAAGGAATACATCTGGAGATAGTTCAGAACTACAACTACCTGGGACATACTATAACTAGTGATGGAAAATGTATAACTGAAATAAACAAAAGAATAGGAATGGCAAAAAGTAATTTTAATGCCATGAAAAATATACTAACATCAAAACAAATAACAGCAGGGCTAAAACTAAGAATAGCAAAATGTTACATCTTCTCAATATTCCTGTATGGTGCAGAAACAATGACATTAGACAAGAAAACAGAAAAAAAAAATTGAAGCCTTTGAAATATGGATTTATAGAAGAATAGGTAGAATTCTTCAACCTTTTAGCTTCCAGTGGAGCATAGGTCTTCAACAAACATTTTCCAAGTCATTCTGTTTTTTGCCATTCTATTAAGATCATTCCATGTCTTCTCCATCATCTTCATCTCTGCTTCTATCTGTCTTCTCCAAGAATTCCTTGGTCTTCCTCTTTGTCTTTTCCCCTGGGGATTCCAAAAAAAGGCCCTGTTGTGTAATACTCTCAGTTGGCTTCCGTAGTGTGTGTCCTATCCAGCGCCAACGTCTTCGCTGTATCTCTTTATCCACTGATATTTGACTGGTACATTTCCATAATTCTATGTTAGTGATTTTGTCCTGACATTTCCATCCCTTTATTCTGCGTAAGCCTCCATTAATGAAAGTCTGTATCTTCGTGATTGTCAATTTTGTTGTTCTCCATGCTTCACAGCCATATAATAGGACCGACTTAACATTTGAGTTGTCAATTTTTATTTTTGTATTTAACCTAATTTCTTTGGATTTCCATATGTTTCCCAGTGTAATGAAAACTCCTCTTGCTTTTGATATCCTTATTTTGGTATCATTTTCTATTCCTCCCTCTTTATCTATATTACTGCCCAGATATATGTAAGATTGTACGTCTAGTAGAGGTATTTCTCCTAGTTTTATTTGGTTATTGCCAACTGTATTAATTCTCATAATGTTGGTCTTATCTCTATTAATCTTCAATCCTAGCTGTTGTGATCTCTCATCAAGTATGCTAATTTTATCCTGCATCTGTTGAATGAAAAGACGATTAGAGGGCACAGAGATGGGATTTCTCAGAAGAATGTTGAAAGTTCCCTGGACAGCTAAATAGACCAATGAGGAAGTTCTCAAAGAGGCCAACACAAAAATGGAGCTCTTAAAAAACATCAGAAAGAAGCAATCAACATTTTTCGGGCACATCATGAGAAGAGGAACGTTGGTATACTTGGTTATAACTGGCAAAATAAAAGGAAAGAGAGATCGCGGACGACAAAGAGAGAAAATACTGGATAGCTTGGTGTCATGGCATGGAAAACAGTCAACAACAGAATTGATACGATGCACTGTACATAGAAGATTGTGGAGGGACATGATCACCTACGCCAACCGGTATGGCACATTATGATGATGATGTTGATGGCTGTGTGATAGGAGAGCTATGTCATCAGCATAGTCTAAATCATCAAGTTGTTTGGTCAGTGACCACCGTATCACATTTCTGCTGTTTTGAGTTATTTCATAATCCAATCTATAGCCAGTAGAAAGAGAAATGGAGACAGAAGGCATCCCTGCCTTACTCCTGTTCTTATTTCAAATGCTTCTGTAAGCTGTCCTTCATGCACCACACTACATTTCATTGCTTCATACATTGTTTTATCAGGTTAATAAACTTTATGGGGATTCCGTAATGACTCAGCAACTTCCAAAGTATTCTTCTGTCTAAACTATCAAATGCCTTTTCGTATTCTATGAATCCAATATAAAGTGGGGATTTTAGTTCTAAACTTTGTTCAACTATTATACGTAGAGTAGTTATTTGATCAGCACATGATCTGTTCTTCCTAAAACCTGCTTGTTCATCTCTCAAGTGTTTCTCTATGGCCTCTTTTAGTCTCTCCAGAATGATTCTGCTTAATATTTTTCCTGGCACTGATAGCAGCATAATTCCCCTATAATTTGTGCACTCCTGTAAACTTCCTTTCTTTGGTAGTTTGATCATATAACCTTCTTTCCAGTCTTTAGGTATTTCTTCCCTCTTCCAAATTTTATCCAATAGATCATGTAACATCTTGGTAGAGGTGTTAATATCTGCTTTGATGGCTTCCGAAGGAATTTCATCTGGTCCTGTGGCTTTACCATCTTTTAATAGTTTGATGGCTTTCATTATTTCTTCTTTACTTGGTTTTCCACAGTTAACGTGTAACTCTTCCTCTGCTGGTAGTATATCTGGAGGATTATTTGAGCCGGGTCTGTTCAAAAGTTCTTCAAAATGCTCTTTCCATCTCTCCATTTGTTCCCTTATATTACTAAGCAGATTTCCTTTCTTATCTATAATGAAGGCATTGATCTGTTTGTATTTTCCACTTAATTTCTTTGTGCTGTTGTACAGTTCTTTCATATTCCCTTTATTTGCTGCTTCTTCTGCCTCTTTAGCTAGTTCATCTATATATTTCCTCTTATCCCTTTTAATGCATCTTCTCACTTCTTTGTTCACCTCTGTGTAAGCTTCCTGTGTCTTGGCTTTATTACTTCTCGTTTTGCTTTTATTTATGTCTGCTTCCTTGTTCTTTCTTTCTTTAATTTTATCCAGGGTCTCTGATGTCATCCATGCCTTATTCTAGCGTTCTCTTTTCCCAGTGTTTCTTCGCATGTCTCTTTCCATATATCTTTTACCTGTTTCCAATGATCATCTATATTTCTTGTATTTTCTAGTTGTTGAAGAACTTGGTATTTGTTGGATATTGTGACTGCGAATTTATCTTTAATTCCTTGTTCTTGAGTTTTAAAAAAAATGAAAAAAAAATATATTTGTGATGTAGTTTTTTTGTTCTAGGTGAAGGCCTTTTTGGCTGAAACGTTGTTTCACTTTTGTTTTGTTTCTCACCTAGGTAAAGCATACCACTTGTTACTTGTTTAAAAATATTCTTTATTATCAACAGCTTTACAGCAGTTTCGTCGCGTGTTTATGCTTCTTGATGCCTTTACCCCTACAACTATTGTAATAATGCTCTTCATTCTACCATTGTTAGACCTGGAGGCTAAACTCGAGAACAATGACCCACAATTGAAGTGAAATGTGTTAGACTCATGGCAAGAAGCAGTCTGAGAGATAGGATAAAAAACGAAGAACTTAGAATAAAGTTGTTAGAATTAAATCTCTTCATGGAATACATAAAGAAACAATAGTTATGGTTAGTTGAAGGCACCGTATCACTGCAAACAAATTAAAATCCATAATTGCTCAACCGCCTGTGCCATTGAATCATCTAATTAAAACTCATCTGATTGAAGGATCCACACAAAGTAAGGCAGCTGCAGTCCACATCACACTAACAAAAGCGCACGCCAATATACATAAGGCCAAGAGACACCGAAAGTGAACGCAGCTGAACTGTCCGTCGTTATACGATATCATCATTCATCGTAAGCAATCGGAACATCGAAACATGATCCGGATGAAAAAACACAGCTCACTGTGTGCACAGAGCACTAACTCAGTAGTTCCAGCAGAAAACAACAGTTAAAATGGTTTAGCCATACGATAAAATATAGCAAATCCAGAACACGCCATGAGTTTTCAATAAACGCTGTGAGAACCCAAGATTCAACGGCCGACCAGTAACAGATGGAAAGAAGGAATATCAGAAACACTAGGAAACAAAACGGTAGCAATGGTCAATAGAAACGCAAAATACCGCAAATTATATCTCCCCTCGACCAGAGGCGTAGCTAGGGGTTCAGCCCCCGGGGACAAAGCCAATTTTCGCGCTTCCTCCTAATGGCTCACACCTCATCACAATGTGGAGGGGGTCACTTCGTGATGAGGTGTGAGCCATTAGGAGGTCCATCATTATTTCCAGGACATTTTTTTAATTTCAGAAGATGAAAACCTGCATTTCGTGGCTTATTTGTAGGATATGAAGAGAGTGAAAAAAGTAAAATAATTGAACTGTTTCTGTACGTTTCGACACACCGTGCGTCATGTCAATTTCGGTCACGTACGTTTAGCCGCACAGTGCGTCACTCTCTATTTGATTAGTGTAAACTGTCATCAAACCATATTCTTTTTATATGTCTTGTATCACCTTGGTATTGATGAAATCTAATTCCTTGATCAATTATCTACAAATTCAGACATAGTATATTACGTGTTAGATAAATACAAATATGTAGATTGAAATTTAATACGATGACAAATATTTTCTTTGAAATTTTTATTACTAAATTGACAAAATCCCCCCGTACTGAAAATGTTAAGAGAATAACAATTAATTTGGCTGACCCAAATGTTGCGTTCGGAGACAGATGTGCCGTCCCCCCCCCCCCCGCCCACACACACACTTAGATACGCCATTGCCCTCGACGCTGAAAGGCAAATGAGAAAAGAAAAAAGAAGAAGTTGCAGGGAAAGAAAGACATGCATCCATTTTTGTTTGTACAGAATATTTGCGTACATTGTAATCGATAAAAACAAACACTTTTATTTTATAATCTATACACAATGTCGTGTAATGTACGAGTACTCTACATGCTATCTACTTGTATTATTGCAACTACTTTCAGAGAAATAATAATAAAGAGCTTCATCACGCCACCTGGTGGCGTATAGGGAATATGGCGTTGGTGCTCACATGTTGCATAGACCTTCAGCACATTGTTTCTGGGGTCAATATGCTCCATGTGACGTCAGTGTAGACTTTCTTTTCCAGAAAAAAAATTATGTACCCATTTAAGGCTGGGTGAGCCAAAGAGCCATCGATAAGAACATCTTGTACTTAGTTTATTATTTCAGCAGTTCATTAGTTCACTAATCCACCAGTTCACTAATTCACTAGCTCAGTATTTCACCAGTTCACTAATCCACCAGTTCACTAATTCACTAGCTCACCAGTTCACTAATCCACCAGTTCACTAATTCACTAGCTCACTAGTTCACCAGTTCACTAATCCACCAGTTCACTAATTCACTAGCTCACTAGTTCACCAGTTCACTAATCCACCAGTTCACTAATTCACTAGCTCACTAGTTCACCAGTTCACTAATCCACCAGTTCACTAATTCACTAGCTCACTAGTTTCACCAGTTCACTAAATCCCTAGTACACTGGTTCACTAGTTCACTAATCCGCCAATTCACTAATTTACTAGTTCACTAGTTTACCAGTTCACTAATTCACTAGTTTACTAATTCACTGGTTCATTAATTCACTAATCCACCAGTTCACTACTTCATTAATTCACTAATCCACCAGTTCACTACTTCATTAATTCACTAATCCACCTGTTCATTACTTCATTAATCCACCAGTTCACTATTTCATTAATCCACCAGTTCACTATTTCATGAATCCACCAGTTCACTATTTCATTAATTCACTAATCCACCAGTTCACTAATTTACTAGTACACTGGTTCACTAATTCACTAGTTCATTAATCCACCTGTTCACTACTTCATTAATCCACCAGTTCACTATTTAATTAATCCACCAGTTCACTACTTCATTAATTCACTAATCTATCAGTTCACTAATTTACTAGTACACTGGTTCACTAATTCACTAGTTCTTTGTTCATTAATCCACTAGTTCACTAGTTGACTAATACACCTTTTCACTAATCGCACATCATGGAGAGCGTGTATAAGGAACGGTATAACAACATTGAGACTGTGCTAAGGCAAAACTTAGAAGAGAAAAGACTCATGAAAAAGGATGGAAAACCCTGTGGAGCAGTGGGCCTGACTTGTACATTCTGTGACCGCGTTGTGTTTGTCAAACATTGGTAGAATTAGCCACGACAGAAGCTGTTCAACAAAAACAAAACCTCAAAAAACATACACAATAGCCTCTACTAGACCGTCTGATAAGACGAAAAGGTCCATACAGTGACAACTGGAAGAATCGAGGGGAAAAGAAGGTGTAGGAAAACAAGGATAAAGTATAAGCTGCTCGAGAGAATTGTAGGAAGTCAACATTTCATGAACAATTTAAGTAGAAAAAGATGATACATGATCGCATAGGCCAGCAGAGATGAATCTTAAAGATCGCGATGATGATTATTATGTTAATTGGAGGATCATGATGATTATTATGTTAATTGGAGGATCATGATGATTATTATGTTAATTGGAGGATCATGATGATTATTATGTTAATTGGAGGATCATGATAATGATTATTATGTTAATTGGAGGATCATGATGATTATTATGTTAATTGGAGGATCATGATGATTATTATGTTAATTGGAGGATCATGGTAATGATTACTATGCTAATTGGAGGATCATGATAATGATTATTATGCTAATAGGAGGATCATGATAATGATTATTATGTTATTGGTGGATCATGATGATTATTATGTTATTTGGAGGATCATGATAATGATTATTATGTTAATTGGAGGATCATGATAATGATTATTATGTTGATTGGAGGATCATGATAATGATTATTATGTTAATTCTAGGATCATGATAATGATTATTATGTTAATTTGAGGATCATGATAATGATTATTATGCTAATTATAGGATAATGATAATGATTATTATGTTAATTTGAGATCATGTTAATGATTATTATGTT
Organism: Megaustenia siamemsis; assembly: GCA_032433765.1. NCBI lineage: Eukaryota > Metazoa > Mollusca > Gastropoda > Stylommatophora > Ariophantidae > Megaustenia > Megaustenia siamemsis. The sequence goes on from JAVIAB010000117.1 coordinate 8,363,669, forward strand.
AATTATAGGATAATGATAATGATTATTATGTTAATTGGAGGACTATAATAATGACTATTATGTTGGGTAATGACGACCATTATCTTAATTTTTTGCTGTAGTTTTTATTATTAAAAATTTAATAACAAAGGTACTGGATTATAAAGAGTAAAGGTAGATGGTATTGCTAGAGATATTGTAGTTACAATAAGGTTGATATGTTGCTTAGGTTATGTGACTTTAGTGGAAAGTGAGACTTAAATGACTTAATTGTATTTTCTTTTCTTTTGTTTGTTGATAGAAGGAAGAACTACGAAACTTTCGACAGAAATATCAAGTGAGCGAGGCAGTGAACTGGGCAGAAAGAGAGGCAAGCACGGGGTACAGTTCTCGGATGTTTCTCCGAAACGTGATGTTAGTGACGTCATGTCGTTTTTCCAGGAACAGGAGAAGAGCTTGCAGCTTCAGTTTCTCTCTTTGCCCAAACAAAGCCAGAAGAAGCAGCGATCGCCAAGCCCCAGATTACAGCAGGCGCCAGGACTTGAACACCTGGACAACCTCATCCGACTGATGGAACAGCTCACTTCCCTCAAGGATGAGAACAGCCGGCTTCGCAAACGCTGCGACTACCTCGAGAGCACGAAAATACTACTCCAGGCTAAGAGAGATCTTTCCCTTGAGAGTAGCAGTTCGTCCTCGGGGTACATGACTCTACAGCCTAAAAGTAGACAACACGAACATCGTCCCCATCTCCCGACAGACCAGCAGGAGAAAGGCACCATCCCCCCTGACGTGAGCCTATTACATCTTCGTGAAGGTACAAGCAGATTGACCAGACCTAGAATATCCAGCGCCGAGGAACTTGAGTACATTGAAATAGCAGATTCATCATCAGATCAAGCTCCAAAGAAAGTGAAATCTGCCATGCACAAAAGAAGCTTTTCCACAGGATCTTTAGAAGTACCTTCAGAAATTACCACCGAAATAGGGAGAGGGGATTCCAGGAAAAGAATTAAGGGGAAGACCGGAAGAAGTATTTTTGGCAAGTCCTTTGGCTCAAAACAAAAGTCCAAAAGTTCGAAATGGGCCCGAGTGAAGAAAGTCTTGACCGGTCAAAAATTTTACGAAGATTTAGGAACTACAATTCGAACTATTCGTGACCTTGGAAGGTCATCATCACACGGTCGTTACTCCGCCCATGGAGTTGAAGATTTCAGCTCCCAGACTTCCAGACTCTCCAGTGGAGAGCCTCGTCCTAGTGAGACCCCCTCGAGACAGCCTCAAGACGTGTATGGAACGAAAGCGCCTCTCGCAGTGGTTCCAGCCTTAATCTCAGAAAGTGCGCTACTGAGGCTTCAGGTACTGCCTGCGATGTGTTCATTATTAACAGATGTCAGTTTTCATTAACCTTTCATATCCCAGGTTCAACTTCCGCCTTTTCGCTGTAAAATGCAGCCACTTCCTTTGCTCTCTGATTGCCATAGCATATTCACCCTAAGTTCGTATATTTGAAAACAAAAAATCGTTGCTTCTAAATTTCATGTAGTTTATACTTTAGTTATACTTTAGAACATTACATGTGTGTATTAAATTATACGAGGAAATTAGAGAAATCGCCAATCAACCACTAATATCTTCAGTAATAAAGAAAAGACGATGGTCATACGTTGGACATGTGATGAGAAGAGATAATAATCGAATAGCAAAGCAAGCCCTCATATGGGAAACAACAGGAAAAAGAAAAAGAGGAAGACCCAGGGAGACACTGAGAAGAACATTGATGAGAGAGGCAAGAGCAGCAGGAATCGGCTCCCTCAATGAGATAGAACTGCTTGCACAGAACAGAGACAGATGGCGAGATTTGATAAAATATCTTTAAAAGAAAACTGCTAGAACAAAAATTCATATAGGAGAAGGTGTATCTTGGTCTACGCCCTATGGGCCGGTTACGGCTCGAAAGGTCAATAGATAGATAGATTAAATTATATATTTTGCTTACTTACCTACTTAAGTATTTACTTTTACTCTATTTCCTCCAAGTTTCCTTTAAACGTTGAGGAGTGTTCAGTCCGTTGGTCTGTAGTGATCTAAAGAAGATTTCTCATCGTGATGTCTATTATATAGTGATCTAAAGAAGATTTCTCATCGTGATGTCTATTATATAGTGATCTAAAGAAGATTTCTCATCGTGATGTCTATTATATAGTGATCTAAAGAAGATTTCTCATCGTGATGTCTATTATATAGCGATCTAAAGAAGATTTCTCATCGTGATGTCTATTATATAGCGATCTAAAGAAGATTTCTCATCGTGATGTCTATTATATAGCGATCTAAAGAAGATTTCTCATCGTGATGTCTATTATATAGTGATCTAAAGAAGATTTCTCATCGTGATGTCTATTATATAGTGATCTAAAGAAGATTTCTCATCGTGATGTCTATTATATAGCGATCTAAAGAAGATTTCTCATCGTGATGTCTATTATATAGCGATCTAAAGAAGATTTCTCATCGTGATGTCTATTATATAGTGATCTAAAGAAGATTTCTCATCGTGATGTCTATTATATAGCGATCTAAAGAAGATTTCTCATCGTGATGTCTATTATATAGTGATCTAAAGAAGATTTCTCATCGTGATGTCTATTATATAGTGATCTAAAGAAGATTTCTCATCGTGATGTATATTATATAGTGATCTAAAGAAGATTTCTCATCGTGATGTATATTATATAGTGATCTAAAGTAGAGTTCTCGTCGTGATGTCTATGATGTAGTGATCTAAAGAAAAATTCTCCTCGTGATGTCTATGATGTAGTGGTCTAAAGAAAAATTCTCATCGTGATGTCTATTATATAGTGATCTAAAGTAGAGTTCTCATCGTGATGTCTATTATATAGTGATCTAAAGTAGAGTTCTCATCGTGATGTATATGATGTAGTGATCTAAAGAAAAATTCTCCTCGTGATGTCTATGATGTAGTGGTCTAAAGAAAAATTCTCATCGTGATGTCTATTATATAGTGATCTAAAGTAGAGTTCTCATCGTGATGTCTATTATATAGTGATCTAAAGTAGAGTTCTCATCGTGTTGTATATGATGTAGTGATCTAAAGAAAAATTCTCCTCGTGATGTCTATGATGTAGTGGTCTAAAGAAAAATTCTCATCGTGATGTCTATTATATAGTGATCTAAAGTAGAGTTCTCATCGTGATGTCTATTATATAGTGATCTAAAGTAGAGTTCTCATCGTGATGTCTATTATATAGTGATCTAAAGTAGAGTTCTCATCGTGATGTCTATGATGTAGTGATATGAAGAATTCTCTTCGTAACATGTACTCTGTAGTGATCTATTGATTTAGTCATCTGAAGATGTAATGAGTCATCACAGACTCACTGTGATGTCTACTCTGTTCTGTAGTGATCTAATGAAGAATTCTCATGGTGATGTGAACTATTTCATTCTTCTACCGTCTTTTATGCCTACCTTTTCTTACTATCCTGTTGTGTTTGAGCATTAATGATCTCTGAAGAAGCCGAAGGGTAGGATGCTGTTTGATGGTAATCTTGTTAAACTATTTCACTGCTGTCCTTACTCTACCTTTTCTTGTCTTGATAGTGCACGTTGTCATATGTTCACGTGTCTACCTTTTGATGTGATCAGTTCATTTAGCCTTAGTATCATCTACTTTGTACCTTCCATTCCAAGATAACCTTTAGAAGGGTACACATTTCGCTTGTCTGTTCGGAATTGTATTTTGTAGTTCTTTTGTCATTTCCAGCCGATTCCGATTTCCTTGTTTGTTTTCTTTTCCTTCCGCCCAATTCTCCACATTCAAAAGCTTAAGTTTTCTACTTTGTTTTTTTTTTTTTTATAATTTAATTTCCTTATTTGTGCACCATGCAGCTGGTGTAATAGCTGGTGTAATAGCTGGTGTAATAGCTGGTGTAATAGCTGGTGTAATAGCTGGTGAAATAGCTGGTGTAATAGCTGGTGTAATAGCTGGTGTAATAGCTGGTGTAATAGCTGGTGTAATAGCTGCTGTAATAGCTGGTGTAACAGCTGGTGTAATAGCTGGTGTAATAGCTGGTGTAATAGCTGCTGTAATAGCTGGTGTAATAGCTGGTGTAATAGCTGGTGTAATAGCTGGTGTAATAGCTGGTGTAATAGCTGGTGTAATAGCTGGTGTAATAGCTGCTGTAATAGCTGGTGTAATAGTTGGTGTACTAGCTGGTGTAATAGCTGGTGTAACAGCTGGTGTAATAGCTGCTGTAATAGCTGGTGTAATAGCTGGTGTAATAGCTGGTGTAATAGCTGGTGTAATATCTGCTGTAATAGCTGGTGTAATAGCTGGTGTAATAGCTGCTGTAATAGCTGCTGTAATAGCTGGTGCAATAGCTGGTTTAATAGCTGGTGTAATAGCTGCTGTAATAGGTGCTGTAATAGCTGGTGTAATAGCTGGTGTAATAGCTGTTGTAATAGCTGGTGTAATAGCTGGTGTAACAGCTGGTGTAATAGCTGGTGTAATAGTAACTCTTCTCTTTGTATCGTTTTTTCTTATTATGTATCATCTTGTCACATGTGGTATCCTTCTAGAGCATCTGGTTTCTGTTGTAATGATAGTTCTATTTTTAGCAGTGTAAGTGGTGGGGGAGAAGGGTGGGGGCGCGTGGGGGGGGGGGCGTCGCTAATGTCCACGATTGACTTTGTTTTACGGAGAATTACATCGTCATTCCATTATATGCAATGTTACATTGTGTTTGTTATGTGTATTTTGTATGTGCTGTTACATTTTGTTTGTTATGTGTATTTTGTATGTGATGTTACATTTTGTTTGTTATGTGTATTTTGTATGTGCTGTTACATTTTGTTTGTTATGTGTATTTTGTATGTGCTGTTACATTGTGTTTGTTATGTGTATTTTGTATGCAATGTTACATTGTGTTTGTTATGTGTATTTTGTATGTGCTGTTACATTTTGTTTGTTATGTGTATTTTGTATGTGCTGTTACATTTTGTTTGTTATGTGTATTTTGTATGCAATGTTACATTTTGTTTGTTATGTGTATTTTGTATGTGCTGTTACATTTTGTTTGTTATGTGTATTTTGTATACAATGTTACATTTTGTTTGTTATGTGCATTTTGTATGTGCTGTTACATTTTGTTTGTTATGTGTATTTTGTATGCAATGTTACATTTTGTTTTTATGTGTATTTTGTATGTAATGTTACATTTTGTTTGTTATGTGTATTTTGTATGTGATGTTACATTGTGTTTGTTATGTGTATTTTGTATGTGCTGTTACATTGTGTTTGTTATGTGTATTTTGTATGCAATGTTACATTGTGTTTGTTATGTGTATTTTGTATGTGCTGTTACATTTTGTTTGTTATGTGTATTTTGTATGTGTTGTTACATTTTGTTTGTTATGTGTATTTTGTATGCTATGTTACATTTTGTTTGTTATGTGTATTTTGTATGTGCTGTTACATTTTGTTTGTTATGTGTATTTTGTATGCAATGTTACATTTTGTTTGTTATGTGCATTTTGTATGTGCTGTTACATTTTGTTTGTTATGTGTATTTTGTATGCAATGTTACATTTTGTTTGTTATGTGTATTTTGTATGTATGTTACATTTTGTTTGTTATGTGTATTTTGTATGTGATGTTACATTGTGTTTGTTATGTGTATTTTGTATGTGATGTTACATTGTGTTTGTTATGTGTATTTTGTATGTGCTGTTACATTTTGTTTGTTATGTGTATTTTCATGTGGTGTTACTTGTTTGATATGTGTATTTTGTATGTGATGTTACATTGTGTTTGTTATGTGTATTTTGTATGTGATGTTACATTTTGTTTGTTATGTGTATTTTGTATGTGATGTTACATTGTGTTTGTTATGTGTATTTTGTATGTGATGTTACATTTTGTTTGTTATGTGTATTTTGTATGTGATGTTACATTTTGTTTGGAGTCCATTGACCAATCGCCTGGTCTGCTTTGTAACGTTCGTTGTCAATTTCTGAGTGAGTGTTCCATTTGAGCGATCATCATCATCATCATCATCATGATAGGATGCATCCCAGTCTTACTCCTCTTTTTATATCAATGAGTGTAGAGTTCTCTTTGTTATATTTTATTAATGCTGTTTGCTCCCAGTATAAATTACATATTAGTCGTATGTCCATGTTATCTAGATGTATATCTTCTAGGCAGTCCATAAGTTTATTATGGTGTATTCTATCAAAAGCTTTGGTGTAGTCTATATAGAAGCAGGCATATATTGGTTTGTTTACTTCTGTGCATTTTTCGAATAATATTCTCATGCAGAATATGGCTTTTTTGTCCTACTGTTTTTTTCCTAAATCAGAATTGTCGTTCTTCAAATTCAATATTGATTTTATTCTGAATCCTTCCTTGTATAACTTTTAGCAAGATTTTTGTAACATGGCTCATTAGGCTTACTTATTGTTATAACATCACTGTATTCAACTGCATCATTCGTTTTAGTCAATCCAATGAAAATTAATGTTTTTAGTTCATATGGTGTGTATACGGTATGATATATGTCGCTACATATGTTTGTGATCACTTCAACGCCAAAATCTTCTAATGCCTGTATCATATTTATCTGTATGTTGTCAAGTTCTGCTACTTTTCCCTGTTGCATTGTTTGTGTAGCTTTTTTCACTTCCGATTTTAAAATGGTATGGCTTGATGTGCATTTTATAATTGGTTTTTTTGTCTCTTTCGTCATAAAATAATTATGTTATGTATTCCTGCCAACTATTGATTATATCTTTGTTGTCTATTAGCATTTTTCCTTTTATGTTTGAAATACATACACTTTCTGCGGCTTTTAAAAATTTTACTAATCGTTGTCTTTATTTCTGTGTGCATCCCTCTTAAATCTTGTTTATTTTCTGTAGTTTCGATTTCTAGACATGTTTGCCAGTCTTCTTTTGCCTTATTGTGCATTTTTCGTATTTCATTATCTAATTTGTTGTTTTGGGTAGTATTCTTCGTTTGTCTTCTTTCGTCAATTTTTTCCAAGATGTATTACGCTGGCACGGGCGGTTGAGCAATTATGGATTTTAATTCGTTTGCAGTGATACCGGGGCCTTCCATATTCCAAATAACCAAATCCACACGTAGGTCACAATAATATATCCGCAATACGACAAAACACACACCAAAAAAAAAAAAAAAAAAAAAAAAAAAGACAGGACAATAACTGCAGGTATATAAAAACAATCATCATTTTTTGGCCATGTAATGAGAAGAGGACAGCTGAAATATATTGTAACAACTGGGAAAATTGAGGGACGAAGAGATAGAGGGAAGCAAAGAGAAAAGATACCAGACTGATTAAGAGAATGGCTTGACAGAAGGTCAACAACAGAAATGTTAAATAACTGTCGTGATCGAAGGTTGTGGAGAGACATGATCACCTACGCCAGCAGGCTTGGTACTTGATGATGAAGATGATAGTATCACAATATTGTCATCACATATAGGGCATACTAACATAGGCACATGAACAACAAACAACAAATGCACAAGAAGAAATAAGAAGTTAACTATGACAAAACACAGTCCTAACACATCATATATTGAAGTTTATTCACAAGGATTAAATATGTGTATATATATAGGGGAGCCGTGGTAGCTCAGTGGTTAGTGAACTGGACTACAAAGGACAAGGGATAGGGTTCGATCCCAACCGACGGCTTCTGGGTTCACCCAGCCTTAAATGGGTACCGGATTTTTTTCTAAAGCGGCACGGGCGTAATATCGACCACATTACCTCAAAAATCATGTACTGAAGGTCTGTAAAATTTATGGTCACTAACACCATATTCTCTATACGCCACTTGGCGTGACGGGGCTCTTTACTTTAGGTATATATAATATGTGTGTGTGTGTGTGTGTAATAGGATTTAAACCACACTTATTACAAGATGGGGGCCTCGGTAGCCTAGTTGGGAAAACCACCCGACTGGACTACTGACGTTCGGACAACCCGTGTTCGATTCCCGCTGGGAGCAGTGTAAATTGTACTCGTGGTTGGAAAAAAAATACTCCCACGGTGACCCAGCCGTTGACAGAAATGGATACCAGGGTATTACCCTGGGAAGGTGAGGAATGTTGCCTCGCATCTGAGTTTCGATGCTTGAGGCGACACTATACAGAAATCTCAGAACATTTAAGGATAGGCGACCGAGCACATATGGGTGTAAACTACCGTGTTAAGACGCCGGTTCAAGTCTCGTACTTTACTCTTTATTACAAGATATATTTGAAAGTAGAGTGTATTTATATATCTAGGTATAGCAAAAGTACACCAATCTGTAAGTTGAATATAACAACATAAGTCACAAAGTATAATTCTCACTTAGTATATTTGAACAAGTTCATCATCATCAGGTCGCATGTCATTTGCAGAATGTTGCATTCACCACAGTCTGTCTGAACGAATCTCTGTCTCTTACCCAGATCTCCCACTTCTTCTGTTCTCATGTTTAAAATCTCCTTAATGTCTTGAAACCATCTTTGTCTTGGTCTGCCCCTGATGCGTCGTCCAGGAACCATGCCTTCCATTATTGTTCTTTCGAGCTCGATTTGTTTTTTGACACGTTTATTTTTTTGACATTATAATTTTCTCTGTAGAATGATGTTTTTAAGCCAGTTATGTTTAATGTTTATATCTTTTAATATATCTTCATTGCTCTTTTTCATTATCCAATGCATCTTAAGAATTTTTCTGAAGCATTTTGTTTTGATTGAATCGATTTTCTTCCTTGCTGTTTGAGAGATTGTCAATGATTCACAACCATATGTTGCTTTCGGGAAGATACGTGTCGTCAGTAATTTTAATTTTACAGCCTTGCTGGTGTTTTACCACATATTCTTCATAGCATTTAATTGTTGTGTTGCTATTGCTAGACTTCTTTTGTTCTTTTAATTGTTGTGTTGATATTGCTAGACTTCTTTCGATCTTTTAATTGTTATGTTGCTATTGCTAGACTTCTTTCGATCTTTTAATTGTTATGTTGCTATTGCTAGACTTCTTTTGTTCTTTTAATTGTTGTGTTGCTATTGCTAGACTTCTTTTGTTCTTTTAATTGTTGTGTTGATATTGCTAGCCTTCTTTCGAACTTTTAATTGTTGTGTTTCTATTGCTAGACTTCTTTTGTTCTTTTAATTGTTGTGTTGCTATTGCTAGACTTCTTTTGTTCTTTTAATTGTTGTGTTGCTATTGCTAGACTTCTTTCGATCTTTCTGACAGTCTCCATTGCTAGTAACGATAGACCCCAGATATGACTAGTTTGATACAATTTCAAGTTGTTCACTGTTGATGACGATCTTGGGTTGGCTTTTTGTTTTGTCGGTTGATGAAAATCTTAGTTTTCTTGAACAAGATAAGCAGAGAAAAAGAAGGGAAGAAAAAGATGATGAAGAAGATGATGATAATGATGATAAGTCTGTTGATGATGAAGAAGATGATAATGATGATAGGTCTGTTGATGATGAAGAAGATGATAATGATGATGGGTCTGGTGATAGTGATGATCGTGATGATGAAGAAGATGATAATGATGATGGGTCTGGTGATGGTGATGATCGTGATGATGAAGATGAAGATGATAATGATGATGGGTCTGGTGATGATGAAGAAGATGATAATGATGATAGGTCTGTTGATGATGAAGAAGATGATAATGATGATGGGTCTGGTGATAGTGATGATCGTGATGATGAAGAAGATGATAATGATGATGGGTCTGGTGATGGTGATGATCGTGATGATGAAGAGGAAGATGATAAGGATGATAAATCTGTTGATGATGAAGAAGATGATAATGATGATAGGTCTGTTGATGATGAAGAAGATGATAATGATGATGGGTCTGGTGATAGTGATGATCGTGATGATGAAGGAGAAGATGATAATGATGCTGGGTCTGGTGATAGTGATGATCGTGATGATGAAGAAGAAGATGATAATGATGATGGGTCTGGTGATGATGAAGACGATGATAATGATGATGGGTCTGGTGATGATGAACAAGATGATAATGATGATGGGTCTGGTGATGATGAACAAGATGATAATGATGATGGGTCTGGTGATGATGAACAAGATGATAATGATGATTGGTCTGGTGATGATGAACAAGATGATAATGATGATGGGTCTGGTGATGATGAACAAGATGATAATGATGATGGGTCTGGTGATGGTGATGATCGTGATGATGAAGAAGAAGATGATAAGGATGATAAATCTGTTGATGATGAAGAGGATGATAATGATGATAGGTCTGTTGATGATGAAGAAGATGATAATGATGATGGGTCTGGTGATGATGAACAAGATGATAATTATGATGGGTCTGGTGATGATGAACAAGATAATAATGATGATAGGTCTGGTGATGATGAAGACGATGATAATGATGATGGGTCTGGTGATGATGAACAAGATGATAATGATGATGGGTCTGGTGATGATGAACAAGATGATAATGATGATGGGTCTGGTGATGATGAAGAATATGATAATGATGATGGGTCTGGTGATAGTGATGATCGTGATGATGAAGAAGATGATAATGATGATGGGTCTGGTGATGGTGATGATCGTGATGATGAAGAAGAAGATGATAAGGATGATAAATCTGTTGATGATGAAGAGGATGATAATGATGATAGGTCTGTTGATGATGAAGAAGATGATAATGATGATGGGTCTGGTGATAGTGATGATCGTGATGCTGAAGGAGAAGATGATAATGATGCTGGGTCTGGTGATAGTGATGATCGTGATGATGAAGAAGAAGATGATAATTATGATGGGTCTGGTGATGATGAAGACGATGATAATGATGATGGGTCTGGTGATGATGAACAAGATGATAATGATGATGGGTCTGGTGATGATGAACAAGATGATAATGATGATGGGTCTGGTGATGATGAACAAGATGATAATGATGATTGGTCTGGTGATGATGAACAAGATGATAATGATGATGGGTCTGGTGATGATGAACAAGATGATAATGATGATGGGTCTGGTGATGGTGATGATCGTGATGATGAAGAAGAAGATGATAAGGATGATAAATCTGTTGATGATGAAGAGGATGATAATGATGATAGGTCTGTTGATGATGAAGAAGATGATAATGATGATGGGTCTGGTGATGATGAACAAGATGATAATGATGATGGGTCTGGTGATGATGAACAAGATAATAATGATGATAGGTCTGGTGATGATGAAGACGATGATAATGATGATGGGTCTGGTGATGATGAACAAGATGATAATGATGATGGGTCTGGTGATGATGAACAAGATGATAATGATGATGGGTCTGGTGATGATGAAGAATATGATAATGATGATGGGTCTGGTGATAGTGATGATCGTGATGATGAAGAAGATGATAATGATGATGGGTCTGGTGATGGTGATGATCGTGATGATGAAGAAGAAGATGATAAGGATGATAAATCTGTTGATGATGAAGAGGATGATAATGATGATAGGTCTGTTGATGATGAAGAAGATGATAATGATGATGGGTCTGGTGATAGTGATGATCGTGATGCTGAAGGAGAAGATGATAATGATGCTGGGTCTGGTGATAGTGATGATCGTGATGATGAAGAAGAAGATGATAATTATGATGGGTCTGGTGATGATGAAGACGATGATAATGATGATGGGTCTGGTGATGATGAACAAGATGATAATGATGATGGGTCTGGTGATGATGAACAAGATGATAATGATGGGTCTGGTGATGATGAACAAGATGATAATGATGATTGGTCTGGTGATGATGAACAAGATGATAATGATGATGGGTCTGGTGATGATGAACAAGATGATAATGATGATAGGTCTGGTGATGATGAAGACGATGATAATGATGATGGGTCTGGTGATGATGAACAAGATGATAATGATGATGGGTCTGGTGATGATGAACAAGATGATAATGATGATAGGTCTGGTGATGATGAAGACGATGATAATGATGATGGGTCTGGTGATGATGAACAAGATGATAATGATGATGGGTCTGGTGATGATGAACAAGATGATAATGATAATTGGTCTGGTGATGATGAACAAGATGATAATGATGATGGGTCTGGTGATGATGAACAAGATGATAATGATGATAGGTCTGGTGATGATGAAGACGATGATAATGATGATGGGTCTGGTGATGATGAACAAGATGATAATGATGATGGGTCTGGTGATGATGAACAAGATAATAATGATGATAGGTCTGGTGATGATGAAGACGATGATAATGATGATGGGTCTGGTGATGATGAACAAGATGATAATGATGATGGGTCTGGTGATGATGAACAAGATGATAATGATGATGGGTCTGGTGATGATGAACAAGATGATAATGATGATGGGTCTGGTGATGATGAAGAAGAAAAAGATGAAGAAATGCTAATTACAGGCGCCAGAGCAAAACAAATTTCAATTCTATAGCCCATCAAACAATTTGAAATATCAAAACGTCTGCCTAAAATATGATAAACTGAATCGCAAATTGTTTTAATTAAATTAAACGATGCCAGGCGTGTCGTAAGATGAGACCAATGAGAAATGGCATGGGACTGGCTCTCTCCTCTATTGTAAACAAGATAAACCGTAAAAAAACTTCACGAACATGGACAAGTCAAAGAAAGGCAAAAAATGTAATTCTGCCATTCAGGAAAGATAAGGGATATCTGTCTCCGAGATAGATGATTCAACCCGGATTTCACGACACGCTCCTATTTTGAAATTCCCAGGAAAGAAGACAAATGGGAAGGCCAAAATATACTTAGATAAGACAGGTAAAAGCAGGGATGAGTAGATGGGGAAGGCATGGAGCGATCTGAATGGAAAGACACTAAATTGGACGGTTTGGAAAGTGTTTTTTTTTATGATCTATGCTCCTTAGGGAGTTGAAAGTGTTTGTTGAAGATATATGCTCAACAGGGAGTTGAAAGTGTTTGTTGAAGATATATGCTCCTTAGGGAGTTGAAAGTGTTTGTTGAAGATATATGCTCCTTAGGGAGTTGAAAGTGTTTGTTGAAGATATATGCTCAACAGGGAGTTGAAAGTGTTTGTTGAAGATATATGCTCAACAGGGAGTTGAAAGCGTTTGTTGAAGACATATGCACCTCAGGGAGTTGAAAGTGTTTGTTGAAGACATATGCTCCACAGGGAGTTGAAAGTGTTTGTTGAAGATATATGCTCAACAGGGAGTTGAAAGTGTTTGTTGAAGACAAATGCTCGACAAGGAATTGAAAGTATGAAGACCTATGCTCCACAGGGAGTTGAAAGTGTTTGTTGAAGATATATGCTCAACAGGGAGTTGAAAGTATTTGTTGAAGTCATATGCTCCACAGGGAGTTGAAAGTGTTTGTTGAAGCCACAGGGAGTTGAAAGTATTTTTTGAAGACCTATGCTCCACAGGGAGTTGAAAGTATTTGTTGAAGACATATGCTCAACAGGGAGCTGAAAGTATTTTTTGAAGACCTATGCTCCACAGAGAGTTGAAAGTGTTTGTTGGAAGATATATGCTCCACAGGGAGTTGAAAGTGTTTGTTGTAGACATATGCTCCACTGGGAGTTTAAAGTATTTCTTGAAGACCTATGCTCCTCAGGGAGTTGAAGACCAATGCTCCACAGGGAGCTGAAAGTGTTTGTTAAAGACCTATGCTCCACAAGGGGTTGAAAGTATTTGCTGAAGACCGATCCTCCACAAGGGGTTGAAAGTATTTGCTGAAGACCGATCCTCCACAAGGGGTTGAAAGTATTTGCTAAAGACCTATCCTCCACAAGGGGTTGAAAGTATTTGCTAAAGACCTATCCTCCATAAGGGGTTGAAAGTATTTGATGAAGACCTATCCTCCACAAGGGTTGAAAGTATTTGCTGAAGACCTCTGCTCCACAAGGGGTTGAAAGTGTTTGTTGAAGACCTATGCTCCACAAGGGGTTGAAAGGTAGAAGAAGACAAAGAAGAAAAGAATAACTCCCACTTCAATGACCAACTGTTTTCCAATTTAATCTTACAAAAAGAACAGGTCTGATTGTCTGTGTCAAGTGTCAAACCTTGCACAGAACAGTATTGTATCTCTCCACACAACGACTCTGCTCTGGGTGAGATGTCCAGTCTCTGCGAGGCAGCTGATGCCTGATGTTGGTGCCTTTCGCATCAGTGTTCTTAGAATTTGTCCACTTTTTCTTTTACACTCTTGTTCCCATTTGAGGACTTGCTTTGCGATTTTATTTGTATCTATTCTCATCATATGTCAAACATATGACCACCTTTGTTTCTTGGTTGTAGATAATATTTCTGGATGTCTTGTTATTTCTACACTAATCTTGAATTCGTTCCATGGTATGTGAGGTATTTTCCTGCGCCATTTAGTAATTTAATCATCATCATCAAGTACCAAGCGAGCTGGCATAGGGGATCATGTATCTCCACAACTTTTTATCATGTATTATTATTTGTTATCATTTATTATAGTTATTTATTATTTCTGTTGTTGACACACAGCCAAGCCATTCTCTGAGGCTGTCTGGTATCTTTTCTCTTTGCTTCCCTCTATCTCTTCGTCCCTAAATCTTCCCAGTTGTTACAATATATTCCAACTGTTCTCTTCTCATTATATGGCAAAAAAATTATGATTGTTTCTTCCTAATATTGGAAATTAGCTATGTTTTTGCTTTGACCTCTTTCAGAACGTTTTCATTACTCTTCTTAACTGTCCATGGTATTCTCAATATTCTTCTGTAAAACCACATATCTACAACCTCCAGCTATTTTCTTGTCTGTTGTCCTATTGTCCATGATTCACATCCATGTTAAGACTGACTCTACGTAACATTTAAGAGCTCTTTTTCTTGTTTCTATTGTCAAAAATGGATTGCATAGAATCTTCCTCCTTTTTTGGAAATCTGCTTTTGCCGGAATACACTAATACGAAATACAATAGTACGAAAATACACTAATACGAAATACAATACAACGAAAATACACTAATTTAATAATAAAATGTATTTTCGTTCAATTTGAACCAATGATGATTTGCGTGATATCTATTTCAGGGGGAGCAGGACGCTGATTTGACTTCAGAGATCTGGATGGGGCCCCCCGACTGGTGGGAGGAGTACGAGGCCCGCAAAGAGAGTGGGGGTACATCCAGTAACAGCGAAGTCAGCTCTGTCATTGAAGTCACGACCATGTACCTTGGCAGCAAGAAGGAAGTCCCGACAACAACAGCTTTACTAACGACATCAACATCAACAGCCGCATCAGTGGCGACGGCGCAAGAGAAGTACTTATCGATAGACAAACCTTTACCTCGTCGTCAATCAAGTCCAAGTCTGGTAATGAAAGAATCAGCCGAGGAGGATGATATTCTACAAGAATTAGCCACTGGGCTGGAGAGCACTAGAACTTTACATAAATCAGCGAGTTGTAAAAGTGCAGATTTAGATATTCAAAATCTTGGAGAGGCCAGACAAGGAAAGAAATCTCACAGGTCAGCTTGGGGTCGTGTTAAGGATATAATTCACACACGAAAGGACAGCATCAAGAAGAAGCCAAAACGTGGAAAATTAGGGATTGACAGTGAAGAGACGAGCGAGATCGACGTGGAAGGATTGATGGAAGAGCATTGGAGATCAGATGTGTTCGATGACGATCTGGTGGCTCGCTCCACTCCAAAGTCTTCGCCTATGGTTATACGACAACAAAGCACAAAGGGAATGGGTGAGTCCTCCTTGGGAGCAACAGCTTCAGTGCGGAAGGCGTCACCTTCAAGAGGTGCTGCGTTTCCTTCAGGAGGCAGCCCAGGAAATATCGATATGGCAGCACTGTTGGGTAAGTTCTCTAGACACTAGTTCACATGTACATCTTTTTCTGGGTTTTTTTTTTTTGTTGTACACCAAAATTATAAGTAGATACGCGTATCATCAACAAGTACCATGCTTAATATTGTGGGTAAAGTCATAGTTTAGCGTCTTTCTGCTAATAAACGAGTGATCTCCTCTGTCTGACCGAATGTATTTGAATGTATCAAGAAATGAAAAAAAAAATAGAAAAAAAACGGTATAGTTAAATCTTTACGTAATAAATGGACGACACAATTTAAACCGGCGTTTCAGCTCAATAGGCATTCAGCAGGAACAAACATACAACAAACACACATATATGTAAGTTTGTACTAGAGTAAACACGTAGGACAATATTCAAACATAGAGGAGCCGCGGTAGTGTACCCTGTCAAGGCAAATAAATGTCTATAAATGCATTAAAATGGGAAGCTGCAGTAAAGGTCATTGTTAGGAGAAATGAACAAAATATAGAGAAAAACGGCATCGTTGAAGCTTTACGTAATAAATGGACAACAACAATTAGAGCGAATGAATGTACCAACTGTGTCTAGTTTTGCGCATTAATTTGTATTTTTTCAACAAGGTTTAGGGTTAAGTTTAGGTAAGGTGACCAGATGTTCCGATTTATCCGGGACAGTCCCGATTTTTTACTGTTTTTTCCAACCTTTGTCCCGGATTTGTTATTGTCCCGAATTTGTCCCGATTTTGGCAGATTTTATAGCTTTTGTCCCGGATTTGTTAAAATACATTAGGGACACAAACGTTTACCGATTTTTCCAATATGGTAAACGTCTCTTCGACTTCAAAATAGACATTATTCCGTTGTTGTGTAGAAAATGTTTCAAAAGTTGTACTGGCTGTTCATTTGGCGAAATAGTAACAGTAAAATTAAAAAAAGTTTTAAGTCTTGTATGCTGAAACTGAAATACTGATCAGAAAAGTACAGCAACTCTACTTCACCTTCCATCTAAGTGAGTATCACTAATGTTTTTTTTTAAATCTCCTGATAACGTTTTGTAAGCCTATATTGTTAGGTGTTTTAATTAGTTTTAAAATATATGTATTATTCACTTGAAAAAGACGGAAGAAATGTCATTTTATTGATGGAAAATATAGTCAAATTAATCCGTCCCGGATTAGGGTTTCAAAAATAAGGTCACCTTCGTTTAGGGTATTCCTAACACGAACAGTAACCCAGGGGTCTTTTAATAAAACGTTAGAGAACGACAGAATAAAGTACAAGCGGACGCTCCTCCGTGCAGAAAGACGCTACCCAAATGGGCTTGATCACTACTTTTTTGTCCCCACAGTTGTTTTCAATTAAAATGCGGCAAAGTCCTAGGTTAGGGAAATAAATGTTTCCAGTTCGGAAGAGTAACGTCTCCTTGATTGACATCACACTTTATTCAGTGGTTCTGAATATGTCATTAGAAGACCCCGTGCTGTAGAGAAATATCGCGAGGGTAAAGTCCTTGGTTTAAACAAGTAAAGAGCCCCTGTCACGCCAAGTGGCGTATAGGGAATATGGTGTTAGTGACCATAAATTTTACAGACCTTCGGCACATGATTTTTGGGGTAATGTGGTCGGTATTACGTCGTACTGCTTTACTTTCCCAGAAAAAAATCCGGTACCCATTTAAGACTGGGTGAACCCGGAAGCCGTCAGTTGGGATCGAACCCTACCTCTTGTCCTTTGTGGTCCAGTTCACTAACCACTGAGCTATCGCGGCTCCGTAGTCCTTAGTTTCCGAACCCAAAAATAACATACACGTCAGTGATAAACATAGGGATAACTTTTACATTTGAGAACCATTGTAGTTTTGTTGTGACGCCAACTTTAATATATATATCCCTAAACTAGGAAGTTACCGAAACGGCGACTTCTTACTCTCCCATTTCCTTAAACTATTTGGTTTCTTCTACTCCTCTTTCTCTTAGCGAATATATTTTCCAAGACAGTGGTACATTTTTGGGGATATGGTCGATGTCACGTCAGGCCGCCTTTACTTCCAAGAAAAATCTCAAGTACCCGGGGCCTTGTCGGTAAAAAACAAATCCGCCATTTCTGGAAATGGAACCAGGACTCTTCTGATCAGTAAGCGACCGCACTAACCACTTAGCTTCCGAAGTACCTCAATCTATCTATCTATCTATCTATCTATCTATCTATCTATCTATCTATCTATCTATCTATCTATCTATCTATCTATCTATCTATCTATCTATCTATCTATCTATCTATCTATCTATCTATCTATCTATCTATCTATCTATCTATCTATCTACATAGGGAAGAAATTCTAGACTCTTTGTGTACTACGACCAAGCATCAGACCTTGCACATGACCCACATTACTCTGTGTTGGGCGAGTTGCTCAGCCTCGACGAGGGAGCTGATACCTGTTGTTGATGCCTTTCTTCTCAATGCTCATTTCAGTGCGCCTCTAAGTAAGCCTCTGTTTTCATTTACCATCTTGTTCTTGTATCTTCTGCCATTAATGTTTCCAGTTCCCGTAATGTATTCACTGGTTAATTTTGGCCAGCAAAATTATTTTTTTTTTCCTGTAGGCTTTCCTTCCACATTTTCCTCTCTTTAAATCATATACGTTCCTGGTTATGGCTGCCCGTATGGTTCTCGTCATGAAGAATATAAAAAGAGAGACGTATTTAAAGCTTCACTTGATGAAGTTCATTTATTAGAAATTATTATTTATTTGTTAAACAGGCCGCATTAGGTAACCATATTATTCTAATTCATGGACAGTAGACAAACAAATGGTTTGACAAACTTAAATGGTTGGGCCACCTGGTCAGAATGAATCCTCACCAATCACCATCAAGGGCGTTCTTCTCGAGAATGCATGGAAAAAGACCAAGAGGAAGACCCAGAAGAAGATGGATAGATGCAGTGACAGAGACATGTAACAACAAAGGAAAATCACTAATTCAGACAGTTCGAGCAGCTCAAGAACGACAAATGATATAACCACGACACCTTTTAGGTATCAGTGAGAAAGAGAAAAGCGGAAGACAAACAAATAAAAAGACGATTAGAGGCCACAGAGATGGGATTTCTCAGAAGAATGTTCAAAGTTCCCTGGACAGCTAAAAAGACCAATGAGGAAGTTCTCAAAGAGGCCAACACAAAAAGGGAGCTCTTAAAAAACATCAGAAAGCAACAATCAACATTTTTCGGACATATCATGACAAAAGGAAAGTTGGAATACTTGGTTACAACTGCAAAATACAGGAAAAGAGAAATCGCGGACGACAAAAAGAGAAGATTCTAAATAACTTGGTGTCGATGGACAGAAACTAATCAACAACAGAATTGATGCGATACACTGTGTATAGAAAATTGTGGAAGGACATGATCGCCCTTGCAAACCGACATGGCACATGATGATAATAATAATTATTATTATATGAGTTAAGGGAGCCGCGATAGCTCAGTGGTTAGTGAACTGGACTACCACGGACAAGGGGTAGGGTTCTATCCCAACCGACGGCTTCCGGATTCACCCAGCCTTAAATGGGTACCGGAATTTTTCTGGGAAAGTAAAGCAGCACGGGCGTAATACTGACCACATTACCCAAAAATCATGTGCTGAAGGTCTGTAAAATATAGGGTCACTAACACCATATTTCCCTATACGCCACTTGGCTTGACGGGGGGGTACTTTACTTTTTACTATTATCTGAGTTAGTTTATCGTTATTGATCATGTTCCGTCAAAGAAAGCCGGTGGAATGATTGAATAAATGTTGAATGCTTGGCTTCTTGAATTAGGATCGTAACACGTTCGCTGTCGTGCCATGCTCTCCTACGTCACATTTATGTGGTTTGTTACATTGAAGGTTATACTTGAAAGAGACATAACATACACACCTGAAGGGACATCCTGTACTTTCGCATTCAGTTGTATCTTTATTACATTTATAGTGTAATTATTAGTACCATCATTCTCTGTCTCTCTCTCTCTCTCTCTCTCTCTATATATATATATATATATATATATATATACATATATAGATAGAGAGAGAATGATGGTACTAATAATTACACTATAAATGTAAAAACAATACTACTGAAAGTGAAAGTAAAGGATGTCCCTTCAGGTGGGTATGTAATGGCTCTTCTCTCTCCCTCTCTCTCTCTCTCTCTCTCTATATATATATATATATATATATATATATATATATATTTATATATAATATATGTAATATAGGATTAGTAACGTATATTCTCGAGCTATTATTAGTAGCACAATTGATGTCATTATATCTCTCTCTCTTTGCGTTCACGGCTCAATCAGAGTAAGGATCCCAGACTCTCACATGTGTTGATCGCCCCCACAGACAGACCATCACAATTAGAGTCTGTCAGATCCACTCTGACTGAATACCCGTTAATACGTTGCACTGTGTTATGCGCCAGTGGCCCAGTGCATCCGATTTCAGCCAGCATTTTATTCGGGTTTGCTTTCCATAGCCTTTGATTGTCCCCAATCTTCCTGCAAGGCAGCAGATTGTCTTTTCTGTAGGGGGATTCTGCCCTTAGATGGTAGGCCCTCCCAGGTTTACGAGCACCATCTGCCCGAGTCACTAGAGGTGACTAACACAGACACGGACACACAAAGATGTGAGATGTGACTAACACAGACACGGACACACAAAGATGTGAGATGTGACTAACACAGACACGGACACACAAAGATGTGAGATGTGACTAACACAGACACGGACACACAAAGATGTGAGATGTGACTAACACAGACATGCACACACAAAGATGTGAGATGTGACTAACACAGACATGCACACACAAAGATGTGAGATGTGACTAACACAGACATACACACACAAAGATGTGAGATGTGACTAACACAGACATGCACACACAAAGATATGAGATGTGACTAACACAGACATGCACACACAAAGATATGAGATGTGACTAACACAGACATACACACACAAAGATGTGAGATGTGACTAACACAGACATGCACACACAAAGATATGAGATGTGACTAACACAGACATACACACACAAAGATATGAGATGTGACTAACACAGACATACACACACAAAGATGTGAGATGTGACTAACACAGACATGCACACACAAAGATATGAGATGTGACTAACACAGACATACACACACAAAGATGTGAGATGTGACTAACACAGACATACACACACAAAGATGTGAGATGTGACTAACACAGACATGCACACACAAAGATATGAGATGTGACTAATACAGACATGCACACAGCGATACGAGGCATGACTAACACTGACACACATCAAGATATATGATACATGACTAACATGCACATAAAGATATGAGATATGACTGACATTGACATGCACACACAAAGATATGACACATGCCTAACATAGACATGCACACAAAGATAAGAGATATGACTAACAAAGATATGCACACACAAAGATATGACACATGCCTAACATAGACATGCCATATACATATATAGACATACTATACTATACTATACTATACTATACTATACTATACTATACTATACTATACTATACTATACTATACTATACTATACTATACTATACTATACTATACTATACTATACTATACTATACTATACTATACTATACTATACTATACTATACTATACTATACTATACTATACTATACTATACTATACTATACTATACTATACTATACTATATTATATTATATTATATTATATTATATTATATTATATTATATTATATTATATTATATTATATTATATTATATTATATTATATTATATTATATTATATTATATTATATTATATTATATTATATTATATTATATTATATTATATTATATTATATTATATTATATTATATTATATTATATTATATTATATTATATTATATTACATTACATTATAATTGTATTGTAAAGTAAGTAAAGTACCCCCGTCACGCCAAGTGGCGTATAGGGAAATATTCTGTTAGTGACCCTATATTTACAGACCTTCAGCACATGATTTTTGGTGTAATGTGGTCGGTATTACGCCCGTGCTGCTTTACTTTCCCAGAAAAAATCCGGTACCCATTTAAGGCTGGGTAAACCCGGAAGCCGTCGGTTGGGATCGAACCCTACCCCTTGTCCGTGGTAGTCCAGTTCACTAACCACTGAGCTATCGCGGCTCCCAAATTTGTATTGTACTATATTATATCAGATCAAAAGACACCATCTACCTCATGCTGCCTACTATATAGTCCAAATAATATTAACATGGCTAATGTGTTAAAAAAGTAAAGTACCCCCGTCACGCAAGTGACGTATAGGGAATACGGTGTTAGTGACCATAAATTTTACAGACCTTAAGCACCTGATTTTTGGGGTAATGTGGTCGGTATTACGCCTGTGCCGCTTTACTTTCCCAGAGAAAAATCCGGTACCCAATAATGGCTGGGTGAAAAGGAAGCCGTCGGTTGGGATCGAACCCTACCTCTTGTCCTTTGTAGTCCAGTTCACTGAGCTCACATGGCTCCCGGTTAATGTTTTAGATTAGCTTTTTTCGGGGATATTTTGGATCTCTCCGGCGAGCTGAAGTGTTTGAGTAAGATAACAAATAACACAAAAATAAATCGAATACCCAATGTCAAAATCAGAGACGAGATCCTAATTAAACGGTGCCTGGAGTATGTATATCATCATCATTCATTACTGTGCGTACTGGCGCAGGTGATAATGTCTCTTCACAACTTTCTATCTCGATAGTTAATTATCATTTATGTTGTTGACCTTCTGCCGAGCCATTCTCTTCAGCTGTCTGGTATCTTTTCTCTTTGCTTCCTTTATCTCTTCGTCCCTCAATTTTCCCAGTTGTCACAATATATTCCAGCTGTTCACTTCTCATTGCATGGCCACTAAATGATGATTGTTTCTTCCTTGTGGAATAATGTTGGATATTAGCTCTCTTTTTGCTTTGGCCTCTTTCAGAACGTTTTCATTACTCTTCTTAGCTGTCCATGGTATTCTCAACATTCTTCTGTAAAACCACATGTATACAGCACCCAGTGATTTTCTTGTCTATTGTCCTATTGCCCATGATTCACATTCATTTCTTAAGACAGGCTCTACATAACATTTCAGAACTCTTATATATATATATATATAAAGAACAAATAAAATAGCTCGGACACTTGTAAGAACGAAACCAGGCCAAACAAGATCGAAAGATTTCTGCCTTAAAACATGAGGACAGAGTGCAAGAGGGAGACCAAGCAAGAGATGGACACACGGAATAAAAGAAATACGCAATATCCAAAACAAGTCTATCATAACAGTGCCCAGATATGTCCAAGAATGAAACTACATTAACAGAAAGGGGACGTGTCAAAATAGAACAAGCATCTGATACATTAGACCATACATTCCTTTCCTCTCCTGCGACTCTTCAACGCAACAGCAGATGGATAAAGACAGAAGTAGAGGATATGTAACAAATATGTTTCTGCTATGCTTCGTTTTGTTGCAGCTATTAATCTTATTTTAAAGCTGACCAACTGTCCATGTCGTTAGATATACTATATATATATCGCCTTGTAGTTAGATTTGTGTACACATCCTTACAGATATATATTTGTGCTGTTGTTTGTTGTTCCAGCTGAAGGCCTACTTGGCCGAAACGTCGACTTTTGTTTTGTTAATTATCACGTAAAGCTGTCACCATATCACTTTTTTCTTCTTTTTTTTTCAATTGTCATTATCATTAATTTTACAGCAGCTACGCATCTTTATGCATCTTGGTACATCTTCATACCTTTACTCCTTATCTACCTTACAGCTGTGCAAGGATAAATCTACTTCTAGCCTCTAAAAATCATACCGATCGTACGTTTCATTTCGCAGGGGTCAGTATAGTTATTTTTTATTAAATTATTTTTTTTCATGCGTCCCGACCGTCCGTAGTTTTAATACAATTACCAATTTGTCTTGTTTCTAATATAAATAATCTGGAGGTGAAGGCGCGCCTCCCAGCACTAGAGCTGGAAGTTGTCAGCGATCCACAGCTGATGGCTTGCGCCAGGATCGGTGAACCAGAACCATCCAGACCCTGCTCCACTTCTCCGTGGTGCCTCTAGTAACAAACTAACCTGTCTAGTCTGGCCTAGCGAGTAGGGATCGAAGAGGGAAGACAACCCGGTACTCAAAAATGTCGTGCTGAAGTCGGATGTGTTGGGCAGAAAGGCGCAAATATAACAGTTATACTGTAACCACAACACAACGCAGACACGCCCACTTAACGTCCTTTTAAGGGCGGATGATGAAGAGGTACACTCCTTAAGTCATCCGGCGAACGCAAGTAAGTAAGCAAGCAAGCAAGCAAGCAAGCATATAAATAATAAACTGTAAAATAAAACAACAGCTATTAACATGCTTTAATGACGGTCAAGTATAGACTATAACCTACAAGCTTGTGTCAATATCGAGAGTCGCGATAGCTCAGTAGTTAGTGAACTGGACTACAACGGACAAGAGGTAGGGTTCGATCCCAACCGACGGGTTCCGGTTCACCCAGCCTTTAATGGGTACCGGATTTTTTTCTGGGAAGTAAAACGGCACGGGCGTAATACCGACCACATAACACCAAAAATCATGTGCCGAGGGTCTGTAAAATTGATGGTCACTAACTCAATATACCCTAAACGCCACTTGGCGTGACGGGGGGTACTTTACTTTTACTTTTGTGTTTATCTCATAAGCACTTCTCTCTCTCTCTCTCTCTCTCTCTCTCTCTCTCTCTCTTTCTCTCTCTTTTTCTCTCTATTTCTTTCTCACTCTGGTTGTCTCTGTCTTTGTCTCTCTCTTTTTCTATTTCTCTTTCTCTCGCTCATTCTCTCTTTCTCTCTCACTCTTTCTCTCTCTCTCTCTCTTTTACCCCCTTTCTCTGTCTTTTCCTCTCTCTCTTTTTCTTCTCTCTCTCTCTCTCTCACTCTCTTTTTTTCTCCCTGTCTCTCTATGTCACTCTCTTTCGCTCTCTCATTCTTTGTTTTCAGTGTTGTATCTTGTTAGCTAACTAAAATCCACAGTCGTATTTATTTAATTCTGCGCCCTATCAATAAAAGGTTGGAAAACCCTGTGGATCAGTGCGCCTGACTCGTTCATTCTGTGACCGTGTGTGTTTGTCAAACGTTGGTAGAAAAGCAAGCAAAAACAAAACCTAAAAAAATACACAATAGCCTCCACTAGACCGTCTGACAAGGCAAAATGGGCCATACATATCAATAATGACGACTATTCTATATCACCCGATTAAAAACACAGGATAAGAAAATAGCCCAATCACATAGACCAGCGTATAGTGAATATAATGTTCATCATCATCGAGTGCCATCTCCGCATCGAAGGTTGGCTACCATGGAGCGCCATTCCACTCTGTCTCTTGCTTTGTTGGTGCAGATTGCCATAGGCTGACCTGCCCATCTTTTGATGTTACTAGTCCATGTTAGTCTTGATCTGCCTCTGTCTCTTTTACCTTGTATTTTCCCCTCCAAGATTACTTTTAGTAGGCTGTTGTGTCTTTTAACATGGCCCAAAAAACGCATTTGTCTTGTTTGAATTGTGTTTAGTAGTTCTCTTTTCATTTTTAGTTGTTTAGACTTCATCGTTTGTTTTCTTTTCCTTCCATCCAATTCTACCTATTCTTTTATATATCCACATTTCAAACGCTTCAATTCTCTGTTCTGTTTTCTTGTCTAATGTCTATGTTCCTTTACCATATTATAATGTTAACCAATATAATGTTAGTGCCCATATTTCTTTACAAATCTTCAGCACATTATTTTTGTGATAATGTGGTCAGTATTACTTACGCCTGTGCCTGGTTTCCTTCCCAGAGACAAATGGGGTACCTCATTAAAGTTGGGTGAACCTGGAAGCCGTCGAGCAGGATCCAACCCAACTCTTATCGTTAGTGGTCTAGTTCACTAACCACTGAGCTATCGATGCTCCGAAGTTACCCGATTAACATCATCATCATAATCATCGAGTGCCTTCTCCGCATTCTTCAATTTTCTGTTCTGTTTTCGTGCCTAATGTCCCATACAAGAATATTGAGAAGATGTAACATTTTGCTATTCTTAGTTTCAGCCCTGCAGATATTTGTTTTGTTGTTAGTATGTTTTTCATGGCATTTAAATACCTTTTTGCCATACTTATTCTTTTGTTTATTTCAATTTTACATTTTCTATCACTGGTTATAGTATGTCCCAGGTAGTTGTAACTCTGGACTGTCTCCAGATGTATTCCCTCAACTGTGATATTTAATTGTAGGTCTTGAGAATTTTCTTTGTTTATGATCATAGTTTTAGTCTTTTTGATATACATATCTAGTCCACATTTTTTGCTTGTCATGTTTATCACATTAAGCAACTGTTGTAGGTTTGTTCAGGATTTTCTGCTAGTAGAACAGTACCATCAGCATATCTCAGGTTATTTATTACCTTCCCATTAATGTTTAGGCCTGGCATCTCAGTGATGTTTTTAAAGATTTGCTCAGTGTGTACATTGAACAGGCTTGGTGATAGGATGCATCCTTGTCTTACTCCTCTTTTTATTTCCATGGGTGTAGAGTTCTTCTTGTTATATCTTATTATTTCTGTTTGCTCCCAGTACAAATTACATATTAGTCGTATGTCTGTGTCGTCTAGATTTATATCCTTTAGACAGTCTATAAGTTGATTATGGTGTATTCTATCGAAAGCTTTGGTGTAGTCTATGAAGCAGGCATATATTGGTTTGTTTACTTCTATGTACTTTTCAATCAATGTTCTCATGCTAAATATGGCTTCTTATGTGCCACTGTTTTTTCCTGAATCCAAATTGTTGCTCATCTAATTCAGTATTGATTTTATTCTGAATCCTTCCTTGTATAACTTTTAGTAACATTTTTGTTACCTGGCTCATTAGGCTTATTGTTCTGAAATCACTGCATTCAACTGCACCATTCTTTTAGGCAATGCAATGAAAGTTGATGTTTTTAGTTCGTTTGGTATGTATCCTGTATGGTATATGTCAGTGCATATGTCTGTGATCACTTCGATGCCAAAATCATCTAGATCCTGTATCATCTCTATCTGTATATTGTCAGGTCCTGCTGCCTTTCCCTTTTTCATTGTTTTTATAGCATTTTCTACTTCAGATTTCAGGATTTTATAGTTGTATGTTCATTTTATGAAAGGCTTTTTGTCCCTTTCGTCATGAAATAATTATAAACTATTTCATGCTGATTAACAATTTCAGAAAATAATTTTTTAAAGGGACCAAACTCTGAAAATATTCTTGACTTGACATTTAACACAGTTGTCTCCTTTGTTATTATTATATTAACAATTTATTATCTTTTTTTTTCTTTGCAGCACCAGTTTTGATTTTCCTGTTGTATGATTTATTTTCTGCTAAGAATTGAAAGTCTTATACTTTTTTTTTTCTTTTGTTCCCTCCGTGAAGGTGCTACCTTATTTTGTTCTCTTCTTGAAGGTTTTTTTACTACCTACATTTGTTCTTTTCTTGAAGGTTTTTGCTACCTTCTTTTGTTCCCTTCTTGGAGGTTGTGCTACCTTTTTTTGTTCTCTTCTTGGAGGTTTTTGCTTCCTTCTTTTGTTCTCTTCTTGGAGGTTTTGCTTCCTTCTTTTGTTCTCTTCTTGGAGGTTTTTGCTACCTTCTTTTCTTCCCTTCTTGAAGGTTTGTGCTACCTTTTTTTGTTCCCTTCTTGAAGGTTTGTGCTACCTTCTTTTCTTCTCTTCTTGAAGGTTTGTGCTACCTTCTTTTGTTCCCTTCTTGAAGGTTTGTGCTACCTTCTTTTCTTCTCTTCTTGAAGGTTTGTGCTACCTTCTTTTGTTCCCTTCTTGGAGGTTTGTGCTACCTTCTTTTGTTCTCCTCTTGATGGTTTGTGCTACCTTCTTTTGTTCTCCTCTTGATGGTTTGTGCTACCTTCTTTTGCTCTCTTCTTGAAGGTATTTTGCTACCTACATTTGTTCACTTCTTGAAGATTTTTGCTACCTTCTTTTGTTCCCTTCTTGATGGTTTGTGCTACCTGCTTTGTTCTCTTCTTGATGGTTTGTGCTACCTTGTTTTGTTCTCTTCTTGAAGGTTTGTGCTACCTTCATTTGTTCTCTTCTTGATGGTTTGTGCTACCTTCATTTGTTCTCTTCTTGATGGTTTGTGCTACCTTGTTTTGTTCTCTTCTTGAAGATGTTTGCTACCTTCTTTTGTTCCCTTCTTGATGGTTTGTGCTACCTCTTTTGTTCTCGTCTTGATGATTTGTGCTACCTTCTTTTGTTCTCGTCTTGATGGTTTGTGCTACCTTCTTTTGTTCTCGTCTTGATGATTTGTGCTACCTTCTTTTGTTCTCGTCTTGATGGTTTGTGCTACCTTCTTTTGTTCTCGTCTTGATGATTTGTGCTACCTTCTTTTGTTCTCCTCTTGATGGTTTGTGCTACCTTCTTTTTTTCATAGATAACAAAACCTATGACCCGAGCACATCGTCGTCTAAAGTGGCCTTGCGTTCATTAAGCTCTAGTTGTATAGTTTCCTTCGACCAAATTCAGAAATGAGACAATTTAAGTGAAGATACGTTGTTACTTCGTGTGAATATAGGATGATTCTTCACATAAATATAGTTTGTTTCTTCACATAAAGATAGTTTGTTTCTTTAAATAAAGATAGTTTGTTTCTTCACATAAAGATAGTTTGTTTCTTTAAATAAAGATAGTTTGTTTCTTTAAATAAAGATAGTTTGTTTCTTTAAATAAAGATAGTTTGTTTCTTTAAATAAAGATAGTTTGTTTCTTTAAATAAAGATAGTTTGTTTCTTTAAATAAAGATAGTTTGTTTCTTCACATAAAGATAGTTTGTTTCTTTAAATAAAGATAGTTTGTTTCTTTAAATAAAGATAGTTTGTTTCTTCACATAAAGATAGTTTGTTTCTTTAAATAAAGATAGTTTGTTTCTTCACATAAAGATAGTTGTTTCTTTAAATAAAGATAGTTTGTTTCTTCACATAAAGATAGTTTGTTTCTTCACATAAAGATAGTTTGTTTCTTTAAATAAAGATAGTTTGTTTCTTCACATAAAGATAGTTGTTTCTTTAAATAAAGATAGTTTGTTTCTTCACATAAAGATAGTTTGTTTCTTTAAATAAAGATAGTTTGTTTCTTCACATAAAGATAGTTTGTTTCTTTAAATAAAGATAGTTTGTTTCTTCACATAAAGATAGTTTGTTTCTTCACATAAAGATAGTTTGTTTCTTTAAATAAAGATAGTTTGTTTCTTTAAATAAAGATAGTTTGTTTCTTCACATAAAGATAGTTTGTTTCTTCACATAAAGATAGTTTGTTTCTTTAAATAAAGATAGTTTGTTTCTTCACATAAATATAGTTTGTTTCTTCACATAAAGATAGTTTGTTTCTTTGTCGCCGTGTCGTGTCGTTTCGGAACAGCCGTTGTCTAAATAGGTTGCTGTGACAAGTTTCAAAGTGACTTGCCGACCTGATGTATCACGAGTAATTATTTTGAACTCCGCGTTGTTTCTTGCCGCTACTGTTGTTTTCTCTTGGGCCTGGTGACGTAGCCCTTCCCACCGTTCTTTCTTCACTGGATACTGACAAAATACAGTTGGCCCCTA
Organism: Megaustenia siamemsis; assembly: GCA_032433765.1. Lineage (NCBI taxonomy): Eukaryota > Metazoa > Mollusca > Gastropoda > Stylommatophora > Ariophantidae > Megaustenia > Megaustenia siamemsis. The sequence goes on from JAVIAB010000117.1 coordinate 8,393,276, forward strand.
GGAAGCACTTAAGGACACCTTGTTCATAACACACTCGAAAGTTTATTAACAACTAGTTAACATTGCATAATAATTTTCTGAACAAGCACAATGACAACATGGCTGTGATTTGCATTACTCACTATCTTTAGTAATCATGAGGCTTTACACATGCCTCTCAGTTCACTTTACATTTTGGTAATAGGCGTGGTTCTATGGTAAGTTTATCAACATTAAACATTGGAACATTACAGTGAATCATATCTGACTGTTTGTGTCAAGACAATGTACCGCAAGTCATCAATGTTTGACTCTACCTTCCTGCAGTAGAAGCAACATGGGCATCCACAAAGACCACACCCCAGTTGGATGTGCCATGCCAAAAGGCATCAATATCACATATTATAATATAACAACATCTCATTACTGATGCTCTGTTAAAGGAGTATGACGACAATTAGCAGCCCTCAGGCATACATACATTTACTCACAGCATTTGCTAATTATGAGTGAGACTGCAAGCCCTTCAGTTCACTTGCATCAGTTGTTGCCTGAATTTCACTCCCTTCCAATATTCTACACAGAATCGAGCGGTAAATTGGCGTGAGCTATCCTGTACGGCATCAATAACCCTGATATTGATTGCTTCTGAGTTTTGTAACTCTAGTTCCGATGCTACATTTCATATACAGAGCACATATCCCTCACATCCCTTGAACTTCTCTCTTCCTATCCTGTTGCTAGTCCGTCTCTCTCTAACGCTCTTTTCCAACAGCCAAAACGCTCTTCCACGTCACACTTGAACCACCGTTTAGTTTGGTTCACCGTTTCACCGTTTTCCCCTCAATACCTGTTGCTCGCTACGCAACTATATTCTACTCTGATTTCTGCAACTATCCGGTCCACACTCATAATACACCTCCTACTCTTTATCCCTGCTACTCCCCTGCTTTATTGATAGTATGTTTCTGTATATAAAGATAGTTTGTTTCTGTACATCAAGATAGTTTTTTTCCTTAACATAAAGACAGTTTGTATATTTACATACAGACAGTATGTTTATTTATATAAAGATAGTTTGTTTCATTACATAATGATAGTCTTTTTCTTTACATAAAGATAGTTTATTTCTTTATATATTGGTGATGTTGTTGTAAAGGGAACTCTCACTTAGTTATGCTTGGTGATGTTGTTGTAGAGGGAACTCTCACCTAGTTATGCTTGGTGATGTTGTTGTAAAGGAACTCTCACTTTGTTATGCTTGGTGATGTTGTTGCAAAGGGAACTCTCACTTAGTTATGCTCGGTGATGTGGTTGTAGAGGGAACTCTCACTTAGTTATGCTTGGTGATGTTGTTGTAGAGGGAACTCTCACTTTGTTATGCTTGGTGATGTTGTTGTAGAGGGAACTCTCACTTAGTTATGCTTGGTGACGTTGTTGTAAAGGGAACTCTCACTTAGTTATGCTTGGTGATGTTGTTGTAAAGGGAACTCTCACTTAGTTATGCTTGGTGATGTTGTTGTAAAGGAACTCTCACTTTGTTATGCTTGGTGATGTTGTTGCAAAGGGAACTCTCACTTAGTTATGCTCGGTGATGTGGTTGTAGAGGGAACTCTCACTTAGTTATGCTTGGTGATGTTGTTGTAAAGGGAACTCTCACTTAGTTATGCTCGGTGATGTCGTAGAGGGAACTCTCACTTAGTTATGCTCGGTGATGTGGTTGTAGAGGGAACTCTCACTTAGTTATGCTCGGTGATGTGGTTGTAGAGGGAACTCTCACTTAGTTATGCTCGGTGATGTCGTAAAGGGAACTCTCACTTAGTTATGCTCGGTGATGTGGTTGTAGAGGGAACTCTTACTTAGTTATGCTCGGTGATGTGGTTGTAAAGGGAACTCTCACTTAGTTATGCTTGGTGATGTTGTTGTAGAGGGAACTCTCACTTAGTTATGTTTGGTGATGTTGTTGTAGAGGAAACTCTCACTTAGTTATGTTTGGTGATGTTGTTGTAGAGGAAACTCTCACTTCGTTATGTTTGTAATGTTGTAGAGTGAACTCTCACTACATTATGCTTGGTGATGTTGTAGAGGGAACTCTCATTTAGTTATGTTTGGTGATGTTGTTGTAGAGGGAGCATTCACTTAGTTATGCTTACTGATGTTGTTGTAGAGGGAGCATTCACTTAGTTATGCTTACTGATGTTGTTGTAGAGAGAGCATTCACTTTGTTATGCTTGGTGATGTTGTTGTAGAGGGAGCATTCACTTAGTTATGCTTACTGATGTTGTAGTAGAGGGAGCATTCACTTAGTTATGCTTACTGATGTTGTTGTAGAGAGAGCATTCACTTTGTTATGCTAGGTGATGTTGTTGTAGAGGGAACTCTCACTTAGTTATGCTTGGTAATGTTGTTATAGAGGGAACTCTCACTTAGTTATATTTGGCGATGTTGTTGCAGGTTTAGCAATGTTAATTGTCGTATTTGTTTGATGGTCCACAGCTGGGTCCATGAGCGAAGAATTCAACAAGAAGATGCAGGAGTGGGAACAGATCAGAAGTAGAAAGGTCTCTTACCGAGGTGAGTTACACTACTTGACTGCGCATGCGCCAAATATTGCTTTGTTATCATTGGTCAGTTTCAGCTGTTATCATCTGCTATTCATCTGATTTCTCAGAAGACTGTTGAAAGTTCACTGGACAGCTACACAATCCAATGAGGAGATTCTCAAAGAGGTCCACATACAAATGGGGCGTCTAAACGAAGAAACGAAAAATAAACATTTTTCAGGCACATCATGAGAAGATGAAATTTAGAGTATTTGGTTACAACTGGTAACATTCGAAAAGATATGGCCATAAATATGGCCGCTGCTCGGGCAAAATTGGGAGCCGCAATAGCTTGTGGTTAGTCAACTGGACTACAAAGGACAAGAGGTAGGGTTATTTCCCAACTGACGGCTCCGGTTCACCCAGCCTTTTAACGAGTACCGGATTTTTCTCTGGGAAAGTAAAGCGGCACGGGCGTAATACCGACCACATTACATTTAGAGAGTGCATTTAGCCTTCTCTCCCGCTACACATAGGTTGTCCAAGATTCGCTGCCATGCAGGAGGATACTAATTATGCAGACATTGTAAACTGCGGACTTTGTTTTAATTGTCAGTTTGCTGTTTTGCCAGACACGCTTAGAAAGACGGGCAAAGGTGGTAGCAGCTTTACCAATGCGAGTGTCAATTTCTGTATCTAAAGATTGTCTGTCGCTGATGATGGACCCCAGGTAGTTATACTGCCGCACGATATCAAGTTTATTGTTGTCGATAGAGATTTCAGGTGTTGCTTCGACGTCCTGACCGAGTATATTAGTTTTCTACAAACTTTTTGTTAGACCGAAGTCTCGGCAGGCATGTGGAAAACGATGAATCATGCTCTGGAGTTCTTCCTGACTTTGCGTGACATAAATGGGTCCATCATCATCATCATCAAGTACCGGGCCTACTGGAGTAGGTGATCATGTCTCTCCACAACTTTCGATCTCGGCAGCTATTTATCATTTCTGTTGTTGACCCCCTGCCAAGCCATTCTCTTAAGCTGTCTGTTATTTTTTCTTTTTGCTTCCCTCTATCTCTTCGTCCCTCAATTTTTCCAGTTGTTACAATATATTCCAGTTGTTCTCTTCTCATTACATGGCCAAAAAATAAATGATGATTGTTTCTTCCTAATATTGGAAATTAGCTCTCTTTTTGCTTTGACCTCTCTCAGAACATCCTCATTACTCTTCTTAGCTGTCCATGGTATTCTCAACATTCTTCTGTAAAACCACAATTCTACAGACTCCAGTGATTTTCTTGTCTGTTGTCCTATTGTCCATGATTCGCATCCATATGTTAAGACAAGCTCTATATAACATTTAAGAACTCTTTTTCTTGTTTCTATTGTTAAAAAAGGATTGCATAGTATCTTCCTCATTTTTTGGAAAGCTGCTTTTGCCTGAGCCATTCTACATCTCACCTCTTTTGTACATCTTCCGTCTGAGGTTAACAATGTTCCCAAATATTTAAATTCATTTACCTGTTTTAATATTGTTCCACTTGAAATGGCTCTATATAGCAGTAATAAACACTCTTTCTCACTTCTATTGACATAGATTTGTTGCATAACACGTTTCTAATTTTATTTATATTCTAATTGTTATAAATAATTTGCAAACAGCAATAATGAAATATAACAAGGAGAACTCTCCACCCATGGATATAAAAAGAGGAACAAAGATGCATCTTATCACCAAGCTTATGTAGTATCAATTCTGTTGTTGACCTGTTTTCCATGGCATGACACCAAACTATCCAGTATTTTCTATTTGTCGTCCGCGAGCTCTCTTTCTTTTTATTTTGCCAGCTGTAACCAAGTATTCCAACTTTCCTCTTCTCATGATGTGCCCGAATTATGTTGATTGTTTCTTTCTGATGTTTTTAATAGCTCCCTTTTAGTGTTGGCCTCTTTGGGAGTTTCCTCTTTGGTACTTTTTAGCTGTCCAGGGAACTTTGAACATTCTTCTGAGAAATCCCATCTCTGTGGTCTCTAATCGTCTTTTCAATTGTTTGTCTACTGTCCGTGATTCATAGGTCAGAATTGGTTCTATATACCAAGATTATAGAGAACTAAAATGCCAGTTTGAGATGAAAACAAACAACTGCGACAGAAATAAACAATTCTCACTCGTACCAGCAACAATGTTGCTCGCAAATTATTAAACCAGGTAGATATTTACACTGACCGTGAATTCACCACTGAATACCATTGAACACCACTGAATACCATTGAATACCATTATATATTGATTTTATATGTTTTCTGCAGCTATACTAGCGGTCCCGTATTGTATTGAATTTTGTGTGTATTTTTTATATCTGAGCGTATCTGTCTCTGTCTCTCTCTCTCTCTCTCTCTCTCTCTCTCTCTTCAAGAATTAAAAACTACCTGACTATGCAAATATGTTAATTTATAAAAAGATGAATACACAGCGAAATCCTACTGCAATGTTGTCTAGTTATCACTGACCAATAAATACCTAAATCCTGACCACTGTTCCTGTTCCGCCATTTTCATTTTTAAATCTGTGTTTAATGTTTGTGTTTATATTTATCGATTCAGTTTAGAATCGTGTTGTTTTATACCCGATGAAAGCTTTTTGCCGAAACGTTGCAGTTCGTCTTGTCTCTCTATAAGTTTAACTGCTTTATTCCGTCTTGTGTTCATTTTACAGAATATTATTTTGCATGTTTCATTGTAATTTAATGAGTTTCCATTCAAATTAAAATAAGATACTCTGATGATACAGCCTTTCAAAGGATCATTGGGAAATTGATAACATCAGTTCAATGTTATCATGAAAAACAACAATTTTTACTGCACATAAAACAGAAACAAAAACTAATATATGTTTCAAAGGAAAAAAGCTGGCAAGAGCAGAGTTTTAAATATCTTGGCTTCTTCGTAAACAAGGGACGGAAAGTCTACGAAGTTGATCAAAAGAAAGTTGAACAAAGCTATGAATAAAATAAAAGAAATGCACAACATATGGCAAGGAACTGATATAACAACAAAACTTTTGATATTTAAGAGCTTGTATTTTTCTCCCATCTCATCATAGATCTGTGAAGCGTTGTCTGTAGATAGATCTTCTTAGGAATTCATAAATGCATTCAAATACAGGTATTACAGAGGAATAATCAGAATAGCTTGGGAGCCGCGATAGCTCAGAAGTTAGTGAACTGGACTACCACGGACAAGGGGTAGGGTTCGATCCCAACCGGTTCGACGGCTTCCGGGTTCACTCAGCCTTAAATAAAAAAAGTAAAGTACCCCCCGTCACGCCAAGTGGCGTATAGGGAAATATGGTGTTAGTGACCCTGTATTTTACAGACCTTCAGCACATGATTTTTGGGTAATGTGGTCGGTATTACGCCCGTGCTGCTTTTACTTTCCCAGAAAAAATCCGGTACCCATTTAAGGCTGGGTGAACCCGGAGCCGTCGGTTGGGATCGAACCCTACCCCTTGTCCGTAGTAGTCCAGTTCACTAACCACTGAGCTATCGCGGCTCCTACTAATTTTTAGGGAATTAGTAAAACCCAGGTGTCCTCGCCAGGATTACGAACCCCGGCTGTTGCCGTGGTAAGCCAACCGCCTATCGATTGCGCTAACCGGACACCCTCAGCCTTAAATGGGTACCGGATTTTTTTCTGGGAAAGAAAGCAGCACAGGCGTAATACCGACTACATTACCCCAAAAATCATGTGCTGAAGATCTGTAAAATATAGGGTCACTAACACCATATTTCCCTATACACCACTTGGTGTGACGGGGGGTACTTTACTTTTACTAATCAGAATAGCTTGGACAGAGTAAATAATAAGCTAGTCTATTTTGCAAGCAAGTAAATAAGCCTATTTGAGAAGACTCTGTACATAAACCCCACAGCCCGGGACGGCATAGCCACAGACTGCATAGAGACAGAAAAAACACGCTAAAGCTTCAACTCAAGCAAGAAGCAGATAAATTCATAGAAAACTAAAGAATACACGGCGAAAGAATATTTAAAAAATAAAATTGTCAAGGGTCGCTACGAAATCCAAACTCAACTGTGACTGACAGAAACTGCAACATTATTTGAAAGCACTGGTTTCCTAAAGAACATAAGCACAAGCAAAATACAGAAAAAATAGATCATATAAATAGGTAATAGGGGACTCTTTATACAGAGATTCGCAGCTGGAGGCAATCTGATCATCAGAAGTTAACCATTGTCGAGCAAGTGTTTCGGCCCTTCAGCATCTTGACACTCTACGGGAGGTGGGTCCGCCTGAGTCATGATTCTCAGGCGTCGACCTCCTGCTGCATTGACTGTAAAGCCTACACTTTATATTCCGCACAAAATAACTACACTTACTCTACGCAACACTTATGGTCGAATCTACGGTATTTACCGAATGGTATACTTGCTTGTCTTTGCTTTAACCCAGCACATTGATGTCTTCTACGTGGTGTCAGCAGTCTAAAATCGTTTATGATTGCAACGTCCTTTTATACAGGCTCATGTACAAGCTACAGGAGCATGACTTTAATTCGGCAGGAAGGAGTGGATCAGAAACTGATAATAAGTGATAAAGATAGTCGGGCTGGTAACTTACTCATTTGAACTGTCGGCATTGCAAGCGTCCTGTGTAGCTTCATCTACTTTTGGTGATGTAATTTCGTGTTGCTTATCATCCGCGCCTCGGATATTCCAGAAGTAAACTGTCGCGAGGCTGTTGACTTACATTGAAGTCAGGAGTGGTCAATGTGTAATTTGCTTAATCATATGGACATCACATTATTTTGAAGTTACTCATATGCCTCGGTTTCCCCAGAGCCAGCATGATGCTCTTTCGGCTTCTCAGCAATAGCCTTCGTTGTTCTTGTTCGCACTCCTCCCTTAATTCCCAGTCTCTTTAATAGGTCGTAGAGTGATGAGGTCGTGAGTCCTCTGGCACTAATTTCCACAGCGAAAATTCGAACCTGGAACCTCTGCTGTCTCAGCTCGGTGGTGCGATCCTGGCATTTTGCTTTTTTCTTTATAATTATATATATGCTGCTCCTCTATCCTGGATTCGAATGGCACTGTTAGCTCAATTAAGATGAGTAAACAAAAGTACTAAAGTACCCCCGTCACGCCAAGTGGCGTATAGGGAACACGGTGTTAGTGACCATACATTTTACAGACCTTCAGCACCTTTTTTGGTGGGTAATGTGGTCGGTATTACGCCCGTGCCGCTTTACTTTCCCAGAAAAAATATCCGGTACCCATTAAAAGCTGGGTGAATTGGAAGCCGTCGATTGGGATCGAACCCTACCTCTTGTCTTTTGTAGTCCAGTTCATTAGAGCTATCGCGGCTCCCTTATATTTGCTGCTCCTCTATCCTGGATTAGAATGGCACTGTTAGCTCAATTAAGATGACTGGGTCATATATGATGTGTAAAGTGCAATGTCTGGGCGACGCATTCTAGATCTATTGATGCACTCTGGGTACTTCCCTCGCCCTGGGAGGTCGACAGACATCTGCCAGTCGTTCGATATGTCCAGAACCATTGAGTCGTTCCAGTTGTTTTGCTTAGGGCATGCGGCCTGTCCAACTCTCACAAAAACATATTCGGGGAATGCATATGGAGGTTTATTATGGAGGGCATGGTACTAGGCCGACATGAGAGAGGGAGACGAGAAAGAACGTGGGTAGAAGATATCACAAAAGAAACTGCGATTGACTGTTGCAGAAGCTGAATATGTCGCCACGGACTGAGGCAAATTCTGAGCAGCTGTCATGAACCAAATTCCAACAAGAGCAAGGTGTATGATGCTGATGTTTTTTTATATTTATTATTATATTCACATTCTATATTAGGGAGCCACGATAGCTCAATGGTTAGTGAACTGGACTACACAAGACAAGTGGTAGGGTTCGATCCCAACCGACCGGTCCGGTTCACCCAGCCGTTAATGGGTACTGGATTTTTTTCTGGGAAAGTAAAGCGGCACCGGCGTAATACCGACCACATTACCGCAAAAATCATGTGCTGAAGGTCTGTAAAATGTATGGTCACTAACACCATGTTCCCTATACGCCACTTGGCGTGACGGGGGTACTTTACTCTTTACATTCATTATTGTATTCACATTTCATTACTGTAATCACATTTCATTATTGCATTCACATTTCATTATTGTATTCACATTTCATCATTGTATTCACATTTAATTATTGTATTCACATTTCAATATTTCTTTCATATTTCATTATTGTATTCACATTTCATTATTGTATGCACATTTCATTATTGTATTCACATTTTAATATTGCATTCATATTTCATTATTGTATTCACATTTCATTATTGTATTCACATTTCATTATTGCATTCACATTTCATTATTGCATTCATAATTCATTATTGTATTCACATTTCATTATTGTATTCACATTTCATTATTGTATTCACATTTCATTAGTGCATTCATATTTCATTATTGTATTCACATTTCATTATTGTATTCACATTTCATTATTGCATTCACATTTCATTATTGCATTCATAATTCATTATTGTATTCACATTTCATTATTGTATTCACATTTCATTATTGTATTCACATTTCATTAGTGCATTCACATATAATTATTGCATTCATATTAACATCACAACTAAACTAAACTGTAAAAGCATACATTTCAAATCTGACCTTGCCCTTGTCACCAGTGTCCTTGGACGAGAGTGAAATGAGCAGCCTGGAAGTGCCTGGCATGTCCCACGAGCTGCATTCACGCGCCGTTGACCTGCGTGACCTGAAAGGAAAAGGTGAGCTCTAATGGCGTGTGTTGTTTTTGTCGTTGCTGCTGAGACAAAAGCAAAGTTGTACACTAAATAAAAGATTACTGTAGCGCTGAGGTTAGGAATGAAGGTTTCAAATAAGAATGTTGGTTCTCATCCTATGTGATGTTTCTTCGGTGATCAAATCTTTCGATCATGCGAACCTAATTACGTTCCTTGTACCAAGATTGAGAGATAGGATCAACAGAATGACATAAGATAAGATGATTGCATGGTGGTTACTCGTATATGAAGAGGTAGGAACATCATGACACAAGATGAGATGATCGCATGGTGGTTACTCGTATATGAAGAGGTAGGAACATCATGACACAAGATGAGATGATCGCATCGTGGTTACTCGTATATGAAGAGGTAGAAACATCATGACACAAGATGAGATGATCGCATGGTGGTTACTCGTATATGAAGAGGTAGAAACATCATGACACAAGATGAGATAATCGCGTAATCGGTACTCGTATATGAAGAGGTAAAAACGACATCATGAAACAAGCCGAAGTGGTCGTATGGTCGGTACTCGTATATGGGGAGGCAGGAACAACATCACGACATAAAATAAGATGTTCGTAAAATAAGATGTTCGTATGGTCGGTACTTGTATATGGAGATGTATGTTGACAAAACATAAACATAAACTGTGTTTAAGGATGAGCACATTAAAGAACGGGAGCCGCGATAGCTCAGTGGTTAGTGAACTGGACTTCAAAGGACAAGGGGTAGGGTTCGATCCCAACCGACGGCTTTCGGGTTTACCCAGCCTTAAATGGGGTACCGGATTTTTTTCTGGGAAAGTAAAGCAGCACCGGCGTAATACCGACCACATTACCCCAAAAATCATGTGCTGAAGGTCTGTAAAATATAGGGTCACTAACACCATATTTCCCTATACGCCACTTGGCGTGACGGGGGTACTTTACTTACTTACATTAAAGAAACCACGCACATTTAAAACCTAAAAGATTAGGCTAAATGCCACCACCCAGACACAAAAATTAATTAAACAGTTCACAATCATCAGGTCGCATGTCCTTTGCAGAACGTTGCATTCACCACAGCAGCCCGTCTGAAAGAATCTCTGTCTCTAGCCAGATCTTCCACTTCTTCTGTTGCCATGTTCAAGGTCTCCTTGATGTTTTTAACCCACCTTCTTCTTTGTCAGCCCTTGTTGAAACCATGCCTTACATTATTGTTCTTTCCAGCCCGCTGTGTCTATTGACGTGGCCATAGTATTTTAATTTCCTCTGTAGAATGGTGTTTATAAGATAGTTCATTTTAATGTTCAAATGTGTATGTCATCATTGCTCTTTTTCATTTTCCAAAGTATCTTAAGGATTTTTCTTTAGCATTTTGTTTCGAATAAATAAATTTTCTTCCTTGTTTTTCGAGATTGTCCATGATTCATAACCATATGTTACTATCGGGAAGATACATGTCCTCAGTAATTTTAATGTTACTGCCTTGCTGGTATTGTACCACATGTTCTTCACGGAATTTAATTATTGTGCTGCTATTGTTAGTTTCATCTCTTTCTGACAGTATCCATTGTTTAGTACTAACGATCCCAGATATTCACAGTTTATTACTATTTTAAGTTTTTCATTGTTGATGATGATTTTGTGTTGGTTTTTGTTTTATCGATGGACATAGTCTTAGTTATCAGTATGTTTAGATAGAGGTTTTACTCTTCATGATGTCATATAGCACACTCAAATGTCTCTTAATCTTTCTGCGCTGTTTTTGAGAGAAGGACCGCGTCATCAGCGTATCAGAGTTCTATAATTATGTCGCCATTTATGAAGAAAGGTCGAACAAATCTGTCTGGTTCCTGTTCCTGAGCCATGCAACATGTTTCTTATTGCCACGCAGCCGACCCATGCAACCTGTTTCTTCTTTCCACGCAGCCGACCCATGCAACATGTTTGTTCTTGCCACGCAGCCGACCCATGCAACCTGTTTCTTCTTTCCACGCAGCCGACCCATGCAACATGTTTCTTCTTTCCATGCAGCCGACCCATGCAACATGTTTCTGCTTTACACGCAGCCGACCCATGTAACATGTTTCTTCTTGCCACGCAGCCGACCCATGCAACCTGTTTCTTCTTGCCACGCAGCCGACCCATGCAACATGTTTCTGCTTTACACGCAGCCGACCCATGCAACCTGTTTCTTCTTTCCACGCAGCCGACCCATGCAATATGTTTCTTCTTTCCACGCAGCCGACCATGCAACATGTTTCTTCTCTCCATACAGCCGTCTGGTAAAACATGTTTCTTCTTTCCACATAGCCGACCCATGCAACATGTTTCTGCTTTACACGCAGCCGACCCATGCAACCTGTTTCTTCTTGCCACGCAGCCGACCCATACAACATATTTCTGCTTTCCACGCAGCCGACCCATGCAACATGTTTTTTCTTTCCACGCAGCCGACCCATACAACATGTTTCTTCTTTCCACACAGCCGACCCATACAACATGTTTCTTCTTTCCACGCAGCCGACCCATACAACATGTTTCTGCTTTACACGCAGCCGACCCATGCAACCTGTTTCTTCTTGCCACGCAGCCGACCCATACACCATATTTCTTCTTTCCACGCAGCCGACCCATACAACATGTTTTTTCTTTCCATGCAGCCGACCCATACAACATGTTTCTTCCTTCCACGCAGCCGAGCGATCCAAAAGTCTAGCAGGGCAAGAACAGTTTGATGCGAATGCATCAAATACTTAGGCACAATAATAACATCAGATGGAAGATGCACCACAGAAATAAAAAGCAGAATAGCTCTGGCCTTTATAGCATTTAAGAAAATGAAAAAAGTTTTATGAAGCAAAACTATGTCAATAGAAGTAAGAAAGAGAATTCATATGTGCTATATAGAGCCAATTCTGACCTATGGAAGCGAATCATAGATAGTAAACAAACAAATGAAAAGACGATTAAATGCCACAAAAATGGGATTTATTAGAAAAAACTGTTGAAAGTTTCCTGGACAGCTGGAAAGACCAATGAGGACATTTTATAAAAAGCCGATACAAATAGGCAGGTATTAAAAAAACATCAGAAAAAAAAATTATCGGGCACATCATGAGGCTGTGTGGGGAGCATATGTGGCTCTGTAGTCACGTGCTCACTCCTGATCATTTTGGGCCTGGTTTGTTTACATGGAAGACATTAGAATTGTTATTTCTCATTCTAGCTCTAAATTATTTTTAAAATTCGTTATTATTTTTTATGTTAAATACTCCGTTACATACACATCTGTGAGTGTTTTCTGTGTGTGTTCCTGCAGAAGGCCTGTAGAGCCGAAACGTCGTTCAAATTTTGTGTCGTCCATTTATTACCTTAAGCTTGAACCATACTGGTTTTGTTTCAACTTTTTCGATATTTTATTTTTCCATTTCTCCTTAGGTGCCGGTTTCAAATTCCACAAGCGGTTGATATTTTTTTTAGAACCAACAAGTCTTCAGTGATCGCTAACTGTTATAAAGCGTGTGCCAGAGATTTTCTTTGAAAGTAAAAGCGGTCTGGTGTAATACCGACCACGGTAAAGTAACAAGTAAAAAGCCCCGTCACGCCAAGTGGCGTATACCGAACATGGTGTTAGTAGCCATATTTTTTTTATTGATCTTTGGCACATGATTTTGGGTAATGTGGTCGGTGCTACGGCCGTGTCGCTTTACTTTCCCATACAAAATCTGGCACCAATTTAAGGCTGGGTGAACCCGGTAGCCGTCGATCAGTATTTGTTGCATAAAACTTTTTTCATTTTCTGAAATGCTATTTTAGTATGAGCTATTCTGCTTTTTATTTCTGTGGTGCATCTTTCATCTGATGTTATTATTGTGCCTAAGTATTTGATGGGTTGGCACTATACTGTTCTTGCCCTGCTAGACCTTTGGATCGCTCGGCTGCGTGAACAGAAGAAACATGTTGCATGGATCGGCTGCGTTGAGAAAAGATACATGTTGCATGGGTCGGCTGCGTTGAGAGAAGAAACAAATTATATGGGTCGGCTGCGTTGAGAGAAGATACATGTTGCATGGGTCGGCTGCGTTGAGAGAAGATACATGTTGCACGGGTCGGCTGCCTGGAGAGAAGAAACATGTTGCATGGGTCGGCTACGTGGAAAGAAGAAACATGTTTTATCAGTCGGCTGTGTGGAGAGATGAAACATGTTGCATGGGTCGGCTACGTGGAAAGAAGAAACATCTTTTATCAGTCGGCTGTGTGGAGAGAAGAAACATGTTGCATGGATCGGCTACGTGGAAAGAAGAAACATGTTGTATGGGTCGGCTGCCTGGAGAGAAGAAACATGTTGGAAGGTCGGCTGCCTGGAGAGAAGAAACTTGTTGTATGGTCTAGGCCGAGTGGAGAGAAGAAACATGTTGCATGGGTCGGTTGCCTGGAGAGAAGAAACATGTTGCATGGGTCGGCTGCCTGGAAAGAAGAAACACGTTGCATGGGTCGGCTGCCTGGAGAGAAAAAGCATGTGGCATGGGTCGGCTGCCTGGAGAGAAGAAACATGTTGCATGGGTCGGCTGCCTGGAAAGAAGAAACATGTTGCATGGGTCGGCTGCCTGGAGAGAAGAAACATGTTGCATGGGTCGGCTGCCTGGAGAAAAGAAACATGTTGCATGGGATCGATCCCGGCCTCTTGTTCTTTGTAGTCTAGTTCACTAACCAGCCAGCTATCGCAGCTCTCAACACTTACCATACCACCCTAAAGTGTTCCGTTCGTCACGGAGAAATCAGATTATTAATATCGTATTCCCTATAGGCTTAACAAGGCAGGGGTGGGACCCGTTACCCATGATCTGATCATACATAAGAGAATACATTCCTCTTATACTTGAAATTGATCTTGGAAGGATTAGTTCCTGTTAGTTGATGATACCACAATGTGTCAACTTTCTAGTCTGCAATAATTGATGAAATTAGTGATAACACAGTACAGTGCCGCGGTTGGAAGGAATTTGCTCAAAGGTTGAGTAAGATGACACTTCCAACAAGAGTATAGGTAAATGTAAGGTACGAGACTTCAATCGGCGTTGTTAGCACGCGAGTTTTGCACCCATTTGTGCTCGGCAGCCTATCCAGAAGTGTTCGGAGACATCTGGATAGTGTCGCTTCAAGCATCGAAACTCACGATGCCAGGCATTCCTCACCTTCCCAGAGTAATACCCTGGTACCCATTTCTGCCAGCGGCTGGGTCGACCGCAGTCGACAAGAGTGTTTTGTAGAAAAACATATGCATGCTATATTGCTAGTTAAAGGATTAAAAAAAGTAAAGAGCCACGTCACGCCAAGTGGCGTATAGGTAATATGATGTTAGCGACCATAAAGTTTACAGAACTTCGGCACATAATTTTTGGGCAAATGTGGTCGGTATTACGCCCGTGCCGCTTTACTTTCCCAGAAAAATATCCGGTACCCATTTAAGGCTGGGCGAACCCGGAAGCCGTCGTTTGGAATCGAACCATACCCCTTGTTCTTAGTAGTCCAGTTCATTAACCACTGAGCTGTCGCGGCTCCCTAACTAATAAGGATAATAGGCACAATATAGTGCGTTTAATTAATGGTGGGATCTTTTTCTTAGTTTCTTTCCTTCCTTATTTGACTTTCAGCGTTAGGGGAATTATAGTTTGCGGTCATTTGTTTTCAGTTGGGCTGTCTTGGTTTTTTTTTCTTAGCGTTTCTTATAGTCCATACATCTATCGTTTTCTTGGTTGGCCTTTCATTGGCCATATTCTACTCTCCCCCCCCCCCCAAAAAAAAAAATAAATAATAAAATAAAAAATAAATAAATAAAATAAAAAATAAATAAATAAATAAAATAAATACAAAACATGGAAATTGACAACAATTACAATGTTGCCACCAGGAATATTTCGACCGAATGTGTTTATATTCTTCACAGTCCATGAGGCTGCCTCTGATGGTATAACCGCCTACGAGCCTAGTACCACCCTGGAAGTCTCGGGGACTCCGACAATCAATGTTGAGGAAATACAACGGCGAATGACTGGAAGCTTCTCAAGAAAGATGCAGGTATGTAAACTACCTCATTATCATTATATTCCATTACCTAAACTTAACAGGAAACAAATTATCTTTTTAATAAATGTCATCTTTGGTAATTGTTTAGTGATTGTGCGTTTAATAGTCTCGGTTATTATTTTAAAAAATATGTTTTTCTGCATTTCTTTGTTTATTTTGCTATAATGTAATCTTTCTTCTTTCTTTCCTTTACCCTGTTCTGCTTTTTGCCTGTAGGTGTAGCAGACTTAAGCAAATGATAGGTTTTCTATTAAGGACACTTTCTGTGGCTTGCTACATAGTGATATTGTATTGTTGTATTATGTCGTAAATTCCCTCAATTCATCTTATTCTTGGTCTACCTCTATATGCTGCATATCTCTCTTCTTTCAGCTCTACCTCTATATGCTGCCTCTATATGCTGCATATCTCTCTTTTTTTCAGCTCTACCTCTATATGCTGAAGGCCTATTGAACCGAAACGTCGTTCAAATCTGTGTCGTCTATCAATCACGTAAAGCTTTTACCACACCATTTCTTCTATTTTTTTTTTTTTGCTCAATTCCCCCTCTACCTCTATATCTTGATTGTTCCATTTTGTTGTTATAAGCTCTTGACGCTGGAGCTGAGGAGTTCATGCACATTAAATGTTCAAACCACTTTCATCTTTGTCTCTCTACGTGTTCGATGACTGATATAATCCCAATCTTGTTTCTGATTTCTTCGTTCTTTACATGATCTCTTCGTGTTTTTATTCACAGCTTTTCTGAGGCATTTTCTCCATGTTAGTTTTCTATCGTGCAGTGCTGATTGATAATTATTTGTTTGTTAAAATATAAATTGATTAAAAAAAAAACAGATTTACTTGCATTGACTGTGACTTGTTTTTTGCATAAATTATTTATCTTTATTTACGTGAACGTTGATTTACGTAATACGTGTTGTGAATTTATTTTCATAAATTTATTGATTTATGCACATTTTTAATTTGATCTCGTTGATTTGATAATTTAATTACGATTAATGTGAAATTAATTATATTCGAACGAAAATAGTTACATGTTACTAAAAGTGTTACATTGAATTGAATTTTTTAATGGAGGGTGTGGGATTTGTCCAGTTTAGTTATGAATTTAATTACCTGCATTAATATATTATTGGTGTCGTATTTGTACTTAATTTTTTTTCATTTAGTCATCATAACCCTGATATCATTACGTGTAATGTGAATTTGGTTCATTGAGGTTGTGAATTTGAATACGTGTAATGTAATAATTTGTTAACGCTAAGTGACAAGATGTACTTGCATTTTTAAAAATTTATTTACGTTGTTTTCAAGGGATTGATTTCAAATTTGGGATTGAAAAGGGATTGATTTCAAATTTGGGATTGAAAAGGGATTGATTTCAAACGAATAAAAGGATGAAAATAGCAGGACAAAATCACTAACATAGAATTATGGAAATGTACCCTTTAAATACCAGTGGATAAAGAGATACAACGAAGAGGATGGTGCTGAATAGGACACACAATGTGGGAAGCCAGCTGAGAGTATTACACAAGAGACCCTTTTTTGAATCCCCATAGAAAAAGACAAAAAGGAAGACCTAAATATTCTTGGAGAAGACATAGAAACAGAGATGAAGATGATGGGGAAGACATGGAAACAGAGATAAAGATGATGGGGGAAGACATGGAAACAGAGATGAAGATGATGGGGAAGACATGGAAACAGAGATGAAGATGATGAGGAAGACATGGAAACAGAGATGAAGATGATGAGGAAGACATGGAAACAGAGATAAAGATGATGGGGGAAGACATGGAAACAGAGATGAAGATGATGGGGAAGACATGGAAAAAGAAATGAAGATGATGAGGAAGACATGGAAACAGAGATGAAGATGATGGGGAAGACATGGAAACAGAGATGAAGATGATGAGGAAGACATGGAAACAGAGATGAAGATGATGGGGAAGACATGGAAACAGAGATGAAGATGATGGGGAAGACATGGAAACAGAGATGAAGATGATGGGGAAGACATGGAAACAGAGATGAAGATGATGAGGAAGACATGGAAACAGAGATGAAGATGATGGGGAAGACATGGAAACAGAGATAAAGATGATGGGGAAGACATGGAAACAGAGATGAAGATGATGAGGAAGACATGGAAACAGAGATGAAGATGATGGGGAAGACATGGAAACAGAGATGAAGATGATGAGGAAGACATGGAAACAGAGATGAAGATGATGGGGAAGACATGGAAACAGAGATAAAGATGATGGGGGAAGACATGGAAACAGAGATGAAGATGATGGGGAAGACATGGAAACAGAGATGAAGATGATGGGGAAGACATGGAAACAGAGATGAAGATGATGGGGAAGACATGGAAACAGAGATGAAGATGATGGGGACGACATGGAAACAGAGATAAAGATGATGGGGGAAGACATGGAAACAGAGATGAAGATGATGGGGAAGGCATGGAAACAGAGATGAAGATGATGGGGAAGACATGGAAAAAGAAATGAAGATGATGGGGAAGACATGGAAACAGAAATGAAGATGATGAGGAAGACATGGAAACAGAGATGAAGATGATGAGCAAGACATGGAAACAGAGATGAAGATGATGGGGAAGACATGGAAACAGAGATGAAGATGATGAGGAAGACATGGAAACAGAGATGAAGATGATGGGGAAGACATGGAAACAGAGATGAAGATGATGGGGAAGACATGGAAACAGAGATGAAGATGATGAGGAAGACATGGAAACAGAGATGAAGATGATGGGGAAGACATGGAAACAGAGATAAAGATGATGGGGGAAGACATGGAAACAGAGATGAAGATGATGGGGAAGACATGGAAACAGAGATGAAGATGATGAGAAAGACATGAAAACAGAGATGAAGATGATGGGAAGACATGGAAACATAGATGAAGATGATGGGGAAGACATGGAAACAGAGATGAAGATGATGGGGAAGACATGGAAACAGAGATGAAGATGATTGGGAAGACATGGAAACAGAGATGAAGATGATGGGGATGACATGGAAACAGAGATGAAGATGATGAGGAAGACATGGAAACAGAGATGAAGATGATGGGGAAGACATGGAAACAGAGATGAAGATGATGGGGAAGACATGGAAACAGAGATGAAGATGATGGGGAAGACACGGAAACAGAGATGAAAATGATGGGGAAGACATGGAAACAGAGATGAAGATGATGAGGAAGACACGGAAACAGAGATGAAGATGATGGGGAAGACATGGAAACAGAGATGAAGATGATGGGGAAAACATGGAAACAGAGATGAAGATGATGAGGAAGACATGGAAACATAGATGAAGATGATGGGGAAGATATGGAAACAGAGATGAAGAAGATGGGGAAGACATGGAAACAGAGATGAAGATGATGGGGAAGACATGGAAACAGAGATGAAGATGATGGGGGAAGACATGGAAACAGAGATGAAGATGATGGGGAAGACATGGAAACAGAGATGAAGATGATGGGGAAGACATGGAAACAGAGATGAAGATGATGGGGAAGACATGGAAACAGAGATGAAGATGATGAGGAAGACATGGAAACAGAGATGAAGATGATGGGGAAGACATGGAAACAGAGATGAAGATGATGGGGAAGACATGGAAACAGAGATGAAGATGATGGGGAAGACATGGAAACAGAGATGAAGATGATGAGGAAGACATGGAAACAGAGATGAAGATGATGAGGAAGACATGGAAACAGAGATGAAGATGATGAGGAAGACATGGAAACAGAGATGAAGATGATGAGGAAGACATGGAAACAGAGATGAAGATGATGAGGAAGACATGGAAACAGAGATGAAGATTATGGGGAAGGCATGGAAACAGAGATGAAGATGATGGGGAAGACATGGAAACAGAGATGAAGATTATGGGGAAGGCATGGAAACAGAGATGAAGATGATGGGGAAGGCATGGACTTATTTTAAAAGAATGGCAAGAAACTAAACGGCTTGAAATTGAAGACCTATGCTCCACAGGGAGCTGAAAGGTAGACGAGAGAGAGATTCCAAACTAGAACCAACATTTTCATCGGAGCTGTGAATTTGTGTGAATAACGTACAGTGTGAATTTGTGTGAATAACGTACAGTGTGAATTTGTGTGAATAACGTACAGTGTGAATTTGTGTGAATAACGTACAGTGTGAATTTAACGTATACGGCTTGTGTATTAATTCGTGTAGATATCTCACTTTTATGAGTTGACAATTTTAACTTTTCTTTCATTGATTTGGATTATTTCTATATTTATCGATCTGCGCTGATTTCAGATATAGTTTGTTGTCTTTTGCTCACCTGTTTGTCCCTTGCTGTTATGTTTCCTAGCGTTTCTAATATTCTATCAATCCATCTTTATCGTGGTCGGCCCTTGAGTCTCGTGCTCTCGTAACGTTTACTAAAGCCTCACTGTATTGTGTTTTGATCTTTCTCCCTTACCCCGTGCTCCAACTATTTTAACTGCAGTTTCTCTATCTAATGCTTTTTTAAGTGCGTTGTAAGAAATAGTTATATTAATTGTATATGAAATTATACTAATTTATGTTTAGTGTTGTGAGTTTATATTTCTTATTTAATGTTGTGTAACAAACTGACTGATTGGTCTTGCCCTAATGATAACAAGTGTTATTATGTTTGCACAGAAACTATGTTCTCGGTTATTGGAACATTTTCAAACACAGGGGAATTATTTTATCTCTCACCATCGCATATTTTGTTTCTAATTTCAAAATACAAATTTTGGCTGTCAGTTATTTGTAAACTTTTCCATAATTAAAAAAACACATAAATATCTGTACCTTAGCTTTTGTCTTCACTACTTAAATGTATATGACCCTATTCGTCTTGCTAGACGGTTTAGTGGAAGCTATTGTGTATTTTCTTTGTAGGTTTTATTTTTGTTGAACAGCTTCTCTCGTGGCTGATTCTAACAGTGTTTTGACAAACACACTTGGCGACACATTCGTGCTTTCTTCCTCATTTCACTATGACTGGGCACAGAATATGGAGGCAGTGCCTTACCCTGTCGCACTATCTCCATCAGTGCCTTACCCTGTCGCACTATCTCTATATGTGCCTTACCCTGTCGCACTATCTCCATCAGTGCCTTACCCTGTCGCACTATCTCTATATGTGCCTTACCCTGTCGCACTATCTCTATATGTGCCTTACCCTGTCGCACTATCTCCATCAGTGCCTTACCCTGTCGCACTATCTCCATCAGTGCCTTACCCTGTCGCACTATCTCCATCAGTGCCATACCCCGTCGCACAATCTCCATCTCGACTTCGTTTCAAGAATTTCCGAAGGAGTGACGTCATCCATGCGTTCGGAATTGAAAGACGGTGTAGGGGATGCCAGAAAGATGGTTAGCGCCGTCTACTAGATATGTTTAAACATATACAATTACACATAATCGATATCCAATCATCTGATTGCGGCACACTATCCTCATAACAAACATTATCTGATCGATGATTTTATCGATTCAATGCGGACTGATAGATGTTGGTCCTTCTCAATAGATGATTCAAAATTTGTAAAATGATAGTTCATGTAGCTGGATAGTTATACACAATCCTCGCACGTCATTTTTTGTTGATACTTTATATTTGTAACTAGCTTGATCCCCGATAATTAAAATCTTATAACCGTGCCTTCATAAATCAAGAGCCGCGATAGCTCAGTGGTTAGTGAACTGGACTACAAGGGACAAGAGGTAGGGTTCGATCCCAACCGACGGTTTCCGGGTTCACTCAGCCTTAAACGGGTACCGGATTTGTTTCTGGTAAAATACAGCGGCACGGGCGTAATACCGACCACATTACCCCATAAATCATGTGTCGAAGGTCTGTAAAATTTATGGTCACTAACACCTTATTCCCTATACGCCACTTGGCGTGACGGGGCTCTACTTTTTTTTTTACATACTTTATAAATTACAGTGTCATTCCTTACTGTTGTTTGGTTGGTTAATTGGTGGTCGGTTGGTTGGCTGCCTGGTTGATTGGATGGTTGGTTTGATGATTTGGTGGTTGTTTGGTTAGCTGCCTGGTTGGTTGGTTAGTTGGTTATTTGGATGATTGGTAGCTTGGCATATCACCCTGATTGTACGTCGGACAACTCTATAAGTGCTAAGATTCCCTCCACAGTATAACCCCTCTTTCCTCGCCCCCCCACCACCACTGCTCAATGTGTAACAACCTCAGTTCTTTGTTGATTTGCCAGTCTTCTACCACCACCTGAGCCCAGTCCTTTCCTAACTTTCATAACTACCTGGGTCATGTGCTCGATCCATGCAGGACGCTCCTGAACTACAACACTCCTCGGTAATTCATCGTGCTGGTCCTCTGCTCAACCTCCTAACACAGACTCTCGATTGGTGTTGATGTGTTGACAAATTGACAATACGGTTGTTCAGAAAGAACCATGGTTACCTTTCTTTGTGGAAGAAACCTCGATGAGAGAGAACCATGTTTTACCTTTCTTTGTGGAAGAAACCTCGATCAGAGAGAACCATGTTTTACCTTTCTTTGTAGAAGAAACCTCGATCAGAGAGAACCATGTTTTACCTTTCTTTGTGGAAGAAATCTCGATCAGAGAGAACCATGTTTTACCTTTCTTTGTGGAAGAAACCTCGATCAGAGAGTGTCAGAGTAAATTAAAGGTCAAGTACGAGACTTGGATCAGCGTCTTAGCTCGCGAACTTTCACCCATATGTGCACGGCCGCTTTCTCCAGAAGTATTCGGAGACTTCTGGATAGTGTCGCTTCAAGCATCGAAACTCACGATGAGAGGTGGCATTCCTCACTATCCCAGAGTACAACTACCCTGGTACCCATTTATACCAGCGGCTGGGTCGACCACGGGGGTATTTTTTTTTCCAACCACGAGTTCAACTCACATTTACTCCCAGCGGGAATCGAACACGGGTTGTCCGAAAGTCGATAGCCCAGTCGGGTGGTTTACCCAACTAGGCTACCGAGCGCCCCCCCCCCCAACCCTAAAATACACGCATATGTATAAGAAACCCTCTGCTAACATATCACATTGACATATGCTCCTTTGTCTAATTTAAACTTTCAAACAAATTCCCTGCCCATCTTTCAGGAATGGGAACGACTTAAGTACAAGGGGATTTCCTCTTCTATGAGAGAACCCAGTCCTGAGTTAGAGAGAAGAGAAACTAAAGGACGAAAAGATGACAGACAGAAGAGTAAGAGGTCAAGAGAGGAGAAAGAAAAAGAGAAGTGGGAGAGACAAAGGGAAGAGACATGCAAAAGGTAAGCTGATGTTTTGTAAATGGAGAAGCGTTCATTTCAAATGTACAAAATTGGTCTTGTTATTTTTATTATATTTAAAATTTGTTTATAAAATTGTTTGTATTTCTGAGCACAAGCTTGCTTAGTTCCAACGTTCTGCTATTATCCTTCCGTGCGCTTTCTCTTCTCTTCTCTTCTCTTCTCTTCTCTTCTCTTCTCTTCTCTTCTCTTCTCTTCTCTTCTCTTCTCTTCTCTTCTCTTCTCTTCTCTTCTCTTCTCTCCTCTCCTCTTCTCTTCTCTTTTCTTCTCTTCTCTTTTCATCTGTGCGCTTTCTCTTATCTCATCTCATCTCCTGTTCTTCTCTTCTGTTCTGCTCTCTTCTCTTCTCTTCTGTTCTCTTCTCCTTCTCCTTCTCTTCTCTTCTCTTCTCTTCTCCTTCCCTTCTTCTGTTCTCTTCTCTCATCTTGTCCTCTCTTCTCCTTCTTTTCTCTTCTCTTCTCATCTGTGATCTTTCTCTTCTCTCCTCTCCTCTCCTCTTCTCTTCTTTTCTCTTTTCTTCTTTTCTCTTCTCTTCTTTTCTCCTCTCTTCTCTTCTCCTTCTCTTCTCTTCTCATCTGTGCTCTTTCTCTTATCTCATCTCATTTTCTCTTCTTCTCTTCTGTTCTGTTCTCTACTCTTCTCATCTCTTCTCATCTCTTCTCCTTCTCTTCTCTTCTCTTCTCCTTCCCTTCTTCTCTTTTCTCATTTTGTCTTCTCTATTCTTCTAACCTCTTTTCTTCTCTTCTAACTAGTTATTGACTGACTACGGTTAATTCCGCTTTTCCACAAAATTTGCCCATGCCGGTTTGTAATATAATGTCAACCCCCACGCTTCTTTCCTGTTGTCCCCCCCCCCCCCAATCCCGCATCCTCATGAACAAACTGAAGAAAGTACACATCTCTTAAGTATCTCTAGTTTCAATATTTCTTCTTGTACTGAAACGATCTTCAAATGTTGTTCTCATTAACATAAAACATCAGGTATTGTGGCTTCAACTAACATTTGCTACTTTTTCCACTGAACTGGACTACAAAGGACAAGAGGTCAGGCTCGATCCTGATCGACGGCTTCTGTGGGTGTAACCAGCTTTAAATTGGTACCGGAATTTTTTTCTGTGAAAATAAAGCGGCACGGGCGTAATACTGACCACATTACCCCAAAAATCATGTGCCGAAAGTCTGTAATAATTATGGTACCTAACACCATATTCCCTAAACGCCACTTGGTGTGACAAGGCTCTTTACTTTATTTTTTACTTACTATCTTCACTGGTTACGTATATTCAAAGGATGTAACTTCGTGTGTAAGATACGCAAAAGAGGAATATCAAATCAATATTGTTGCTTTCCTCAGTACGTGATTGTGCATGTTGTTGCATATTCTGGTTCTATGTCTCAAGTTATTTCTTTAGTGGATATGCAGTTTCTTTGTAACCTAAAGCAGGGAGACAGTGGACAAATTATTTCAATTTAACTCTTTAAGAACGGAATTTTTGAAAATCAGTTTAGCGATAAAGATTTCAGAGACACAATTTTTCATGTTTTTAAATATTAATTTACATGTTTATATTTATCTAACACTTAATATATCATATATGAATTTTTAGATAATTAAACAAAATAAATTAGATTTCACCAATACAATGATACAAAAAATATAAATGGAATATGGTTTGAACACATTTACACTATAAAATTGAGAGTGACGCACTGTGCGGCTAAACGTACATGACCGAAATCGGCATGGCGCACGGTGCGTCGACACGTACGGAGAGAGTTAAAAAGAAAATTATAATTATCTAAAACATGTGCGCAATTGTTGGGTTGCAATGTAGCTAAAAGAACAAGTATTTGAAATATAATCCGGCCAGTATAATGAAAAGACAGAAGTCATAACGTATACATGAGGAAACGATGACTGTTGAATCTCCAATCCAAGGATTGCGAGTAATCTGAATCAAGCGTGGAACGGATAACAAAATTGAATTACTTGTACTTTCTTCTGTAGCTCTGCTGTTGGTCCGTATCATCAAAGGTTAGACAATGCGATATAATAAGTGTGAAGATTAGCATGATCTTAGAGCTAAGAGTGTAGCTCTTATCTTTATAAATAAGTTTATCATCACAGGAGCTGCTACAGTTTGCGCTCTGTCATATCTCTTCATTGTCACACAAAGTGAAAACGTTTCCCTGTCGTTCTCTAACGACTATTCTACGTCACGTCTCACTTGGACGTTATTTCTCTTGCCATCTGTGGTCCAGCGAAGAGCTGTTGTCGCTGTCTGAGGCATTCTGAGATCATAGCGTATTCGGTGCCATCTTCTCATTATGATTTCAGTTGTGATACCATTAATGATGATTTGATTAGCTGATAATTGTCGGCCAAAATGCCATTCTATGTTCCCATAATGCATCTGTTTTGATAGAACTCTAGCTATGGAAAGATGGTTTTGTTATGTTTGCCCGTGTGGCTACCAGTTGGGCCCTGACTATGGTCAGGGGATAAAAGAAAAGAGCCACTGTCACATGTCAATCATGTCCTAAAAGGCGTTTAAGAAAGTTGAGGTCAGGGTCTACGTGGAATTCGTTCATCTTGAGGTCAAGGTCTTCGCGGAATTCGTTCATCTGAGATGACGTTATTTTTAGTACTTTCGCTGATGTGTGGCGGTGGCATGTTTCATAACGCGAAACGTGCTAAGAGGGGATATGAGCACTGTAAAGTTATCTATTGTGCAATGAAAATGTGCTCTATAGATTTATCTGTTGAACAACAAAGATGATCTGGCTACTAGACCCACACACACACACAAGCACTGTAACACACCACATTTATAGGATTCCTTCTTCTATACTCTTTCTCACTGGTACCGACAAGATGTCGTGGTTTATATCATTTGTCGTTCTTGGGCTGCTCGAACTGTCTGAATTAGTGATTGTCCTTTGTTGTTACATGTCTCTATCACTGCATCTATCCATCTTCTTCTAGGTCTTCTTCTTTGTTTTTCTCCATGCATTCTCGAGAAGAACGCCCTTGATGGTGATTGGTGACGATTCATTCTGACCAGGTGGCGAAACCAATTAAGTTGTTGTTCTATATATTCTTGGCAGGGTTTTATTCCTACCATTTTATTTATTAGATTACAAGATCAATACTCAAACGAAAGTCTTTTTCCTTATTTACTACATCTTTTCTTTCAATTTTTTGTTTAATCAAATGTGGTTTTATAGAAAAATGTTGAGAATACCATAGACAGCTAAGAAGAGTAATGGAAACGTTCTGAAAGTGGTCAAAGCAAAGAGAGAGCTAATTTTCCAAAATTAGGAAGAAACAATCATAATTTTTTGGCTATGCAATGAGAAGTGAGCAGCTGGAATATATTGTGATAACTGGGAAAGTTGAAGGACGAAGAGATAGAGGGAAGCAAAGAGAAAGATACCAGATCACTTGAGAGAATAACGTGGCAGAAGGTCAATTAACAGAAATGATAAATAACTACCGAGATCGAAAGTTGTGGAAAGACGTGCTCACCTACGCCAGCAGGCATGGTACTTGATGATGATGTTGATGATGATGATGGTTTAATCAAATCAGCTCACATCTTTCATAATTGACCAATTCTCTTTACTTCATTGCTTTGTTAAATTCTCTTTACACTTCAGGTGGAAAGAGAACAAGTAAAGTTGGAGAAAGAGAAGATGCGAATAGAGAAGGAGCGACTGCGGACCTTGGAACGAGAGGCCAAGCTGGAGAAGCTGAAAGGAAGACTCAGTCAAGCAGAGTCGGAGAGCACTTTCAAGAATCCTGTACTGAGTCCATTAGCAGGTAACGATTGTGAATATAAGTCTACAGCACATACACACACATTCAGTCATGAACGTTCATAATGTACACATCATTATTTGAATATTTCCTTCTTCTTCCTCTTCAGCTTTTTATAATACTCGTGTTTTTTTTCCAAATACATCTTTTACTGCTACTACTACTACTACTACTATTACTACTACTACTATTGCTGCTGCTGCTGTTACTACTACTACTACCGCTACTCCTACTACTACTACTGCTACTGCTGCTGCTACTACTACTACTGCTACTGCTAATACTACTAGTACAACAACTACTACTACTGCTGCTGCTGCTGCTACTGCTACCGCTACTACTACTACTGGTATTACCGCTACTACTACTACTGCTACTACCACTACTACTACTACTTCTACTACATATATTTATACTACTACTAAATCTACATATGTTGCTACTAGTACTACTACTACTACTACTGCAACTTCTATATCTACATATACTGCTACTACAACCACTACTTTAATTTCTACTTCAACATCTACTTATACTACTACTACTGAACTATCTACTTCTATTATGCCTACTTATACTACTACTGAACTATCTACTTCTATTATGCCTACTTATACTACTACTACTGAACTATCTACTTCTATTATGCCTACTTATACTACTACTACTGAACTATCTACTTCTATTATGCCTACTTATACTACTACTACTGAACTATCTACTTCTATTATGCCTACTTATACTACTACTACTGAACTATCTACTTCTATTATGCCTACTTATACTACCACTATTTCTACATATATTACTACTTCATCTACTTATACTACTACTGAATCTATGTATACTACTACTTCATCTACTTATACTACTACTGATCCATCTACTTATACTACTACTGCTTCATCTACTTATACTACTACTGCTTCATCTACTTATACAACTACTGCTTCATCTACTTATACTGCTACTGCTTCATCTACTTATACTACTACTGCTTCATCTACTTATACTACTACTGCTTCATCTACTTATACTACTACTATTACTACATCTACTTATACTACTACTACTGCTTCATCTACTTATACTACTACTACTGCTTCATCTACTTATACTACTACATCTACTTTTACTACAACTGCTTCATCTACTTATACTACTACTACTGCTTCATCTACTTATACTACTACATCTACTTTTACTACAACTGCTTCATCTACTTATACTACTACAGCTACTTTTACTACTACTGCTTCATCTAATTATACTGCTACAGCTACTTTTACTACAACTGCTTCATCTGCTTATACTACTACTACCATTATTTATACTACTACTGCTTCATCTAATTATACTGCTACAGCTACTTTTACTACAACTGCTTCATCTGCTTATACTACTACTACAATTACTTATACTACTACTGCTTCATCTACTTATACTACTACAGCTACTTTTACTACAACTGCTTCATCTAATTATAAACTACTCAATCTAGTTGTGCTGGTACCACTACTTCCATTATGACTATTATTTCGATTAAACAAGGCCATAAGTAGTGGAATTACATTCTATCCATGGAACCAGTTTCACTGAAGTCGGTATCTCCCATATCTTCTCCACCTCTTGTCACAGCATTTCCCAAAATGCTTCGGTACATTCATTTGACAAGGTCGCTCAGTGTAATGTCCTACACGACTGCACAAGCGACGATTCCAAACCTCCTTAGTCGCCTTTTACGACATACGTGCAGGTAACACTGGCTCTTTTCTACTCTCACCGTGGGGGCACTGGTAGTTGAATGATAACATCCAGAATTGAAACAATTGAGAGCTACAACTACCTGGGACATACTATAACCAGCGATGGAAAATATACAACTGAAATAAACAAAAGAATAGGTATGGCAAAAAGGAAATTTAATGCCATGAAAAATATACTAACATCAAAACAAATAAACCCAGGACTAAAATTAAGAATAGCAAAATGTTACATCGTCTCAATATTCCTGTATGGTGCAGAAGCATCGACATTTGACAAGAAAACAGAACAGAAAATTGGAGCCTTTGAAATGTGGATTTATAGAAGAATAAGTAAAATTGGATGGAAAGAAAAGGAAACAAACGAGGAAGTTTTAAAACAACTAAAAATTAAAAGAGAACTACTAAACACAATTAGAACAAGATGAATGAAATTTTGGGAGCATGTTAAAAGACACAATAGCCTAATAAAAGTAATATTGGTAGGGAAAATACAAGGTAAAAGAGGCAGAGGCAGACCAAGACTTACATGGACTAGTAACATCAAAAGATGGACAAGTCAATCTATGACAATCTGCACCATCAAAGTAAGAGACAGAGCAGAATGGCGCTCCATTGTAGCCAACCTTCGATGCGGAGACGGCACTCAATGATGATGATGATGAAACAGTCAATGACGTATCCATCAGAGCAAGACACAGTTTAACGTGAGTAACTTCGATGGTAAAACAACAACATTGATGTTTGATCGGGGTCGTTCCGAGACAGGAAGTCATTCAAATGCTCAAATAAACACTTCATTGGACATTCATCATCATCATGTACCGTAATGGTTAGCGTAGGCGATCATGTTCGTCCAGAATTCTCTATCTACAGACCATCGAATCAATTCTTTTGTTGACTATTTTCAATGCTATAGCAACACGCTATCTAGAATCGCCTCTCCTTGTCGTCCTCGATCTCTCTCTCCCTGTATGTTACCAGCTGTAACCAAGTAATGAGGAGGTGCGCATGGCCGTGCGGCTAAAACCACTGGTCCGCTCGCTGAAAAGCCGGCGTACGACGTTCGAAACCCGTGGTAGACAGAAAGGATTTTTCTGTCGGTGGTGAAATAAGAATTCTGAGTCTCACACGTCGTGGCGACTACTTTGACCAAGCGGCCTTTATCCCTCTAATTCTATCGTGAGCCCCCCCCCCCTCCCCCGGACATACACCAGCAATGGTACTATGTGTCGTCAAGATAGAAGATAATTTTTCTTGTTTTAACCAAGTAATCGACGTGTCATCTTCTCATGACGTGCCCGACAGATGTTGATTACTTCTTTTTAAAAAAAATATTTTTAGGAATTCTCTTTTTGTGTTGCCCTCTTTGAAAATTTCCTCGTTGTGCTTTTTAGATGTCCAGGGAACTTGTACAGTTTTACTGAAAAATCTCATCTCTGTGGCCTGTAATTATCGTTTCATGTGTCTGTCCAATGTACATTATTCGTTTCCATAGGTCACAACAGGCGCTACAAGATACCGATAAATTCTCCTTCTCACTTCTATTGACATAGACTTTTTGCTCAAGACGATTTTCATTTTCTGAAATGCTATTTTGGCCTGAACTATTTACCTGTTATTTATGTGGTGCATTTTCCATCTGATATTATTGTACCCAAGCATTTGAGGCTCTTCACGTGTTTCGGATTAGTCCCGCTTATTTTTATGTTCTTGATTGTTTCTTCGATGTGACAATTACTTCTCTTTTCTTACTATTCAGACTGAGACCTTTCTTGTTGCTTTCCTTCACTATTATGTCTTTCATTTCTTGTAATTAATTCTCTGTCTCTGCTACTAAGATTGTGTCATCCGCACATAGCAGATTGTTTATGTTGTGACCGCTGATTTTATTCCTTTTCTGTCTACTATGGATCTCATGACGAGCCATTCGAAGAGTTTGATAAATATCAGAAACAACATAGGAGAAGAGAAACAAAAATATCTCTTCACATCGAAGTGTTTAGGAAACATTGAACTAACGCTAATCATTTCTTATATTCTTCATGTGCAGATCTCATCATTCCTGTGTCATCGAGAAATATAAGGGAAAGCCAAATAAAATGGAATTATTTTATTCTATACGAATTTTTTTTATCTTTATCCATCAAACACAATGGGAGCCGCGACAGCTCAGTGGTTAGTGAACTGGACTACAAAGGACAAGAGGTAGGGTTCGATTCAAACCGACGGCTTCCGGTTCACCTAGCCTTAAATGGGTACCGAAATTTTTTTTCTGGGAAACTAAAGTAGCACGGGCGTGATACCGACCACATTACCCCAAAAGTCATGTGCCGAAGGTCTGTAAAATGTATGGTCACTAACACCATATTCACGATACGACACTTGGCGTGACTGGGGTCTTTTTTGTTTTGTTTTGTTTTGTTTTAATCAAACAAAATTATCTTTCCCTAGAAAGCAGTGACGGGTTGTTGTTCCTGTTTTACATTGATTTACATAGCCAGGTAAAGAAAGCATGATATAAAGGTAAATAAATATTGCCGGTTTGAACTTTCAGAGTACAAAGTGACTGCAGACTTTGCCCGCAAATTACACGAGTGGGAGTTGAAAAAAGGGCTCTCTCACGATGTGTCCAACTCTATCTACCTGGAGGCACAGAAGATGGGTATGCAGCACTTGAGGCGAGGTGAGTCAGACTATCCTATATGCTGCTTTTTCAGAGTTCATCAGCACCCATTCTCAGACAAACCATTTTTTAAATAACATTGTATTTATTTATGTTCACCGTGCTGTAGATTGCTTGCTAAGTGGGGACAGTGTACGTTAGGTTCATATTGGAGCGGATCTTGACACTAGCAAACAATATCTGTAACTTCATGTTTCTGTTTCTATAACAACATCGTTCGGTGTGGGCCCGTGGGGAAAAATTAGGGGATTATTACGAATTTGACTATAGAAACAAGAAAAATAGTTCTTAAATGTTATATAGAACCAGTCTTAACATATGGATGTAAATCATGGACAACAGACACGGAAATCACTGGAAGCTGTAAAAATGTGGTTATACAGAAGAATGTTGAGAATACCATGAACAGCTAAGAAGAGTAATGCAAGCGTTCATAAGAGAGAGAGAGAGAGAGAGAGAGAGAGAGAGAGAGCCAATTTCCGATACTAGGAAGTAACAATCATCATTTTTTGGCCATGTAATGAGAAGGGAACAGCTGGAATATATTTAACAACTGGAGAAATTGAGGGACGAAGAAATAGATGGAAGCAAAAACAAAAGATACCAGACAGCTTAAGAGAATGACTTGACAGAAGGTCAACAACAGAAATGATGAATAACTCTCGGGATTGAAAGTTGTGTAGAGACATGATCACCTACGCCAGCAGGATTGGTACTTGATGTTGATAAGAATTTTACAAGTTTTTGTTAACGCAATCAACATTTTTTAAATATTGTGTCGTTTTATAAATATCACATTTCAATTTGTTTCTATGTTTCTCTTTTAATGATGTGCCTGGGAGCCGCGATAGCTCAGTGGTTAGTGAACTGGACTACATATGACAAGGGGTAGGGTTCGATCCCAACCTACGGCCTCCGGGTTCACCCAGCCTTAAATGGGTACTGGATTTTTTTTGGGAAAGTAAAGCAGCACGGGTGTAATACCGACCACATTACCCCAAAAGTCATGTGCTGAAGGTCTGTAAAATATAGGGTCACTAACACCATATTTCCCTATACGCCACTTGGTGTGACGGGGGTACTGTACTTTACTTTACTTAATGATGTGCCCGAAAATTGTCGATTGTTTTCTCTGATGTTTTTATGAGCTCCTTTTTTTGTGTTGGCCTCTTTGAGAATGTCCTCGTTTGTTTGTTTAGCTGTCCAGGAAACTTTCAATATACTTGTGAGAAGTTCCTGTGGCCTCAAATCGTCGTTTCATTTATTTGTATACTGTCCATGCTTCGCTTCCATATGTCAGAACTGGCTCTATATAGAACCGATATACTCTCTTTCTCACTTCTTTTGACTTAGAAATTGAAATCAAATTGGTCAGCGTCCAACCGAGATTTTGAGACATTCACTCGAAGAAAAACTATTCGATCGTCTTGTGCCCTGACGAATTGATACAAGATTCATAACTCTTCTTCTTCTACCTTTTTAGCTCCCAGTGAAGCATAGGTCTTCAACAAACACTTTCCAAGTCGTTCTGTTTTTTGCCATTCTTTTAAGATCATTCCATGTCTTCCCCATCATCTTCATCTCTGTTTCTATGTCTTCTCCAAGAATTCCTTGGTCTTCCTCTTTGTATTTTCCCCTGGGGATTCCAAAAAGGGCCTGTTGTGTAATACTGAGAGTTGGCTTTCGTAGTGTGTGTCCTATCCAGCGCCATCGTCTTCGCTGTATCTCTTTATCCACTGGTATTTGACTGGTACATTTCCATAATTCTATGTTAGTGATTTTGTCCTGCCATTTCCATCCTTTTATCCTGCGTAAGCATCCATTAATGAAAGTCTGTATCTTCGTGATTGTCAATTTTGTTCTTCTCCATGTTTCACAGCCATATAATGGGACCGCCATAACATTTGAGTTGCAAATTTTTATTCTTGTATTTAACCTAATTTCATTGGATTTCCATATGTTTTCCCAGTGCGATTAAAGCTCCTCTTGCTTTTGATATCCTTATTTTGGTATCATTTTCTGTTCCTCCCTCTTTATCTATATTACTGCCCAGATATATGTAAGATTGTACATCTAATAGAGGTAATTCTCCTAGTTTTATTTGGTTATTGCCAACTGTATTTATTCTCATAATGTCAGTCTTATCTCTTCTTCAGTCCTAGCTGTTGTGATCTCTCATCAAGTATGTTCATTTTATCCTGCATCTGTTGATGGCTGTGTGATAGGAGAACTATGTCATCAACAAGATTCATACTTGATATCTGTATTTGTTTCTCTTCCCTTTCTAACTGAAATATTAGAATGCCCAATACATAACACAATTTGGAATTGTTCTGTAGGGTTGAACTAGGTTATGCTGTGTAAATGGAAATAACTTATTTGATGGCGTTACTTTGTGGATATAGGTGGCCATCTTGATTCCCTGTCCAAACCGGAAGACGCAAGTTATTCGTTGGAGGGAAGTAGACCTGCAGAAGTCAGCAAGAAGACTCCGCCGCCTCCACCACTCGCTCTTCAGCCTTACTGGGACTCTCCTGAAGACACGTCTCCCGTGGAGAGGTATTCAGAAACAAGCGTGGGAGAGGGAGATGACGAGACGTGTACGAGTATCACCGAAGAGTGTTTGACTAAATCAAACATCAACACGTGAGTTACGTTCTTGTTGTGATAGTAGTGGCTGCGCTCTTTACTTCTGTTTCCAGTTACTTTTATTAGTTGATCCTTATTTACAAAGGTATTGCCTTGCGTCTTGTTATGTCGTATATTACGTGTTACACCCAAATTCCTAGACCCGACAGGATTCATAGAAACTTTCAATTTGTTGAATATCTGAGAGTCCGTAATGACATAGGAAAGATAATCAATAACCTAAGATATGCTGATGATATTGTATTACTAGCAGGACATCATACGATCTACGACAACTACTTAATGAAATAAACATGACAGGCACAACAATATGGATTAGACATGAATATCAAAAAGACTAATACTAAACAAAGACAATACTCAAAACCTACAAGTGGATATCAAAGTTCAAGGAATAGACAGTTCAGAGCTACAACTACCTTGGACATACTATAACCAGTGATGGAAAATGTACAACTGAAATAAACAAAAGAATAGGAATGGCAAAAAGTAATTTTAATATCATGAAAAAATATACTAACATCAAAACAAATAACACCAGGACTAAAACTAAGAATAGCAAAATGTTATAACTTCTCAAAATTCCTGTACGGTGCAGAAACATGGACATTAGACAAGAAAACAGAACAGAGAATTGAAGCCTTTGAAATGTGGATATATGAAAGAATAGGTAGAATTGGATGAGAGGAAAACAAAACAAACGATGAAGTCTTAAAACAACTAAAATGAAAAGAGAACTACTAAGCACAATTCAATCAAGACAAATGCAATTTTTGGGCCATGTTAAAAGACACAGCAGCCTAATAGAAGTAATCTTGGAAGGGAAAATACAAGGTAAAAGAGGCAGAGGGAGACCAAGACTAACATGGATGAATAATTTCAAAACAAGGACAAGTCAACCTATGACAACCTGCACCATCAATGCAAGAGACAGAGTGGAATGGCGTTACATGGTAGCCAACCTTCGATGCGGAAACGGCACTCCATGATGATGATGATGACGAATGACATTATGTCATTTGTGACAGCGCCAACCTTTGGACCTTACGAAGCAAGAACTGGATCAACATAAGATGACATATACGCTCTACTTTGTAAGGTGGAGTCAGAGAATGATAACCAACAAGCGTGTGAAGTAGAGCAATACATAGAGTAGAGAACTACATAATATAACTCAGGGACAACTACATAATATAACCCAGGGATAACTACACAATATAAATCAAGGGCAACTACATGATATAACCCAGGGATAACTGCACAATATAACCCAGGATAACTACACAATATAACCCAGGGATAACTGCACAATATAACTCAAGGACAACTACATGATATAACCCATAGATAACTGCACAATATAACTCAAGCACAACTACATGATATAACCCAGGGATAACTGCACAATATTACTCAAGGACAACTATACAATATAACGCAGCGATAACTGCACAATATTACTCAGGGACAACTAAACAATATAACCCAGAGGCAAAATGAAGCTGTTTAAACTGTTCTGCTATTTAATGAGCTTAGTCTAGTCTAGACAGCGATAAATAGATTTACCAGAAATCTCGTCTCCTATTGTTGATTCTCATTATTCCAATACACGCGAGATGTCTTTCACTGAGTTATTCAGATTACGGACTGATGCGTCGTGTTAAGCAAGCTGTCATTAATAAATACTTTCCTGTAGATTCATTTTCCTGGACATTGTCTCGAATGTGTTTATTAATGAAGAGGTCGTTGTACAAAAACAACTGTTATATGTCTTGGTAATTGTGTTGCCAGTTTGGACACACAAACGTAAACACCGTCTTGATATGTTGCCACCGTCACCGAAAATGTAAATTTATCTGGACCTACACATCATCTTAGCTTTTACCCGATAAGTGAGTTATTGAGTTATTGAGCTATTGAGTTATTTACGGATCATCATCATTGCACTCCGAACATACCCATATGTGCTCAGATACCCTCCTCAGCAAGTCCCACTGTGTCCAGCGACTGACGACTCCAGTTCTGTGTTGGTTGATAAGCCTTGTTGTACGCCCAATATGTTTCTCGTTTCTGGCTGTGCACATCTTAACTCCCATCTCTTTCAGCTGAACGAGTGACGTGGACTCTTGGTTATCGAAGTCCTGTGCCCATCTTAACTCCCATCTCTTTCAGCTGAAAGAGTGACGTGGACTCTTGGTTATCGAAGTCCTGTGCCCATCTTAACTCCCATCTCTTTCAGCTGAACGAGTGACGTGGACTCTTGGTTATCGAAGTCCTGTGCCCTTCCCACATCTCGGAGGGCATTCATGACTTCCAGTCGATCCATTGATTGACCGTCTTCAACGACAGCGCAGATAGCCAACCTGTCCGCTCTATTATTCCCCCGTACTCCCACATGTCCTGTGACGTAGACAAAGGTGACCCTATATATTTTTTACTTCTGCAATGACTCTACCGATTGCCTTCGTACAGATCCCGCCTCCACTTTTCTTTATCGTGCTCATTGAATCACTCAGTATACAGTCGTTGGTGTGGTTTGTGACTGTAACCAGATGAATGTCCTGTAAGTGACTAACCAGATGAATGTCCTGTAAGTGAATAACCAGATGAATGTCCTGTAAGTGAATAACCAGATGAATGTCATGTAAGTGAATAACCAGATGAATGTCCTGTAAGTGATTAACCAGATGAATGTTCTCTAAGTGAATAACCAGATGAATGTCCTGTAAATGACTAACCAGATGAACACCCTTAAAATGAGCGTGGATTCATTGTGATGCTAATTTTCGGCAAAGTCGCGATATCCAGCCTTTCGACCCGACACATCCGTCTTCGGTGTGAATAGATTTTTGCTTAACGCGGCCATTTTAGGCCTACACGTTTACTCTTTTTGACGTTTAACAGTCAATGATTTTTTTATGTGCACGGGTGGGCCCTCCCCCTACCATGTGGACCCTACCCCTAACGTGTGGACCATACCCCTACCGTGTGGGCCCTCCCCCTACCGTGTGGACCCTCCCCCTACCGTGTGGACCCTACCCCTACCGTGTGGGCCATACCCCTACCGTGTGGACCTTACCCCTACCGTGTGGACCCTCCACCTGCCGTGTGGACCCTCCCCCTACCGTGAGGGCCATCCCCTACCGTGTGAACCCTACCCCTACCGTGTGGATCCTCCACCTACCGTGTGGGCCCTCCCCCTACCGTGTGGACCCTCCCCCTACCGTGTTTATACCTCCCCCTACCGTGTGGACCCTCCCTCTACCGCGTGGACCCTCCCCCTACCGTGTGGGCCCTCCCCCTACCGTGTGAACCCTCCCCCTACCGTGTGGGCCCTCCTCCTCCCGTGTGGACCCTTACCCTACCTTGTGGGCCCTCCCCCTACCGCGTGGACCCTCCCCCTACCGTGTGGGCCCTCCCCCTACCGTGTGAACCCTCCCCCTACCGTGTGGGCCCTCCTCCTCCCGTGTGGACCCTTACCCTACCTTGTGGGCCCTCCCCCTACCGTGTGGACCCTCCCCCTACCGTGTGGACCCTCCCCCTACCGTGTGGACTCTCCCCCTACCGTGTGGACCCTCCCCCTACCGTGTGGACCCTCCCCTACCGTGTGGACTCTCCCCCTACCGTGTGGACCCTCCCCCTACCGTGTGGACCCTCCCCCTACCGTGTGGACCCTCCCCCTACCGTATGGACCCTTCCCCTACCATGTGGACTCTCCCCTACCGTGTGGACCCTCCCCCGAAGCTGCAGTAAGGCTGAATGTGAAGGAGAAATGAAACAAAAAATAGAAAAAATTGCACTGTTAAAGCCTTACGTAATTGACTGACTACATAAATTTGAACTACGTTTTGACTGTTCCTGCTGAAGGCCTATTGAGCCGAAATGTCGTTCAAATTTGTGCCATCCATCAACTACGTACAGCTTTAACCATACCGGGAGCCGCGATAGCTCAGTGGTTAGTGAACTAGACTACAAAGGACAAGAGGTAGGGTTCGATCCCAACCGACTGCCTCCGGTTCACCTAGCCTTTAATGGGTACCGGATTTTTTTTTTCTTGGAAAGTAATGCGGCACGGCCGTAATACCAACCCCATTACCTAAAAAATCATGTGCCGAAAGTCTGTCAAATATATGGCCACTAACACCATATTCCCGCCACTTGGTGTGACGGGGGTAATTTACTTTTTTACTTCTTTTTAACCATACCATTTTATTATTTTTTTTTGCTTCTCCCTCTGGTTCTTTTCGAACCCGAGCTCTGTCTATCCTGAGGCCGGAGTCTCATCTCTAGACCAAATAGATCCCCCCTCCCCCTAATTGTCGGTATAATTTACAGCTTTGGGATAAACTACGCAATGAATGTATATTTGATAGTTTTAAGCTTTACTCTAGAACGAGGCCGCATAATCTTCAAGCTTGCTAGACTCAATGATTAAATCAGTCTTTCACAATCTCGTTTCTCATAAACCACTTTGTCTGGTTGTCCAGGCAACAGACCGGGTGGCGTCTGAAGGTTGTGTTTTGTTTTTTCTTTTATTTCATGAGAACAATTATTTAGGTCATCATCATCATGTGTCGTGCATTAAAGTGTCGTTTGAGTGGTCCCAGGTAATGCAACGAAAGTTGAATGTTTCAACGTTTCTAATGTACCAGTATTAGTCAAAGTAATTTTTAAAAAAGTTAGTTTTATGAAAATCGATTAATTGCAGCTGGAGTATGGCGATCGTTACGTAAACAGTACAAAGAGGCAAGTTCGCATGATCACAAGACTTGAACGTTGAAGAAAGAAGACAATTGTTATTTGAAAGAAAAAAACAAAAACAATAAGTATCACAGGTGTATAGTTCATTACGTATTAAGTCACTGCCTTGTTAACCTTCGTATATTCCAAATACGAAGAGAAGATTTCATTAATTAATGATATATAGATCTGTTATTATTTAAAATTATTTGTTTCTTAAATTGTAATGGCAAGGGTCAAGTACGAGACTTGAATCTGCGTCTTAGCATGAGAGTTTTCACCCATATGTGCTCGGCCGCCTATCTAGAAGTGTTCGGAGACTTCTGGATAGTGTTACTTTAAGCATCAAAACTTATAATGCGTGGCGGCATTCCTCACCTTCCAAGAGTAATACCCTGGTACTCATTTCTGCCAGCGGCTCGGTCGACCGCGGGGGTATTTTTTTTTCCCAACCATGAGTTGAGACAAAATCTATGTCAATAGAAATGAGAAAGAGAGTTCATCGGTGCTATATAGAACCAATTCTGACCTATGGAAGCGAATCATGGACAGTCGACAAACAAATGAAAAGACGATTAGAGGCCACAGAGATGGGATTTCTCAGAAGAATGTTGAAAGTTCCCTGGACAGCTAAAAAGACCAATGAGGAAGTTCTCAAAGAGGCCAACACAAAAAGGGAGCTCTTAAAAAACATCAGAAAGAAGCAATCAACATTTTTCGGGCACATCATGAGAAGAGGAAAGTTGGATTACTTGGTTACAACTGGCAAAATAAAAGGAAAGAGAGATCGCGGACGACAAAGAGAGAAAATACTGGATAGCTTGGTGTCATGGCATGGAAAACAGTCAACAACAGAACTGATACGATGCACTGTAGATAGAAGATTGTGGAGGGAAATGATCGCTTACGCCAACCGTTATGGCACATGATGATGAGTACAACTCACACTGCTCCCAGCGGGAATCGAACACGTGATGATGATGATTGGCTAGTGTAACTTGCCACCTTCCTTTTCCAGCATGTCTGTCTCATTGTTACTAGAATGATTGTAGTGTAGTCACTATTTCACAAAATGTAAACACCTTACACTGTATGACCGTCAATCATGCCGGATTATTACTCTATTTTTTTTTCTATTGTTCAACATCTCCTACCGATCCTTTAGTTTCAAAATCAGAAAATTATTGGAGGCAAGGCGCCTGACAGTAGCCGGAGTTTGAAGTTGTCAGCGACTCATAGCTGATAGCCAGCGCCAGGATCGGTGAACCAGAATCATTCAGACCCTACTCCATCTCTTTGCTGTGCCTATGAAAACAGACTAACCCGTCTAGACTGGCCATGGGGGTCGCGAATCGACGAGGAATGGCAACCCGGTACCCAAAAATGTCGTGCTGATGTCGGATGTGTAGGGTCGAAAAGCGTAAATATCACAGCTCTACTGCACAACACAACGGATCTAGGCCCACTTAACGTTCTTTTAAGGGCGGATGACGAAGATGTCAATCAACATCTTTAGTAATCATCGCGTGAACGACAGAAAGAAACAAAGAAAACATAAATTTATATAAACTTTGTATTCAAATGCCAAGCTTTCTGTAATCAAATCACCTGCTATTAAATTAAATATGAAGGAAGACAAAATACCTGATAACCAGAGAATCCAACACACATCCTCTTCCCCTCCCATCCTTTTCTAAACCACCACGCACCATGAAGTAATGAGGGAGTTACCCCACCTAACAAAAAAGGGAGTGAATCATAATATACTCGTTTTTCTCTTGTACGAAAACTTTGGCACGTGTAGCATAGAAGAAGAAATTTACCTACCCGAACGGTTGAAGATAAGGCGCTATCAATATTGTGAACAAACAGGAACGATAAGGGAAAAGGTGGCACTCTAAAACTGAATAAGAAACAATACATGGCATTCTAACACTGATTAAAAACAAAAGGTGGCATTCTAACACTGACTAAAAACAAAAGTTGGCATTCTAACACTGATTAAAAACAAAAGGTGGCATTCTAACACTGATTAAAAACAAAAGTTGGCATTCTAACACTGATTAAAAACAAAAGGTGGCATTTTAACACTGATTAAAAACAAAAGGTGGCATTCTAACACTGATTAAAAACAAAAGTTGGCATTCTAACACTGATTAAAAACAAAAGTTGGCATTCTAACACTGATTTTAAAAAAAAGTTGGCATTCTAACACTGATTAAAAACAAAAGTTGGCATTCTAACACTGATTAAAACAAAAGTTGGCATTCTAACACTGATTAAAAACAAAAGTTGGCATTCTAACACTGATTAAAAACAAAAGGTGGCATTCTAACACTGATTAAAAACAAAAGTTGGCATTCTAACACTGATTAAAAACAAAAGGTGGCATTTTAACACTGATTAAAAACAAAAGGTGGCATTCTAACACTGATTAAAAACAAAAGTTGGCATTCTAACACTGATTAAAACAAAAGTTGGCATTCTAACACTGATTTTTAAAAAAAGTTGGCATTCTAACACTGATTAAAAACAAAAGTTGGCATTCTGACACTGACTAAAACAAAAGTTGGCATTCTAACACTGACTAAAACAAAAGTTGGCATTCTAACACTGACTAAAACAAAAGTTGGCATTCTAACACTGACTAAAACAAAAGTTGGCATTCTAACACTGACTAAAACAAAAGTTGGCATTCTAACACTGACTAAAACAAAAGTTGGCATTCTAATACTGACTAAAAACAAAAGTTGGCATTCTAACACTGACTAAAAACAAAAGTTGGCATTCTAACACTGACTAAAAACAAATGTTGGCATTCTAACACTGACTAAAACAAAAGGTGAGATTCTAACACTGACTAAAAACAAAAGTTGGCATTCAAACACTGACAAAAAACAAAAGGTGGCATTCTAAAAGTGAATAAAAAACAAAAGATGGCATTCTAACACTGACTAAAAACAATAGGTGGCATACTAACACTGATTAAAAACAAAAGTTGGCATTCTAACACTGACTAAAAACAAAAGTTGGCATTCCAACACTGATTAAAAAGAAAAGTTGGATTTCTAATACTGACTAGAAACAAAAGGTGGCATTCTAACACTGACTAAAAACAAAAGTTGGCATTCTAACACTGATTAAAAACAAAAGTTGGCATTTTGACACTGATTAAAAACAAAAGTTGGCATTCAAATACTGACTAAAAACAAAAGTTGGCATTTTGACACTGATTAAAAACAAAAGTTGGCATTCTAATACTGACTAAAAACAAAAGTTGGCATTCAAATACTGACTAAAAACAAAAGTTGGCATTCTAACACTGACTAAAAACAAAAGGTGGCATTCTAACACTGACTAAAAACAAAAGTTGGCATTCTAACACTGACTAAAAACAAAAGTTGGCATTCTAATACTGACTAAATACAAAAGTTGGCATTCTAATACTGACTAAAAACAAAAGTTGGCATTCTAACACTGGATAAATACAAAAGTTGGCATTCTAATACTGACTAAAAACAAAAGTTGGCATTCTAATACTGACTAAATACAAAAGTTGGCATTCTAAAACTGACTAAAAACAAAAGGTGAGATTCTAACACTGACTAAATACAAAAGTTGGCATTCCAACACTGACTAAAAACAAAATTTGGCATTCTAACACTGACTAAAAACAAAAGGTGGCATTCTAACACTGACTAAAAACAAAAGGTGGCATTCTAAAACCGAATAAAAAACAAAAGGTGGCATTCTAACACTGACTAAAAACAAAAGGTGGCATTCTAACACTGACTAAAAACAAAAGGTGGCATTCTAAAACTGAATAAAAAACAAAAGGTGGCATTCTAACACTGACTAAAAACAAAAGGTGGCATTCTAAAACCGACTAAAAAGAAAAGGTGGCATTCTAAAACTGACTAAAAACAAAAGGTGACATTCTAACACTGACTAAAAACAAAAGGTGGCATTCTAAAACTGAATTAAAAAAAGGTGGCATTCTAATACTGACTAAAAACAAAAGGTTACATTCTAACACTGACTAAAAACAAAAGGTGGCATTCTAACACTGACTAAAAACAAAAGGTGGCATTCTAAAACTGAATAAAAAAACAAAAGGTGGCATTCTAACACTCATTAAAAACAAAAGGTGGCATTTTAACACTGCTTAAACGCAAAACGTGGCACTCTAACACTGATTAGAAACAATAGGTACCATTCTAACACTGACTAAAAACAATAGGTGGCATTCTAACACTGACTAAAAACAATAGGTGGCATTCTAACACTGACTAGAAACAATAGGTGGCATTCTAACACTGACTAGAAACAATAGGTGGCATTCTAACACTGACTAGAAACAATAGGTGACATTCTAACACTGACTAAAACAAT
Organism: Megaustenia siamemsis; assembly: GCA_032433765.1. Taxonomy (NCBI): domain Eukaryota; kingdom Metazoa; phylum Mollusca; class Gastropoda; order Stylommatophora; family Ariophantidae; genus Megaustenia; species Megaustenia siamemsis. Next base: position 8,436,150 of record JAVIAB010000117.1, read on the forward strand.
AGGTGGCATTCTAACACTGCCTAAAAACAATAGGTGGCATTCTAACACTGCCTAAAAACAATAGGTGGCATTCAAACACTGACTAAAAACAATAGGTGGCATTCTAACACTGTTTAAACGCAAAACGTGGCACTCTACCACTGATTAAAACAATCTCATAGAAACTATGCCGTATAAAGAAGGTACTAAATACAACAAAGTCATCTAGAAATAAAATTACTACCTAAATTACTACCGCTCCAGTAATGTACAACTGAAATGTCGTAGCAGTTACATATTTCAACAGCCATTCCCATCATCAAGATATAACCCCGATCAGGACGCGTGCTCTTTTTCAAACCCGTCTTAAAGAATCTTCATGCCTAACCTGATCTCCCACTTCTTCAGTTATCATTTTCAATGTTTCTTTGGGGTCTTCAAACCACCTTCTTCTCGGTCTACCCCCTGTCTCGTCTTTCTGGAACCATTCTTTTCATTGTTCTTTCAAATCCACTGTTTAATAACGTTGCCGTTGTATTGTGATTTTCGTTTTGTAAGATGCTGATTATACACACATTCTTTTAAATGATAAACTTCTTTAATATTTCTTCACTAAAAGTAATAAAGTAAAGAGCCCCTTCACGAACAAATATGCAATATTTATTTAGATTTGCCTTTTGTGGTTGTCTTGGTATTTATATTTGTTATAGCATCATGATGATGATGTTGATGATGATGATGATAATGATGATAGCCTACATAGCCGTTGACGGAATAGACTTTAGGGGTAAGCCCGAGGAACAATCTGGAGTTGGAGTCCCTAAGGCAGTTCAATGTTGCTCTCAACATTACTCTGGCAACTGCTGTGACACAGTTGGCGCCATCTTGTTCTGGCGCTGTCAGACATTTGGATCGATCAGCTGTGTGGAAAGAAGAAACATGTTCTATGTGCTCGGCTGTGTGGAGAGAAGAAACATGTTGTATGTGCTCGGCTGTGTGGAGAGAAGAAACATGTTGTATGTGCTCGGCTGTGTGGAGAGAAGAAACATGTTGAATGGGCTCGGCTGTGTGGAGAGAAGAAACATGTTGGATGTGCTCGGCTGTGTGGAGAGAAGAAACATGTTGTATAGGCTCGGCTGTGTGGAGAGAAGAAACATGTTGTATGTGCTCGGCTCTGTGGAGAGAAGAAACATGTTGTATGTGCTCGGCTGTGTGGAGAGAAGAAACATGTTGTATGTGCTCGGCTGTGTGGAGAGAAGAAACATGTTGTATAGGATCGGCTGTGTGGAGAGAAGAAACATGTTGGATGTGCTCGGCTGTGTGGAGAGAAGAAACATGGTGTATGTGCTCGGCTGTGTGGAGAGAAGAAACATGTTTTATGTGCTCGGCTGTGTGGAGAGAAGAAACATGTTGTTTGTGCTCGGCTGTGTGGAGAGAAGAAACATGTTGTATGTGCTCGGCTGTGTGGAGAGAAGAAACATGTTGTATGT
>JAVIAB010000117.1:8440118-8698427 GCA_032433765.1 Megaustenia siamemsis
ACTGGGAAAATTAAGGGACGAAGAAAAAGATGGAAGTAAAGAGAAAAGATACCAGACAGTTTAAGAGAAGGGCTAGCAGAAGGTCAACAACAGAAATAATAAATAACTGTCGAGATCGAAAGTTGTGGAGAGACATGATCACCTACGCCAGCAGGCTTGGTACTTGAAGATGATGCTATAAATACACAATTTTAAAAGTAATATATTATTCATATATCAATCATCATCATTATCATCAAGTAATAAGCCTTCTGGAGTAGGTGATCATGTCTCTCCACAACTTTCGATCACGGCAGTTACTTATCATTTCTATTGTTGACCTTCTGCCAAGCCATTCTCTTAAGCCGTCTGTTATCTTTTCTATTTGCTTCCCTCTATCTCTTCGTCCCTCAATTTTCCCAGTTGTAACAATATATTCCAGTTGTTCCATTCTCATTACATGGCCACAAAATGATGATTGTTTCTTCCTAATATTGGAAATCAGTTTCATTAATCTTCTTAGATATATAATCACAGCATTTTAAAAAAGTGATATATTATTGATATATAGATACATAATTTTAGAAAGTGATATATTATTGATATATAGATACATAATTTTAGAAAGTGATATATTATTGATATATAGATACATAATTTTAAAAAAGTTATATATTATTGATATATAGATACATAATTTTAGAAAGTGATATATTATTGATATATAGATACATAATTTTAGAAAGTGATATATTATTGATATATAGATACATAATTTAAAAAAGTTATATATTATTGATATATAGATACATAATTTTAGAAAGTGATATATTATTGATATATAGATACATAATTTTAAAAAAGTGATATATTATTGATATATAGATACATAATTTTAGAAAGTGATATATTATTGATATATAGATGCATAATTTTAAAAAAGTGATATATTATTGATATATAGATACATAATTTTAAAAAAGTGATATATTATTGATATATAGTTACATAATTTTAAAAAAGTGGTATATTATTGATATATAGATACATAATTTTAGAAAGTGATATATTATTGATATATAGATGCATAATTTTAGAAAGTGTTTTATTATTGATATATAGATACATAATTTTAGAAAGTGTTATATTATTAATATATAGATACATAATTTTAGAAAGTGTTATATTATTGATATATAGATACATAATTTTAGAAAGTGTTATATTATTGATATATAGATACATAATTTTAGAAAGTGACATATTATTGATATATAGATACATAATTTTAGAAAGTGACATATTATTGATATATAGATACATAATTTTAGAAAGTGATATATTATTGACATATAGATACATAATTTTTAAAGTGACATATTATTGACATATAGATACATAATTTTAGAAAGTGATATATTATTGATATATAGATACATAATTTTAGAAAGTGATATATTATTGATATATAGATACATAATTTTAGAAAGTGATATATTATTGATATATAGATACATAATTTTAGAAAGTGATATATTATTGATATATAGATACATAATTTTAGAAAGTGATATATTAGTGATATATTGATACATAATTTTAGAAAGTGATATATTATTGATATATAGATACATAATTTTAGAAAGTGATATATTATTGATATATAGATACATAATTTTAGAAAGTAATATATTATTGATATATAGATACATAATTTTAGAAAGTGATATATTATTATATAGATACATAATTTTAGAAAGTGATATATTATTGATATATAGATAAATAATTTTAGAAAGTGACATATTATTGATATATAGATACATAATTTTAAAACGTAATATATTATTGATATTTTGATCATCATCATCATGTGCCATACCGGTTGGCGTAGGTGATCATGTCCCTCCACAATCTTCTATCTACAGTGCACCGTATCAGTTCTGTTGTTGACTTTTCCATGCCATGACACCAAGCTATCCAGTATTTTCTCTCTCTGTCGTCCGCAATCTCTCTTTCCTTTTATTTTGCCAGTTGTAGCCAAGTATTCCAACTTTCCTCTTCTCATGATGTGCCCGAAAATGTTGATTGCTCCTTTCTGATGTTTTTTAAGAGCTCCCTTTTTGTGTTGGCCTTGTGTTGATATTTTGATAAAGATAAGAAAAATCATTTCCCTAATGTCCAAAGATAGATAAGAAAAATGATAACTTATCTCTTTCTTTCTTCATCAGTCTATTCAGTACTCGATTTCACTGTGGACCCTTAGGAGGGGACATTTAGTTGGTGCATGTATTTTAGGTTGTAAATTAAGACTGAGAAAGGGAAAAGCAGCAGGACCTGACATCATATAGATAGAGATGATACAGGCACTAGAAGATTTTGGCATTGAAGTGATTACATACATATGCAACGACATATACCATACAGGATACATACCAAACGATCTAAAAACATCAACTTTCATTGTATTGCCTAAAAAGAATGGTGCAGTTGAATGCAGTGACTTTAGAACAATAAGCCTAATGAGCCATGTTACAAGAATCTTGCTAAAAGTTAAACAAGGAAGGATTCAGAATAAAATCAATACTGAATTAGATGATCAATAATTTGGATATAGGAGAATAAAACAACTGAAAGGCGAATGAAGAAGGTATTAAGGAAAGGGGGGAGGAGGTGGAGGGAAAGAAGAAGGGCAGGAGGAGATGGAGAAGACGAAGAAGGAGGAGGATGAGAGGAAGAAGAAGGAAGATGAAGAGGAGAAGAAGAAGCAGGAGGAGAAGAAAACGAAAAAAAGAAGAAAGAATAGGACAGTTGTAGAAGAAGGAGGAAGAGGAGAAGAAGAAGAGAGAGGAAGAGGAGAAGAAAGAAAACAAGAGCAAGAAGGACGCGAAAGAGAAGATAAAGAACAACAAAAAGGTGGACAAGGAGAAGAAAGAGAAGATGCAGAAGAAGACAACGATAGCACTTCTCTTTTACTTATTTGGACATTGATTGCAAGATTTCACTTGTTCATTTCCAGCTCGATTTCATCGCGAGCTCGCCAAAGGCAAATTTTCTGGGCCCCTGAAGTTGGAGGTGGGAGAGTTGGAGAGCACGATGGGAGATTTAGAGTACAAGATTCAGATGATGGAGACATTTGGCGATACGATGGCTTCTTCTATGGAGAGTGCAGCGGTACGTAGGTTTGTGTGGTTGTGATGTGGGATTTTGTTGTGTTGCTTATTTGTTGTGTGGCGTTGTTTATTTGTTGTGTGGTGTTGTTTATTTGTTGTGTGGTATTGTTTATTTGTTGTGTGGTCTTGCTTATTCCTTGTGAGGTGTTGTTTATTTGTTGTGTGGTGTTGTTTATTTGTTGCGTGGTGTTGTTTATTTGTTGTGTGGTATTGTTTCTTTGTTGTGTGGTCTTGCTTATTCGTTGTGTGGTGTTGTTTATTTGCAGTGTGGTGTTGTTTATTTGTCGTTTGGTGTTGTTTATTTGTTGCGTGGTGTTGTTTATTTGTTGTTTATTTAATGTGTGGTGTTGCTTATTTGTTGTGTGGTGTTGCTTATTTGTTGTGTGGTGTTGTTTATTTGTTGTACGGTGTTGCTTATTTGTTGTACGGTGTTGTTTATTTATTGTGTGGTGTTGTTCGTTCGTTATGCTTAATTGTTTATTTATTGTGTGGTGTTGTTTATTCGTTGTGTGGTGTTGTTTATTCGTTGTGCTGAGTTGTTTGTTTGTTGTGTAGTGTTGCTTATTTGTTGTGTGGTTTTGTTTATTTGTTGCGTGGTGTTGTTTATTTATTGTGTGGTGTTGTTTATTTGTTGTGTGGTGTTCTTTATTGTTGTTTGGTGATGCTTATTTATTGTGTGATGTTGTTTATTTGTTGTACGGTGCTGTTTATTTAATGTGTAGTGTTGTTTATTTGTTGTGTGGTGTTGCTTATTTGTTGTGTGATGTTGTTTATTTGTTGTATGGTGTTGCTTATTTGTTGTGTGGTGTTGTTTATTTGCTGTGTGGTGTTACTTATTTGTTGAGTGGTGTTGTTTATTTGTTGTGTGGTGTTGTTTATTCGTTGTGCTTAATTGTTTCTTTGTTGTGTGGTGTTGTTTGTTCGTTATGCTTAATTGCTTATTCGTTATGCTGAGTTGTTTATTCGTTGTGCTGAGTTGTTTGTTTGTTGTGTAGTGTTGATTATTTTTTGTCTGGTGTTGTTTATTTGTTGCTTAGGGTTGCTTATTTGTCGTGTGGTGTTGCTTATTTGTTGTACGGTGTTGCCTATTTGTTGTGTGGTGTTGTATATATGTTGTGTGGTGTTGCTTATTTGTTGTGTGATGTTGTTTATTTGTTGTGTATTTTTGCTTATTTTGTGCGTGGTATTACTTTTTGTTGAGAGTTATTACTTATTTGTTGCGTGGTGTTAATTTTTTGTTGTATGGTGTTGTTTATTTTTTGTGTGGTGTTATTTATTTGTTGTGTAGTGTTGTTTATTTGTTGATTGGTGTTATTTATTTGTTGTGTGGTGTTGTTTATTTATTGGGTGGTGTTGTTTATTTGTTGTACGGGGTTGCTTATTTGTTCTGTGGTGTTGTTTATTTGTTGTACGGCGTTGTTTATTTGTTGTGTGGTGTTGTTTATTTGTTGAGTGGTGTTGTTTATTTATTGTGTGGTGTTGTTCGTTCGTTATGCTTAATTGTTTATTTGTTGTGTGGTGTTGTTTATTCGTTGTGTGGTGTTGTTTATTCGTTATGCTGAGTCGTTTATTCGTTGTGCTGAGTTGTTTGTTTGTTGTGTAGTGTTGCTTATTTGTTGTGTGGTGTTGTTTATTTGTTGTCTGGTGTTGTTTATTTGTTGCGTGGTGTTGTTTATTTATTGTGTGGTGTTGTTTATTTGTTGTGTGGTATTGTTTATTTGTTGTGTGGTCTTGCTTATTTGTTGCGTGGTGTTGTTTATTTATTGTGTGGTATTGTTTATTTGTTGTGTGGTATTGTTTATTTGTTGTGTGGTCTTGCTTATTTGTTGCGTGGTGTTGTTTATTTGCTGTGTGGTATTGTTTATTTGTTGTGTGGTCTTGTTTATTTATTGCGTGGTGTTGTTTATTTGTTGTGTGGTGTTGCTTATTTGTTGTGTGATGTTGCTTATTTGTTGTGTGGCGTTGCTTATTTGTTGTGTGGTGTTGTTTATTTGTTGTGTGGTGTTACTTATTTGTTGAGTGGTGTTGTTTATTTGTTGTATGGTGTTGCTTTTTTGTTGTGTGGTGTTGCTTATTTGTTGTGTGGTGTTGCTTATTTGTTGTACGGCGTTGCTTATTTGTTGTGTGGTGTTGTTTATTTGTTGTGTGGTGATGCTTATTTGTTGTGTGGTGTTGTTTATTTGTTGTGTGGTGTTACTTATTTGTTGAGTGGTGTTGTTTATTTGTTGTATGGTGTTGCTTATTTGTTGTACGGCGTTGTTTATTTGTTGTGTGGTGTTACTTATTTGTTGAGTGGTGTTGTTTATTTGTTGTGTGGTGTTGTTTATTCGTTGTGCTTAATTGTTTCTTTGTTGTGTGGTGTTGTTTGTTCGTTATGCTGAGTTGGTTATACGTTGTGCGGAGTTGTTTGTTTGTTGTGCTGAGTTGTTTGTTTGTTGTGTAGTGTTGCTTATGTTTTGCCTGGTGTTGTTTATTTGTTGCTTAGTGTTGCTTATTTGTCGTGTGGTGTTGCTTATTTGTTGTACGGTGTTGATTATGTGTTGTACGGTGTTGCCTATTTGTTGTGTGGTGTTGTATATATGTTGTGTGGTGTTGCTTATTTGTTGTGTGATGTTGTTTATTTGTTGCGTAGTGTTGTTTATTTGTTGTGTATTGTTGCTTATTTTTGCGTGGTATTACTTTTTTGTTGAGTGTTATTACTTATTTGTTGCGTGGTGTTAATTTTTTGTTGTGTGGTGTCGTTTATTTGTTGATTGGTGTTATTTATTTGTTGTGTGGTGTTGTTTATTTATTGTGTGGTGTTGTTTTTTTTGTTGTACGGTGTTGCTTATTTGTTCTGTGGTGTTGTTTATCTGTTGTACGGCGTTGTTTATTTGTTGTGTGGTGTTGTTTATTTGTTGAGTGGTGTTTATTTATTGTGTGGTGTTGTTTGTTCGTTATGCTTAATTGTTTATTTGTTGTGTGGTGTTGTTTATTCGTTGTGTGGTGTTGTTTATTCGTTATGCTGAGTTGTTTATTCGTTGTGCTGAGTTGTTTTTTTGTTGTGTAGTGTTGCTTATTTGTTTTGTGGTGTTGTTTATTTGTTGTCTGGTGTTGTTTATTTGTTGTGTGGTATTGTTTATTTGTTGTGGTGTTGCTTATTTGTTGTGTGGTGTTGTTTATTTGTTGTGGTGTTGCTTATTTGTTGTGTGGTGTTGTTTATTTGTTGTGGTGTTGTTTATTTGTTGCGTGGTGTTGTTTATTTATTGTGTGGTGTTGTTTATTTGCTGTGTGGTGTTGTTTATTTGCTGTGTGGTGTTGTTTATTTGTTGTGGTGTTGCTTATTTGTTAGGTGGTGTTGTTTACTTGTTGCGTAGTGTTTTTTATTTGTTGTGTTGTTTTGTTTATTCGTTTCGTGGTGTTGTTTATTCGTTATGTGGTGTTTATTTGCTGTGTGGCGGTGTTTGTTTGTTGTGTGGTGGTGTTTATATGTTGTGTGCTGTTGTGTATTCGTTTCGTGGTGTTACTTATTTGTTGTGCTGAGTTGTTTATTTTTTGCGTGGTGTTGCTTTCTTGTGTATACAAATCATCACTGTGATTTTGCCTGTGTGACTGTAGGGCACTTCCACGGTGCGGGGAGAAAACAATAGATCCACTGTTACCTGCCACGTATGTCATAGTAGGCGACTAAGGAGGTTTGTAATCGTCGCCTGTGCAGTCGAGTAGGCTTTGCACAGATCGACCTTGTCAATGGAAATTACCATTGCATTTTTGGAAATGCTGTGACAAGTTGTGGAGCGGATATGGGGAATTCCAGACTGCAATAAAACTGGTTCTATGGATAGAGTAGAATAAAATGTTTGTGATGTAATGTTGTGAGTTTTTGTTGTGGAGTGTCGATGTGTCCTGCAGAGATCGAGTGGGTCTGTCATTGGACAGGTTTGGGGAGAGAATCAGGGGATACAGACATATACAAGTAGTGACCATGTGACCAGCTCATCGTGTGTCAAGATGTTGTTACTACCCCTCCATCATGAACTATGACAAAGTCAAGTTCGCACGGTCAATAGACTTAAATGCCGAAGAAGTTGTGTTGTATAGCTGTTCGTTGTTGAATATAGCTGTTTTTTTTGTGTGCTGTAGTTGTTTGTTGTGTTATAGCTATTTGGTTTTGTCGTTTTGTTATTACTGTTTGTTGTGTGTTACAGCTATTTGATTTTCGTTGTTACTGTTTGTTGTGTACAGCTATTTGATTTTCGTTGTTACTGTTTGTTGTGTGTTACAGCTATTTGATTTTCTTGTTACTGTTTGCTGTGTGATGTGTCGGTTTGACCCTTGATATTGCTGTATGTAGCGGTTTGTTGTGCAGTGTAGCTGTTTGTTGTGTGGTGTAGCTGTTTATTGTGTGATGTAGCTGTTTATTGTGTGGTGTAGCTGTTTCTTGAGTGATGTAGCGGTTTGTTGTGTGGTGTGGCTGTTTATTGTGTGGTATACCTGTTTGTTGTGTGGTGTAGCTGTTTGTTGAGTGGTGTAGCTGTTTGTTAAGTGGTGTAGCTGTTTTTTGTGTGCTGTATCTATTTGTTGTGTAATGTAGCGGTTTCCTGTATGGTGCAGCTGTTTGTTGTGTAATGTAGCTGTTTGTTATGGAGTGTAGCTGTTTGTTGTGTGGTGTAGATGTTTGTTGTGTGATGTAGCTATTTGGTATGTGGTGTAGCTGTTTGTTGTGTAATGTAGCTGTTTGTTATGGAGTGTAGCTGTTTGTTGTGTGCTGTAGCTGTTTGTTGTGTAATGTAGCTGTTTGTTATGGAGTGTAGCTGTTTGTTGTGTGATGTAGATGTTTGTTGTGTGCTGTAGCTGTTTGTTGTGTAATGTAACGGTTTCTTGTGTGGTGTAGCTGTTTGTAATGTAGCTGTTTGTTATGCAGTGTAGCTGTTTGTTGTGTGGTGTAGCTGTTTGGTATGGAGTTTAGCTGTGTTTGTTGTGCGATGTAGATGTTTGTTGTGTGGTGTAGCTGTTTGTTGTGTGGTGTCGCTGTTTGTTGTGTAATGTACCTGTTTGTTGTGTAATGTAGCTGTTTGTTATTGGGTGTAGCTGTTTGTTGTGTGGTGTAGCTGTTTCTTGTGTGGTGTAGCTGTTGTTGTCGTATGTCCGTGTGTGAGGTAGTGTATTTAGCTGCTGTATTATCTCTAATTATCCTGGTTATCTGTTAACTTGACAAATTGGTTAGTTACTATCTTCTTATGGGTGGTTCATTGGATATCTGGTTAAATATTTCACTGATTTGTTTACTTTGTGACTTGAAATCCTAGGGGCGCTGCACAATCAAATCGCCTAGGACTGACGGAGGTTACTAAGGGAGACAATAACGAGAAATAGTCGTCGAAAAAATGTATAATTAGACAGAAACAAAATAATAAAATCTGCTAAAAGGGGAAAACACAAACCTGAATGAATATTGGAAATCATTTATTATATAAGTATATATAAAAGTTATAAAGAATATACAGATGTGTCTATGGTCACGGCCCTTCTGTTCTTGAAAGAAAGAATTAAAAAATCTGATTCAGCAAGACAGCTACAACATGTGGTAAACCAACACAAAGGGTATAACATTTGTTTGAATGTTTTTTCCCATCCAGTCTTCTATTTCATTATTTATCCATTTTTTGCTTTGTTTAACTCTCCACTTGCCATCTTCCTAAATATAGTGTATTAACTCTCCAGTTTCCATCTTCCATAATAGTGTATGAACTCTCCACTTCACATCTTCCACAACATAGTGTATTAACTCTCCACTTCACATCTTCCGCAATATAGTGTATTAACTCTCCACTTCACATCTTCCACAATATAGTGTATTAACTCTCCACTTGCCATCTTCCACAATATAGTGTATTAACTCTCCACTTTCCATCTTACACAATATAGTGTATTAACTCTCCACTTGCCATCTCCACAATATCGTATATTAACTCTCCTCTTTCCATCTTCCATACTATCGTATATTTTATTTCTATTTTTGGGCCTAGCTTGTTGAATATGTGACATGCTCGGTATTCCTAACACTTCGCAAACTTGAAAGATATTTTTTACTGCTCCAGATTGGCAAATGGCAGAGCATCGAGGGTGAGGAAACTGTGCACACACAACTGGTGGAGTTGGTGGATCAAATGAGAGATATGTTACAGCAGGCGTCCCAGTCAGGTATGATCTGTGTGCTTGTACAAGTGCTTTAAGTGTGGGCATACATGTGCGTCAGATGTGATCTGTGTGGGCATACATGTGCGTCAGGTGTGATCTGTGTGGGCATATATGTGCGTCAGGTGTGATCTGTGTGGGCATACATGTGCGTCAGGTGTGATCTGTGTGGGCATACATGTGCGTCAGGTGTGATCTGTGTGGGCATACATGTGCGTTAGGTGTGATCTGTGTGGGCATACATGTGCGTCAGGTGTGATCTGTGTGGGCATACATGTGCGTTAGGTGTGATCTGTGTGGGCATACAAGTGCGTTAGGTGTGATCTGTGTGGGCATACAAGTGCGTTAGGTGTGATCTGTGTGAGCATACATGTGCGTTAGGTGTAATCTGTGTAGGCACACATGTGCGTCAGGTGTGATCTGTGTGGGCATACATGTGCGTTAGGTGTGATCTGTGTGGGCATAGAAGTGCGTTAGGTGTGATCTGTGTGGGCATACATGTGCGTTAGGTGTGATCTGTGTGGGCATACATGTGCGTTAGGTGTGATCTGTGTGGACATACAAGTGCGTTAGGTGTGATCTGTTTGGGCATACATGTGCGTTAGGTGTGATCTGTGTGGGCACACATGTGCGTCAGGCGTGATCTGTGTGGGCACACATGTGCGTCAGGCGTGATCTGTGTGTGCGGACATGTATGTTAAGTGTGACCTGTGTGGGCACACATGTGCGTCAACTGTGATCTGTGTGCACATACATATACATGGAATTGCTTGTCATATGCACCATTATACATTAATGTTTAAGAACAAGCTTTCTTGATAAATAACAACAAACGACGAGACTGTCAAAAAAAAAAAATCAAAGAAGATTTGCCAAAGCAACAAACGCCATAACCTATATGTGATACAATACCAACAAGGCATTAAATTAAAATACTGAGGACATGTATTTTCCCGATAGTAACATATTGTTGCGAGTTATATGGTTGGATAAATATCGCAGTCGGCAAGGAAGAAAATAGATTCATTCATATCTGCTGCCTTGCAGGAAGATTGGGGACAATCAAAGGCTAAGGAAAGCAAACATGAATACAATGCTGGCTGAAATCGGATGCACTGGGCCACTGGCGCAGAACACGGTGAAACGTATTAACAAGTAATCAAGAAACTATATGGGGCAATCGATTCGCTTAAACAGACAGCTAACTTCATGAGAGAGTCTGGAATCCTACTCTGATTGAGTCTTGATCGCAGACAGAGAGAGAGAGAGAGAGAGAGAGAGAGAGAGAGAGATTCATTCGAAACAAATTACTACACAGAAATATCTATACGACATCTTGGATAATGAAAAAGAGCAATGAAGACATATTAAAAGACTTAAACAATGAAAAGATCTGGTGGATAAGCACAATTCTACAGTGGAGATTAAGTTAATACCGCAACGTAAAATTACACAGCGATCTGTAAGAAAAAATAACGGATGGTATATTTACTGGACGACGTTTCGCGGGCAGGGCAAGAACAGGTGGTTTCAAGACATCAAGAATACCTTGTACATGATAGCAGAAGAAGCGAGAGCTGGCTGGAGACAGATTCTATCAGACGGGCTGTGGTAAATGCAACGTTTTGTAGGAGATCTGGCTGGAGACATAGATTCTATCAGACGGGCTGTGGTAAATGCAACGTTTTGTAGGAGATCTGGCTGGAGACATAGATTCTATCAGACGGGCTGTGGTAAATGCAACGTTTTGTAGGAGATCTGGCTGGAGACATAGATTCTATCAGACGGGCTGTGGTAAATGCAACGTTTTGTAGGAGATCTGGCTGGAGACATAGATTCTATCAGACGGGCTGTGGTAAATGCAACGTTTTATAGATCTGGCTGGAGACATAGATTCTATCAGACGGGCTGTGGTAAATGCAACGTTTTGTAGGAGATCTGGCTGGAGACATATTCTATCAGACGGGCTGTGGTAAATGCAACGTTTTGTAGGAGATCTGGCTGGAGACATATTCTATCAGACGGGCTGTGGTAAATGCAACGTTTTGTAGGAGATCTGGCTGGAGACATATTCTATCAGACGGGCTGTGGTTAAATGCAACGTTTTTAGGAGATCTGGCTGGAGACATATTCTATCAGACGGGCTGTGGTAAATGCAACGTTTTATAGATCTGGCTGGAGACATAGATTCTATCAGACGGGCTGTGGTAAATGCAACGTTTTGTAGGAGATCTGGCTGGAGACATATTCTATTAGACGGGCTGTGGTAAATGCAACGTTTTATAGATCTGGCTGGAGACATAGATTCTATCAGACGGGCTGTGGTAAATGCAACGTTTTGTAGATCTGGCTGGAGACATAGATTCTATCAGACGGGCTGTGGTAAATGCAACGTTTTGTAGATCTGGCTAGAGACAGATTCTATCAGACGGGCTGTGGTAAATGCAACGTTTTGTAGATCTGGCTAGAGACAGATTCTATCAGACGGGCTGTGGTAAATGCTACGTTTTTTAGGAGATCTGGCTGGAGACACAGATTCTATCAGACGGGCTGTGGTAAATGCAACGTTTTGTAGGAGATCTGGCTAGAGACAGAGATTCTATCAGACGGGCTGTGGCAAATGCAACGTTTTGTAGGAGATCTGGCTAGAGACAGATTCTATCAGACGGGCTGTGGTAATGCAACGTTTGTAGGAGATCTGGCTAGAGACAGAGATTCTATCAGACGGGCTGTGGTAAATGCAACGTTTTGTAGGAGATCTGGCTAGAGACAGAGATTCTATCAGACGGGCTGTGGTAAATGCAACGTTTTGTAGGAGATCTGGCTAGAGACAGAGATTCTATCAGACGGGCTGTGGTAAATGCAACGTTTTGTAGGAGATCTGGCTAGAGACAGAGATTCTATCAGACGGGCTGTGGTAAATGCAACGTTTTGTAGGAGATTGGCTAGAGACAGAGATTCTATCAGACGGGCTGTGGTAAATGCAACGTTTTGTAGGAGATCTGGCTAGAGACAGAGATTCTATCAGACGGGCTGTGGTAAATGCAACGTTTTGTAGGAGATCTGGCTAGAGACAGAGATTCTATCAGACGGGCTGTGGTAAATGCAACGTTTTGTAGGAGATCTGGCTAGAGACAGAGATTCTATCAGACGGGCTGTGGTAAATGCAACGTTTTGTAGGAGATCTGGCTAGAGACAGAGATTCTATCAGACGGGCTGTGGTAAATGCAACGTTTTGTAGGAGATCTGGCTAGAGACAGAGATTCTATCAGACGGCTGTGGTAAATGCAACGTTTTGTAGGAGATCTGGCTAGAGACAGAGATTCTATCAGACGGGCTGTGGTAAATGCAACGTTTTGTAGGAGATCTGGCTAGAGACAGAGATTCTATCAGACGGGCTGTGGTAAATGCAACGTTTTGTAGGAGATCTGGCTAGAGACAGAGATTCTATCAGACGGGCTGTGGTAAATGCAACGTTTTGTAGGAGATCTGGCTAGAGACAGAGATTCTATCAGACGGGCTGTGGTAAATGCAACGTTTTGTAGGAGATCTGGCTAGAGACAGAGATTCTATCAGACGGGCTGTGGTAAATGCAACGTTTTGTAGGAGATCTGGCTAGAGACAGAGATTCTATCAGACGGGCTGTGGTAAATGCAACGTTTTGTAGGAGATCTGGCTAGAGACAGAGATTCTATCAGACGGGCTGTGGTAAATGCAACGTTTTGTAGGAGATCTGGCTAGAGACAGAGATTCTATCAGACGGGCTGTGGTAAATGCAACGTTTTGTAGGAGATCTGGCTAGAGACAGAGATTCTATCAGACGGGCTGTGGTAAATGCAACGTTTTGCAAAGGACATGAGACCTGATGATAATGATACGGAATAATGAACTTATTTAATTCTTCTCTCATATCTTTGTAAACTTGTTACCGGCTCTAAAAGACTAAAACAATACATTTTGTGGCCAATAGATAATATAATGTTTACATTCCACATTTTCAATGACCATCTATACACTTACCAGTCACGTGGTCAGAATTATCCCAGGTCGCGTTACTCTCTTAGCTGAAATCTCTACTAGCCTTTCAGAGATCGTCTAGATAGCAAAAGCCAAACTGACCAGAAAAAATTCACATATGGATTTTTTTTTTTTGCGTACATCATCTTTCACCTCTGGTGAAGTCACCGTCTTTCACCTCTGATGAAGTCACCAGCTTTCACCTCTGGTGAAGTCACCAGCTTTCACCTCTGGTGAAGTCACCAGCTTTCACCTCTAGTGAAGTCACCAGCTTTCACCTCTGGTGAAGTCACCAGCTTTCACCTCTGGTGAAGTCCCTAAAAACTAGAAAGTAAATTTTGCGTATAATCAGTTTTTCTTTGACAGCCTTGTGCACAGGGGTCTCTCGCCGGACAGGGAGATAACTCCGTCTTCTGAGATACTCATATTTTTTTTCTGTCGATGAGTAGTTGACGTTTCATGCTGGGTCTTGCTGCTGAGACCAGGGGTCGTTGCCGCAAAGAGAAATTACAAATAAAATCCCAACTTGTGTAGCTTAGATTTGAACTCACAACCTTTCTCTCTCGAGACCGGTGTCTTGCCTCGAGACCAGCCAAGTCCAGATTATGATAATTGAACTTAGACTCGCTGTTCAGTTGACAAGCTTACTAACTAATTTGACATCATCGGCTTCCATAACCGCATGCGATTGAATTTTTAACTGTGAACTGTAAAGTCTTTAGAGAAAGAAGTCACACACCTAGGATTAGGTAGGGGCGACGACGCCGTGTGGTAAGCCCACATGGGCTGACAATGGCCCAAGCTAGCAAGTGAGGCCTTATAGAGAGAAGTCACACACCTTGGATTAGATAAGGGTGGCAATGGTCCAAGCTAGCAAGTAGTGCTTAAGAGAACAGTCTTAGCTAAGTCGAACAGAACTATAGCTGAGCGACATGAGAAGATAGATTAGAGTAAAGTACAAAAAAAAAAAAAAGTAAAGTACCCCCGTCACGCCAAGTGGCGTATATGGAATATGGTGTTAGTGACCATAAATTTTACAGACCTTCGGCACATGATTTTTAGGGTAATGTGGTCGGTATTACGCCCGTGCCGCTTCACTTTCCCAGAAAAAAATCCGGTACCCATCAAAGGCTGGGTGTAGCCGGAAGCCGTCGGTTGGGTTAGAGTGGAAGTAGATATTAAGGAATTGTTCAATGGGAACAATGATGTTCTGTTTTTTAATTGCTCCCTCCTTGACCAACATTCACTTCTTACAAAGGGACATACATTATTAATCAAAAAAGTTTAACTAACGATTCCCTCCCTGCATTACCAAGCGTATAGCCTGACATTTGTTATCATTTATTTCCGCCCCGTAATACTTGGCATTGCTTCTTTATTATGTCCATATTGATATATTTATCATAAAAGGAGAGCTAACTCCCAATATTAGGAAGAAACAATCATCATTTTCTGGCCATGTACTGAAAAGAGAACAACTGGAATATATTGTAACAACTGGGAAAATTGAGGGACGAAGAGATAGAGGGAAGCAAAGAGAAAAAATAACAGACAGCTAAAGAGAATGGCTTCGCAGAAGGTCAACGACAGAAATGATACATACCTGTCGAGATCGAAAGTTGTGGAGAGACATGATTACCTACCGCAGCAGGCCCGGTACTTGATGATGATGATGACGATGATATATTTATGAATAATCTCCCTTGCAATGTAAGCTCCTCATTACTTTAATGATGTTTTGTTGTGAAATAATGTGTCATGGTTTGTTATCTTTTTTGTTGTGAAATAATGTGTCATGGATTGTTATCTTTTTGTTGTGAAATAATGTGTCATGGATTGTTATCTTTTTTGTTGTGAAATAATGTGTCATGGATTGTTATCTTTTTTGTTGTGAAATAATGTGTCATGGATTGTTATCTTTTTTGTTGTGAAATAATGTGTCATGGATTGTTATCTTTTTTGTTGTGAAATAATGTGTCATGGATTGTTATCTTTTTTGTTGTGAAATAATGTGTCATGGATTGTTATCTTTTTGTTGTAAAATAATGTGTCATGGATTGTTATCTTTTTTGTTGTGAAATAATGTGTCATGGATTGTTATCTTTTTGTTGTGAAATAATGTGTCATGGATTGTTATCTTTTTTGTTGTTAAATAATGTGTCATGGATTGTTATCTTTTTTTTGTTGTAAAATAATGTGTCATGGATTGTTATCTTTTTTGTTGTGAAATAATGTGTCATTGATTGTTATCTTTTTTGTTGTGAAATAATGTGTCATGGATTGTTATCTTTTTTGTTGTGAAATAATGTGTCATGGATTGTTATCTTTTTTGTTGTGAAATAATGCGTCATGGATTGTTATCTTTTTTGTTGTTGTGAAATAATGTGTCATGGATTGTTATCTTTTTTGTTGTGAAATAATGTGTCATGGATTGTTATCTTTTTTGTTGTGAAATATTGTGTCATGGATTGTTATCTTTTTTGTTGTGAAACAATGTGTCATGGATTGTTATCTTTTTTTTGTTGTGAAATAATGTGTCATGGATTGTTA
Source organism: Megaustenia siamemsis (assembly GCA_032433765.1). Lineage (NCBI taxonomy): Eukaryota > Metazoa > Mollusca > Gastropoda > Stylommatophora > Ariophantidae > Megaustenia > Megaustenia siamemsis. The sequence goes on from JAVIAB010000117.1 coordinate 8,456,015, forward strand.
TCTTTTTGTTGTGAAATAATGTGTCATGGATTGTTATCTTTTTGTTGTGAAATAATGTGTCATGGATTGTTATCTTTTTGTTGTGAAATAATGTGTCATGGATTGTTATCTTTTTTGTTGTGAAATAATGTGTTATGGATTGTTATCTTTTTTTGTTGTGAAATAATGTGTCATGGATTTTTATCTTTTTTGTTGTGAAATAATGTGTCATGGATTGTTATCTTTTTTGTTGTGAAATAATGTGTCATGGATTGTTATCTTTTTTGTTGTGAAATAATGTGTCATGGATTGTTATCTATTTGTTGTGAAATAATGTGTCATGGATTGTTATCTTTTTTGTTGTGAAATAATGTGTCATGGATTGTTATCTTTTTTGTTGTGAAATAATGTGTCATGGATTGTTATCTTTTTGTTGTGAAATAATGTGTCATGGATTGTTATCTTTTTTGTTGTGAAATAATGTGTCATGGATTGTTATCTTTTTGTTGTGAAATAATGTGTCATGGATTGTTATCTTTTTTGTTGTGAAATAATGTGTCATGGATTGTTATCTTTTTTTGTGTGAAATAATGTGTCATGGATTGTTATTTTTTTGTTGTGAAATAATGTGTCATGGATTGTTATCTTTTTTGTTGTGAAATAATGTGTCATGGATTGTTATCTTTTTTGTTGTGAAATAATGTGTCATGGATTGTTATCTTTTTTGTTGTGAAATAATGTGTCATGGATTGTTATCTTTTTTGTTGTGTTAGAGGAGCAAAGTCAGAAGACAATGGCACTCTCCAACTTTGAGACACTTTATACCCAAGCTATGAAGCTTCAAGTGCAGGTACTGTGTGGTACTGTAGTACATTATTCAGTCTAGAGTGTCTGCAGAAAATGGCACAACAATTATCTAACAGCAAAACAGACAAAAAAAAACAACAACATTAAACAGACATCGACAAAGAAATAACTATACATAAACAATAAGAGATGTGTTCATCATTTCATTACTGGCATCAGTTATCATTATATGTCCTAAAAAAATACAAGACATTCGAGATGAGTGCACGAGTATAGTTTTCAATACAAACATGAACAAAATATATAAAAAAATGGACATTGGGATAATCATGCAGCAATAACAAGCAATTCATGAAATGAAAAAAACGAGGCAAAAAAAAAAACAGCATTAAATGACCAAATTATCCTGATTGTTTAGCAAGAAAGACAACATAAATTGCTAATTACGAGGTATTCATAACAATAAATGGTCATGTTTCACTTTCTATTTGTTTCCATGCTATCATATTTCTAAACCGTTGTTAAAGAGTAGTCACATTTCACATCTCTCCCTACATGAACAACCTTAGACTCAGTCACATCTCATCTCTAACTACATGAACAACCTTAGACTCAGTCACATCTCATCTCTCTCTACATGAACAACATTAGACTCGGTCACATTTCATCTCTCCCTACATGAACAACATTAGACTCAGTCACATCTCATCTCTCCCTACATGAACAACCTTAGACTCAGTCACATCTCTCATCTCTCCCTAGATGAACAACCTTAGACTCAGTCACATCTCTCATCTCTCCCTACATGAATAACCTTAGACTCAGTCACATCTCTCATCTCTCCCTACATGAACAACCTTAGACTCAGTCACATCTCACATCTCTCCCTAGATGAACAACCTTAGACTCAGTCACATCTCACATCTCTCCCTAGATGAATAACCTTAGACTCAGTCACATCTCACATCTCTCCCTAGATGAACAACCTTAGACTCAGTCACATCTCACATCTCTCCCAACATGAACAACCTTAGACTCAGTCACATTTCACATCTCTCCCTAGAAGAACAACCTTAGACTCAGTCACATCTCTCATCTCTCCCTACATGAATAACCTTAGACTCAGTCACATCTCATCTCTCCCTACATGAGCAACCTTAGACTCGGTCACATTTCACATCTCTCCCTAGATGAACAACCTTAGACTCAGTCACATCTCTCATCTCTCCCTAGATGAACAACCTTAGACTCAGTCACATCTCTCATCTCTCCCTAGATGAACAACATTAGACTCAGTCACATCTCTCATCTCTCCCTAGATGAAAAACCTTAGACTCAGTCACATCTCTCATCTCTCCCAACATGAACAACCTTAGACTCAGTCACATCTCTCATCTCTCTCTAGATGAACAACCTTAGACTCAGTCATCTAGAAAGAAACCGAGAGATCATGATCATCAAACGCCAGCTTCTCCTTCAGGAAGTCAACAACTTGCTCTACAGGCAGACATCTCCAGGAGAGAGACTGAGCTCTACCAGTTCCACGAGGCCAAGAGATTTGCTTCCCTTAAAAGATGGAATACCTTTAGTGGCACAGAAAGACAAAGACCACGTTCACAGGTAAAGAAAGAAACTTTAGTGTGACAGAAAAACAAAGACCACGTTCACAGGTAAAGAAAGAAAATTCAGTGGGACAGAAAGACAAAGACCACGTTCACAGGTAAAGAAAGAAAATTCAGTGGGACAGAAAGACAAAGACCACGTTCACAGGTAAAGAAAGAAACTTTAGTGTGACAGAAAGACAAAGACCACGTTCACAGGTAAAGAAAGAAACTTTAGTGTGACAGAAAGACAAAGACCACGTTCACAGGTAGAGAAAGAAACTTTAGTGGGACAGAAAGACAAAGACCACGTTCACAGGTAAAGAAAGAAACTTTAGTGGGACAGAAAGACAGATATTTTTTTCTTTTAATTTTCCCAATATCAAATTTCACATTGTATATATAACAACAGTCCTAAACACTGTCATCATTATGTGCCACACCGGTAGGTGCAGGAGATCATGTCCTTCCATAATATTCTATCCACAGTATAACGTATCAATTCTGTTGTTGACTGTTTTCTATTGCGTAACACCAAGCTATCTTAGTATCTTCTCTCGTTGTCGTCCGCGATCTCTCTTTCCCTGTATTTTGCCAGTTGTCACTAAGTATTCCAACTTTCCTCTTCTTATGATATGATTAGCCCGAAAAAAAGTGTATTTGTTTGTTCCTGATGTTGTTTAAGAACTCCCTTTTTGTGTTGGCCTCTCATTGGTTTTTTTTTTAACTGTCCAGTGAACTTTCAACATTTTCTGAGAAACCACTAACCCTGTGATCTATAATACTCTTTTCATTTGTTTGTCTGCTGTCCGTAATTCGCTTCCAGAGGTCAGAATTGGTTCTATATATCACCGATGAACTCTCTAAAAACTGTGCATTATTTATATTTGAAGATGTCCCAAGTATACAACATTGAGTTCACTCAAAGTTTGATATTTACTGCTAGTGACTGCTGTACGCGCTACCACACATAATTGTGGGTTTAGCAATATACCTACTTGTCAAATTTCAGTAGATTATTGATTGCAACAATAAACGATTCAAACATCGACAAAGCTGCATATATTTGTGTATGAAACAGGCACTTATTCCAGCACGAAGGTGGGCTTGGTGGTCTAGAGATAAGTTAGATAGTTGGCCTCTGGTAACAATCGGTCCTGGTTTGAATTCAACTACGTGTTGTGGGGATTTAAAAAAAAAAAAATCGAATCCGCAGTTTTTCGTGACTTTATCTTCCCTGGTATCTTGGTAGTCACATTCAATGTCTAGCACTCTCGGATAACGGCACAAAAACATGAAGTCTTGTGTGCAGTATGCGCACGTTAAAAAACCCTTAGTAGACTGGAAATCGAAAGAGTGAGCCAATAGAGGGGTCGCTGCCCTTGCAAAATTGATAGGAAATAATCTACCAAAACGTCAAGAACTCTCGATATTAAAATAATGAAAATACCCCTTAAGTCAGAGAAAATCTGCCTGTATGGCGATGGGCTCCTGATCACACGGCTGCCTGAGTGAGGAATGGGGGAAAAGTTATACTCACAAAATAAATTTCCTCGGATACATAAAGCAAACGTACGCAAAAATAAAAAAAAAATAAAAAAAAATAAAATACACACTTGAGGAGAAAAGTGAGAGTGACAGTAAAATAAGCAAGGACTCCATACAGATTACACCCAACAGGCAGGACACACAGGTAGAGCATTAACGTCCAGTATAGTAGATAGAACCACGATGTTCTATGGGCAGGCAAATCAGATAACACAATGAATGTGTTATCTCTCTTGGCTCCAGTCAATCGTTGTAAATTATTACCTGAAGTGATACGATGTAAATGATTCTTCATCATCATCAAGTACCGGGCCTACTAGCGTAGGTAATGATGTCTCTCCACAACTTAGATCTCGGCAGCTGCTCATCATATCTGTTGTTGACCTTCTGCCAAGCCATTCTCTTAAGCTGTCTGTTATTTTTTTCTCTTTGCTTCCCTCTATCTCTTCGTCCATCAATTTTTCCACTTGTTACAATATATCCAGTTGTTCTCTCCTCATTACATGGCCAAAAAATGATGATTGTTTCTTCCTAATATTGGAAATTAGCTCTCATTTTGCTTTGACCTCTCTCAGAACATCTTCATTACTCTACTTAGCTGTCCATGGTACTCTCAATATTCTTCTGTAAAACCACATTTCTACAGGCTCCAGTGATTTTCTTGTTGAAACGATTACCTGAAGTAAAAAAAAGTAAAGAGCCCGGTCACGCCAAGTGGCGTATAGGGAATACGGTGTTAGTGACCCGTCACGCCAAGTGGCGTATAGGGAATACGGTGTTAGTGACCCGTCACGCCAAGTGGCGTATAGGGATTATGGTGTTAGTGACCCGTCACGCCAAGTGGCGTATAGGGAATATGGTGTTAGTGACCCGTCACGCCAAGTGGCGTATAGGGAATATGGTGTTAGTGACCCGTCACGCCAAGTGGCGTATAGGGAATATGGTGTTAGTGACCCGTCACGCCAAGTGGCGTATAGGGAATATGGTGTTAGTGACCCGTCACGCCAAGTGGCGTATAGGGAATATGGTGTTAGTGACCCGTCACGCCAAGTGGCGTATAGGGAATATGGTGTTAGTGACCCGTCACGCCAAGTGGCGTATAGGGAATATGGTGTTAGTGACCCGTCACGCCAAGTGGCGTATAGGAAATATGGTGTTAGTGACCCGTCACGCCAAGTGGCGTATAGGGAATATGGTGTTAGTGACCCGTCACGCCAAGTGGCGTATAGGGAATATGGTGTTAGTGACCCGTTACGCCAAGTGGCGTATAGGGAATATGGTGTTAGTGACCCGTCACGCCAAGTGGCGTATAGGAAATATGGTGTTAGTGACCCGTCACGCCAAGTGGCGTATAAGAAATATGGTGTTAGTGACCCGTCACGCCAAGTGGCGTATAAGAAATATGGTGTTAGTGACCCGTCACGCCAAGTGGCGTATAAGAAATATGGTGTTAGTGACCCGTCACGCCAAGTGGCGTATAAGAAATATGGTGTTAGTGACCGTCACGCCAAGTGGCGTATAAGAAATATGGTGTTAGTGACCCGTCACGCCAAGTGGCGTATAGGAAATATGGTGTTAGTGACCCGTCACGCCAAGTGGCGTATAAGGAATATGGTGTTAGTGACCATACATTTACAGACCTTCAGCACATGATTTTTGGGTAATGTGGTCGGTATTACTCCCGTGCCGCTTTACTTTCCCAGAAAAAAAATGGGTACCCATTTAAAGCTGGTTGAACCCGGAAGTCGTCGGTTGAGATTGAACCCTACCTCTTGTCCTTTATAGTCCAATTCACTATCCACTGAGCTATCGCGGCTTCCGATTACCTGAAGTGATACGATGTAAACGATTACCTGATGTGATACGATATAAAAGAAACAACAAAAACTAATAAGATACATTCTACGTCAAACATATCAATGTTCAAAATATAAAATATCGGTTGTGGTAGCGGTGAGGTTAGGCTGTTCATATTTTGCTCAAAAGCAAGAGATTCTGATCCGATCTGGAGTGATTAGTCTTGCTACAGTAGCTTATCATTCGAGGGTCAGAGAGATAAGGTATTATCCTATTGGTCAAGGTTGATAAAATATGGATCTCACGTTCAAGTTGAACACATTAAAGAAATATTGACAGAGAAAAGTTGAACACATTAAAGAAATCTTGACAGAGAAAAGTTGAACACATTAAAGAAATCTTGACAGAGAAAAGTTGAAAACATTAAAGAAATCTTGACAGAGAAAAGTTGAACACATTAAAGAAATCTTGACAGAGAAAAGTTGAAAACATTAAAGAAATCTTGACAGTGAAAAGTTGAACACATTAAGAAATAAATCTTAACAGAGAAAAGTTGAACAAATTAAAGAAATCTTGACAGTGAAAAGTTAAACACATTAAGAAAGAAATCTTAACAGAGAAAAGTTGAACAAATTAAAGAAATCTTGACAGTGAAAGTTAAACACATTAAGAAAGAAATCTTAACAGAGAAAAGTTGAACACATTAAAGAAATCTTGACAGAGAAAAGTTGAACACATTAAAGAAATATAGATGGAAAAAAGTTGAACATGGTAAAGATATCTTGACAGATAGAGAAATGTTGAACATAGTAAAGATATCTTGACAGATAGAGAAAAGTTGAACATAGTAAAGATGTCTTGACAGAGAAAGTTGAACATCAAACATATTATGTTCGTATAATGTCTAGACAGACTATTTGATTACATAATATCTATATCATGAAAGCTTTCTCTAATATCATCAAACATTCAAAATTTGTATAGTATGATAAATCATTATAGATCTATGTAGTTTTGTATAATAAATGTCAGTATATATTAAAAAAACAGCTCATATCTTTATAATGTCATAAAACATGATATATCGGTATAATGCCATCAAACATTATTTATCGTGTCATAAAACAAATTATGTTATTTTTTAACTGCCAAGAAACATTTGTTTGGGTCATAAGACATAACTTGTTTACACATCAACAGATAGAGCTTCCAACATCTTCACTGAAATCTGAACCATCCCAACAGGTTAGGCTGAAACCAGCTGAAACGCCACATATCAACATTCCGTTCATCCCAGGTAAGAATACAGGTGACACTGATGGCGACTTTATTATTCTTTCAACACAGATATGGACAATTTACATCTTTTATTACTTTCTTTCAACACAGATGTAGACAATTTACACATTTTATTACTTTCTTTCAACACAGATGTGGACAATTTACATCTTTTATTACTTTCTTTCAACACAGATGTGGACAATTTACACCTTTTATTACTTTCTTTCAACACAGATGTGGACAATTTACACCTTTTATTACATTCTTTCAACACAGATGTAGACAATTTACACCTTTTATTACTTTCTTTCAACACAGATGTGGACAATTTACACCTTTTATTACATTCTTTCAATACAGATGTAGACAATTTACACATTTTATTACTTTCTTTCAACACAGATGTGGACAATTTACATCTTTTATTACTTTCTTTCAACACAGATGTGGACAATTTACACCTTTTATTACTTTCTTTCAACACAGATGTGGACAATTTACATCTTTTATTACTTTCTTTCAACACAGATGTGGACAATTTACATCTTTTATTACTTTCTTTCAACACAGATGTGGACTATTTACACCTTTTATTACTTTCTTTCAAAACAGATGTGGACAATTTACACCTTTTTTACTTTCTTTCAACACAGATGTAGACAATTTACACCTTTTATTACTTTCTTTCAACACAGATGTGGACAATTTACACCTTTTATTACTTTCTTTCAACACAGATGTAGACAATTTACACCTTTTATTACTTTCTTTCAACACAGATGTAGACAATTTACACCTTTTATTACTTTCTTTCAACACAGATGTAGACAATTTACACCTTTTATTACTTTCTTTCAAAACAGATTTTAACAATGTACACCTTTTATTACTTTCTTTCAAAACAGATTTTAACAATGTTCACCTTTTATTACTTTCTTTCACAACAGATTTTAACAATGTACATCTTTTATTACTTTCTTTCAAAACAGATTTTAACAATGTACACCTTTTATTACTTTCTTTCAACACAGATGTGGACAATGTACACCTTTTTTACTTTCTTTCAACACAGATGTGGACAATTTACATCTTTTATTACTTTCTTTCAACACATATGTAGACAATTTACACCTTTTATTACTTTCTTTCAACACAGATGTGGACAATTTACACCTTTTATTACTTTCTTTCAAAACAGATTTTAACAATGTACACCTTTTATTACTTTCTTTCAACACAGATGTGGACCATTTACACCGTTTATTACTTTCTTTCAACACAGATGTAGACAATGTACACCTTTTATTACTTTCTTTCAACACAGATGTGGACCATTTACACCTTTTATTACTTTCTTTCAACACAGATGTGGACAATCTGCATAAGTTACTATCTGTACACAAATATAGTGGATCTTAATCTTTTTCTGCTATCTTTCAACATAGTTATGAGGAACTAAATTTTCTGTTACTATATTTCAACACAATATTCTATTTATCTATCTATTGTCCTTTCGAGCCGAAGACGGCACATAGGACAGAACCTCAATCTCAAAAGCAGAAACCTTGCATGCCAAAATGGCACGTATTGCAGAGATCACTACCACACAGTATTACAGGAACTAAACCTTCTCTTACAATCTTTCAACACAGTATTATAGGAACTAAACCTTCTCTTACAATCTTTCAACACAGTATTACAGGAACTAAACCTTCTCTTACAATCTTTAAACACAGTATTACAGGAACTAAATCTTCTCTTACAATCTTTCAACACAGTTTTACAGGAACTAAATCTTCTCTTACAATCTTTCAACACAGTATTACAGGAACTAAATCTTCTCTTACAATCTTTCAACTCAGTATTACAGGAACTAAATCTTCTCTTACAATCTTTCAACTCAGTATTACAGGAACTAAATCTTCTCTTACAATCTTTCACCACTGATATAGTGGATCTAAATATTTATCTACTATCTTTCACCACTGATATAGTGAATCTAAATATTTATCTACTATCTTTCACCACTGATATAGTGGATCTAAATATTTATCTACTATCTTTCACCCCTGATATAGTGGATCTAAATATGTATCTACTATCTTTCACCACTGATATAGTGGATCTAAATATTTATCTACTATCTTTCAGCACTGATATAGTGGATCTAAATATTTATCTACTATCTTTCAGCACTGATATAGTGGATCTACATATTTATCTCCTATCTTTCAGCACTGACATAGATGCACTAAATCTTCTTCCTGTACATTGTTAACTCCACTCAACCAGCAATAGCTTGACATTACTTAAATTGTTTGTTTTTTCCAAATGCCGACTTACCACACCACACTTACCATATATTATGTATACCTAACTTTCATCACTTTAAATTGATCTATATGATCTATATCTATTTCTTAAAACATCGGTTTCAAACATTATATTTTACACTGATTTGTCAATGACAAAACTGCTGAACATTTTTCGCCACTTACATTTTGCAGAAGATGAAGAAATCATCTGTAGCCTTCATAGAGAGCGAAACGAAACATTGTAACTGTAACTTCATTTTTTAAAATTACTGAATGATCCACTTTGCATATACTCATATACATCAATATTTATTATAACTTCTTATCTATGCAATGCTATGAGTAGCAGAACAGCTTTCTGCATTACATAATTGATATTAGTTAGTAAAGTTCTGGTAGGCTCAATCGTATGCAGTAGAATTATGAAGAATTTATGCAAAACAAACATGTTATAACTTAGTCCATAACGTTTCTACCCAGTGGCGTAGCATAAATGATGCAAGACGGTGGGTGTGGGAGTGATTTTAAAAATTAAAAAGTAGTGATAATACATTTTTTTAATAAGTGGGTTTTGGTTCGTCATTCTTGCCTTGCCACTTACAGTAGCGACCTCACATTTGTCTTACCCTGATTTTAGCAACCTATGTATACTTCAAGCTGTATAGAAATGTGAAGCTGATGTAAAACTGATGATACTAATGAACATAAAAAAATAGAAAAATGGGAGCAGTAACAGCTTTACGTAGGCGAGAAACAAAACAAAAGTAGAACGACGTTTCGTCCAAGAAGACCTTCAGCTGGAACAACAAACAAAACCACACAAATATAAAGGATATACACAGAAATCTAACTACATGGCAATCACATACTAGACTCTCTCTCAAAAAAAAGGAAAATATGTCACATCCCTGTGGTCAGGAGATTAGTCTGGCACCAACTGGACTAAAATTGATATGGTGGGCTGATAGGCGGGACACAGGTGTGAAATGAAGTAACAGGAAAGGGTTCTAAAAATATGTGGAGGTGGGTACAAGATCCCAGACTCTACTATTACTGGAAACATTTATATGAGTTGATTCCCAGTAAGTTAATCTACGTGGACCACATTTTTCACGTTCCCAAGCGAAAACATACGTCTGTGTATATCTGCAACTATGAGTGTGTACACCGAACAGATGTACGCAAACACATGCGTGCGTAACCATATATTCGTACAAGAATACGTCTCTAGATATTACCACAAAGCACATAAAAAACACCCAAAGGTGTCAAAATGTGCAAATACAACATGCAGACAAATATACACACATGTGTAGGTGCGGGTGGCATGAGGGTAAGTAATGTATAGCGAGTATCCTGTATGTATGATAGCGATATGTTCATGCCTTATGTGGAAGGCGAACCCAACTGGACGATTAAGCTTAACATTTGTAGCCAACCTTCGATGCTAAGACGGTACTCAACTATGATGAATTATGTGATAAGTAATTATGTGATAAGTAGTTATGTGATAAGTAATTATGTGATAAATAGTTATGTGATAAATAGTTATGTGATAAATAAGTATGTGATAAGTAGTTATGTGATAAGTAATTATGTGATAAGTAGTTATGTAATAAATAGTTATGTGATAATTAATTATGCGATAAGCAGTTATGTCATAAATAGTTAAGCGATAAGTAATTATGTGATAAGTAATTATGTGATAAATAGTTAAGTGATAAGTAATTATGTGATAAGTAATTATGTGATAAGTAATTATGTGATAAATAGTTAAGCGATAAGTAATTATGTGATAAGTAGTTATGTAATAAATAGTTAAGTGATAAGTAATTATATGATAAGTAGTTATGTAATAAATAGTTAAGCGATAAGTAATTATGTGATGAGTAATTATGTGATAAATAGTTATGTAATAACCAGTTATGTGATAAGTAGTAATATTATAACAGTTATGAGATAATTATTAATCTGATAAGTAGTAACGTGATAATTCACTGGCTTTATAATCAAATTAAGATCAAGTCACTCCTAGACCCAGTTTTTGTATTTCCAATTCAAAGGCCAAATAATTAACGAAGCTAGGGAACACAATAACAACGAAAACCATTACTGGCTTCTCCTAAACCTCCATATGACTAATACTAGTAAATTTCCACAATCCCACGGTATTATATGTAATGCGATTGTCCTTAACTTTATCATATACTTGCACAAGAAGAAATCATGCACCTATACATTATATTTAATATATCTATATACATATATCATTACGAGTATCCTGTATGTAATAGTTTATGTTTGAAATCGATTCACATAATCAAATTCACTGCACTCTTTGCAATCCGAGATGCACTTCTTTACGATACCTTGTCAATTTAATTAAAAATCAACAATTTGGTAGATGGTTTTAGTAGACAGTGGTTATGTGCAGGCCGTATCAATCCATGGAACAGATATGTTGAACTAATGCTACAACTGGTTTCACTATTTTAGACACAGAATTATTACAACTCCGTCATCTGTGTTACATTCTTATAAGAAGTGGTATGGAAAACATTGTAACAATAAAAATAATTATTGAGAAAATAAATCAGAGGATAACAAATAGAAAAGCAAAAGACTAATGAGTCTAGTGTGAATGTCAGTCGCCGATTTATCCACATTGAACACAAATCAATCAAATGTTATAGAACGGAAAAAAAAATGGTCATCATAATTGTGCTGTCTAGAAAGTTAAACACAACGAACATGCAGTTGTGGTTATCAGTGATCGCCTACCTCTGCAGGCATGGCACGTTCCATATATTTTTATGTTATACTTATATATTATCAATAAATTGTTTATCCCATATTATATATAAATTATCATATTTCGCATATACCATATACATATTTTGTGCATTTTGTCTTACTTTAGCAATACAATTGTGACTTGGCTGGCCATTAAGGAACCTTCAATGAATGCAACTATTTTCCTCTTTCTTATCTCTCTCTCTCTCTCTCTCTCTCTCTCTCTCTCTCTCTCTTTCAGTCTATCTGTTGTCTGTACCCCAGTACATTCCAGTTCTGTACTACTTCATGTCTTCGTCTTCATCATCATCATCGAGTATGGTGTCCGCAACGAAGATTGGTAGCCAACCTTCGTTGTGGAGACTTTGTCTTACTGTTCCATAATTTCATGTTTCATAGTTTCTACCACGCCATCTTTTATGAATTCATTATTTCTTTCTTGCTTTTTCGCTAAGTAATGCTTTTTCGCTCATTCAATTTTTCTGTCCATCTTTCTCTCTCTCTCTCTCTGTCTCTCTCTCTCTCTAGAATATGTATAATTAAAATACTCATCAACGTGTTATTATTTACAGTTGTTTCTTTCATCCTTTGGTTGCTATGGAAACACAGCAATCAACATTATCATACAAACATTTGAATTCCCCTCAGGCGCAACATTTTTAAATCCAAATTTGATACCATCAATTCCGTCCTTCATTTATGTCCATCAATTCCGTCCATCAATTCCGTCCTTCATTTCTGTCCATCAATTCCGTCCATCAATTCCGTCCTTCATTTCTGTCCATCAATTCCGTCCTTCATTTATGTCCATCAATTCCGTCCATCAACTCCGTCCTTCATTTATGTCCATCAATTCCGTCCATCAATTCAGCCCATCAATTCCGTCCATCAATTCAGCCCATCAATTCCGTCCTTCATTTCTATCCATCAATTCCGTCCATTAATTCAGCCCATCAATTCCGTCCATAAATTCAGCCCATCATTTCCGTTCATCAATTCCGTCCTTCATTTCTGTCCATCAATTCCGTCCATCAATTCCGTCCATTAATTCAGCCCATCAATTCCGTCCTTCATTTCTGTCCATCAATTCCGTCCATTAATTCAGCCCATCAATTCCGTCCATAAATTCAGCCCATCAATTCCGTCCATCAATTCCGTCCTTCATTTATGTCCATCAATTCTGTCCATCAATTCAGCCCATCAATTCTGTCCATCAATTCTGTCCATCAATTCAGCCCATCAATTCTGTCCATCAATTCAGCCCATCAATTCTGTCAATCAATTCAGCCCATCAATTCTGTCCATCAATTCAGTCCATCAATTCTGTCCATCAATTCCGTCCATCAATTCAGTCCATTAATTCAGTCCATAAATTCCGTCCATCAATTCCGTCCATCAATTCAGTCCATCAATTCCGTCCATCAATTCCGTCCATCAATTTCGTCCATCAATTCCGTCCATCAATTCCGTCCATCAATTCCGTCCATCAATTCCGTTCATCAATTCTGTCCATCAATTCCGTCCATCAATTCCGTCCATGAATTCCGTCCGTCAATTCCGTCCATCAATTCAGTCCATCAATTCCGTCCATCAATTCCGTCCATCAATTCAGTCCATTAATTCCGTTCATCAATTCCGTCCATCAATTCCGTCCATCAATTCAGTCCATCAATTTCGTCCATCAATTCCGTCCATTAATTCCGTCCATCAATTCCGTCCATTAATTCCGTCCATCAATTCAGTCCATTAATTCAGTCCATCAATTCCGTCCATAAATTCAGTCCATCAAATCCGTCCATCAATTCAGTCCATCAATTCCGTCAATCAATTCAGTCCTTCAATTCAGCCCATCAATTCCGTCCATCAATTCCGTCCATCAATTCCGTCTATCAATTCAATCCATCAATTCCGTCCATCAAATCCGTCCATCAATTCCGTCCATCAATTCCGTCCATTAATTCATTCCATCAATTCAGTCCATCAATTCCGTCAATCAATTCCGTCCATCAAATCAGTCCATCAATTTAGTCCATTAATTCCGTCCATGAATTCTGTCCATCAATTCAGTCCATCAATTCCGTCCATCAATTCCGTCCATCAATTTAGTCCATTAATTCCGTCCATCAATTCCGTCCATCAATTATGTCCACCAATTCCGTCCATCAATTCAGTCCATTAATTCCGTTCATCAATTCCGTCCATCAATTCAGTCCATCAATTCCGTCCATCAATTCCGTCCATTAATTCCGTCCATCAATTCAGTCCATTAATTCCGTCCATCAATTCTGTACATTAATTCCGTCCATCAATTCCGTCCATTAATTGCGTCCATCAATTCCGTCCATTAATTCAGCCATCAATTCCGTCCATCAATTCCGTACATTAATTCCGTCCATCAATTCCGTCCATTAATTCCGTCAATCAATTCAGTCCATCAATTCCGTCCATCAATTCCGTCCATTAATTCCGTCCATCAATTCTGTCCATTAATTCCGTCCATCAATTCCGTCCATTAATTACGTCCATTAATTCCGTCCATTAATTCCGTCCATCAATTCCGTCCATCAATTCAGTCCATCAATTCCGTCCATCAATTCCGTCCATTAATTCCGTCCATCAATTCAGTCCATTAATTCAGTCCATCAATTCCGTCCATCAATTCCGTCCATTAATTACGTCCATTAATTCCGTTCATCAATTCCGTCCATTAATTCAGTCCATCAATTCAGTCCATCAATTCTGTCCATCAATTCCGTCCATTAATTCCGTCCATCAATTCAGTCCATTAATTCAGTCCATCAATTCCGTCCATCAATTCCGTCCATTAATTCCGTCCATCAATTCAGTCCATAAATTCCGTCCATCAATTCAGTCCATCAATTCAGTCCATTAATTCAGTCCATTAATTCCGTCCATCAATTCTGTCCATTAATTCCGTCCATTAATTCCGTCCATCAATTCCGTCCATCAATTCCGTCCATTAATTCCGTCCATCAATTCCGTCCATCAATTCCGTGCATTAATTCCGTCCATTAATTCCGTCCATCAATTCCGTCCATTAATTCCGTCCATTAATTCCGTCCATCAATTCCGTCCATCAATTCCGTCCATCAATTCCGTCCATTAATTCCGTCCATTAATTCCGTCCATCAATTCCGTCCATCAATTCCGTCCATCAATTCCGTCCATCAATTTCGCGGCACATCAGGCCGGCCTACATTTTTTTTTCTAAATCCTTTATAAAGATGCGTGAACCTGGGGGAAATCAATGAGGATCGAACCTACCTCTTTTCCTTAAAAGTCCAGTTGACTAACCACTGAGCTACCGCAGCTCTTCATAAAGTCACGCTATAAATAGAACGTGTCTTCATCTTCAAACGTATCCTAGTTGGTGACGTTACAATATCTTTCGACCCAGAGCATCCGTCTTCAGCATGAATCTGTTCGGGCAACATCATATATCCTCCCGGTTTCTTGAACCTTCTAGGATAGAAGTCAAATAAGACTAAAAAGTCTTTCCTACATTCGCTTGTATCTATCAGACTAACAAATCTTTACTACATTAGTCTATATATGCAACGCATATTAAAGCTTACGTTCAGTGGTTCTCAAATTGAACCGTATCGCGATCCCCCCGCTCCCCCGGTAAATACGTTTTACTGTCGCGGATCCCTAGGATTCAATTCAACTCAGGATTTCTTCTTTTTTTAAAGATTATTTTCTTTTCTGTTTTCATTCATTCATTATATATTTCCATTTAGCTGCAAAATTGCAAACTGTTCTTCAAGCCTTTGCGTATCCCCTGTGACGGAATCGTGGACCTCCTGTGACGGAATCGTGGACTCCTGTGACGGAATCGCGGACTTCCTGTGACGGAATCGTGGACCTCCTGTGACGGAATCGTGGAATCGCGATGACGGAATCGTGGACCCCCTGTGACGGAATATTGGACCCCCTGTGACAGAATCGCGAACCTCCTGTGACAGAATCGTGGACCTCCTGTGACGGAATCGTGGACCTCCTATGACGGAATCGTGGACCTCCTGTGACGGAATCGTGTGCCTCCTGTGACGGAATCGTGGACCTCCTGTGACGGAATCGTGGTCCTCCTGTGACGGAATCGTGGACCTCCTGTGACGGAATCGCGGACAACAGTTTGAGAAACGCTGCACAAGTCTTTTTGAAATGACCGCTCTAAGAAAATGTCAGATCTTGACATTAGCTGTAGACTACAAACGATATCTATGTGATCTTTCTCATCGATACTCTCTTTAACATTCTATAGATATCTGATGATCAGAACTAAGGTCACACGAAACTAACACTAAAAACCAAACTCTGAATATATAAAACTTGTGTGCTAAGCACACTATTGTATGGATCTGAAACCTGGACAACATACTCAAATCACGAAAAAAGACTAAATGTCTTCCACATGCGATGTCTCCGCAGAATAATACACATCAAATGGCAGGACAAAATAACTAACTCAACTGTCATGCAACGTACTGAGACCCTAACAATCAATCATGTCGATGCTCAGATGTCGAAGACTAAGATGGCTGGGGCACGTCTAGCGAATGGAAGAAAAACGCATCCCCAGGCAAATACTATATGGTGAACTAACACACGGAAAAAGACAAATCGGCAGACCTAAACTACGATATAGAAATATCTGTAAATCATCTCTGAATGACTTCTCCATCTGTGAAAATGACTGGGAACATCTGGCAAGTGATCGTACATCATGGAGAGCATGTATAATGAACGGTATAACATCATTTGAGACTGTGCTAAGGCAAAACTTAGAAGAGAAAAGACTCATGAAAAAGGATGGTAAATCATGTGGATCAGGGGGCCTGACTTGTTCATTTTGAGGCCGTGTGTGTTTGTCAAACATTGGTTGAACGACAGAAGCTGTTCAACAAAACCAAAACGTCAAAAAAATACACAATAGCCTCCACTAGACCGTCTGACAAGACGAAAAGGGCCTTATAGAAGTAAGGTCCCATAGGTAGCTTTTTCTATCCTTTATTTTCTTGGAAATTCTAAGTTGGGGAAGGCCCATTTAGTTATTCATAGCGGTTATTTCCAGCTGTTGCTTTCTGTACCTGAAAGTTCAAAAAACATTTTGATTTAATCTGCCACCAGGCTGGGAGCTGCGATAGCTAATTGTTTCAATGAACTGGACTGCTAAAGGACGAGAGGTCGGGTTCGATCCTGATCGACGGCTTCCTGGTTCACCCAGCCTGAAATGGGTAGGGGATTTTTTCTGGAAAGTAAAGCGGCACGGACGTAATACCGACCACATTACCCCAAAAATCATGTGCCGAAGGTCTGTACAAATTATGGTCACTAACACCATATTCACTATACGCTACTTGGCGTGACGGGGCTCTTTACTTGTTAATTACAACGCCTGGTTATACTACTAATTTGACCAACTATTAGATAATTAAATGTGATTTTACAGAAGAATGTTGAGAATACCATGGACAGCTAAGAAGAGTAATGGAAACGTTCTGAAAGAGGTTAAAACAAAAAGAGAGCTAATTTCCAATATTAGAAAAAAAACAGTCACCATTTTTTTGTCCATTTAATGAGAAGAGAACAACTGGAATATATTGTAACAACTGGGAAAATTCAGGGACGAAGAGATAGAGGAAAGCAAAGAGAAAAAATACCAGACAGCTTTAAGAGAATGGCTTGGCAGAAGGTTAACAAGAGAAATGACAAATAACTGTCGAGATCGAAAATTGTGGAGAGACATGATCACCTACGCCAGCAGGCCCGGCACATGATGATGATGATTAAATAATTAATTGTCACGAGATGGAAAGAAAAACTGAAAACTGTTACTCGTATGGCGTTGGCATCTAGTGCCTTTAACAAACTTATAAGTATTTTGGAGATCACAGATATGTAGCAAGCTCACAAAACTCACATTGTTCAACCTTGTGTGACAGCCTCGCCAACGTACGGACACTAGAGCTGGGAGTCCACTCAGGCTGTAGCGGAGAAACTATTTACCTTTGAAAATAAATGCATCCGAGGCCTCTTAGACATCAAGTAGAGAAATTTTACGATAATGAAACTATAACAGAAGACAGCAAACAAGAATACGTTGTTTACCTTTGGAGCATAGGTCTTCAACAAACGCTTTCAGCTCCCAGTGGAGCATAGGGCTTCAACAAACACTTGCAGCTCCCAGTGGAGCATAGGTCTTCAACAAACGCTTTCAGCTCCCAGTGGAGCTTAGGTCTTCAACAAACACTTTCAGCTCCCAGTTGAGCTTAGGTCTTCAACAAACACTTTCCAAGTCGTTCTGTTTTTTGCCATTCTTTTAAGATCCTTCCATGTCTTCCCCATCATCTTCATCTCTGCTTCTATCTATCTTCTCCAAGAATTCCTTGGTCTTCCTCTTTGTCTTTTCCCCTGGGGATTCCAAAAAGGGCCTGTTGTGTAATACTCTCATTTGGCTTCCGTAGTGTGTGTCTTCTTGTGTCTAAACTGTCAAATGCCTTTTCGTAATCAATGAATCCAAAATAAAGTGGGGATTTTAGTTCTAAACTTTGTTCAACTATTATACGCAGAGTAGTTATTTGATCAGGACATGATCTGTTCTTCCTAAAACCTGCTTGTTCATCTCTCAAATGTTTCTCTATGGCCTCTTTTAGTCTCTCCAGAATGATTCTGCTTAATATATTTCCTGGCACTGATAGCAGCATAATTCCCCTATAATTTGTGCACTCCCGTAAACTTCCTTTCTTTGGTAGTTTGATCATATAACCTTCTTTCCAGTCATTAGGAATTTCTTCCCTCTCCCAAATTTTATCTAATAGATTATGTAAGATCTTGGCAGAGGTGTTAATATCTGTTTTGATGGCTTCCAAAGGAATTTCATCTGTTCCTGTGGCTTTACCATTTTTTAATAGTTTGATGGCTTTCTTTATTTCTTCTTTACTTGGTTTTTCACAGTTAACGTGTAACTCTTCTTCTGCTGGTAGTATATCTGGAGGATTATTTGAGCCAGGTCTGTTCAAAAGTTCTTCAAAGTGCTCTTCCATCTCTCCATTTGTTCCCTTATATTACTAAGCAGATTTCCTTTGTTATCTTTAATAAAGGCGTTGATCTTTTTGTATTTTCCACCTAATTTCTTTGTGCTGTAGTACAGTTCTTTCATATTCCCTTTATTTGCTGCTTCTTCTGCCTCTTTAGCTAGTTCATCTATATATTTCCTCTTATCCCTTTTAATGCATCTTCTCACTTTTTTGTTCACCTCTGTGTAAGCTTCCTGTGTCTTGGCTTTATTACTTCTCATTTTGCTTTAATTTATGTCTGCTTTCTTGTTCTTTCTCTCTTTAATTTTATCCAGGGTCTCTGCTGTCATCCATGCCTTATTCTGGCGCTCTCTTTTCCCCAGTGTTTCTTCGCATGTCTCTTTTCATATATCTTTTACCTGTTTCCAATGATCTTCTATATTTATTGTATTTTCTAGTTGTTGGAGGACTTGGTATTTGTTTGATATTGTGACTGCGGATTTATCTTTAATTCCTTGTTCTTTATGAAAGTCTACATTGAAATACTTTCTACCCTTCTTCGCTGTAGTATACCTTTTTAGTTTAATTTTAAGTTTGGCTATCAGAAGAATACGTAACAGACGTGTATACGGAGAAGGCGCTGGAAGTACATGTCATGTGCTCAAAATCGACGAAAGAAGACTCATGCGCCATTGATATACATGAACACCGACATAAAGTAAACAAAGAAAATCAGAAGAAACTCAAACAAGAACAGTTAACAGAGAGCGCTCCACTATGGACATAAGAATAAAACAAGACCTAGCAGCGAATCGTCAGAAATGAAGAGTTTCAGTGCGAACCCACGGTGAACAGACTTACAATAATTTATTTGATCATTTGTTAATGTTTGACTATTTAATCAACATAATCCCATATTTGACTTGTAACTTCTGAATCGATTTATCTGAACTCTAGAGCACACCCTACACGGCTACAGCATCCTCAACAAGAACGCAAAAATGACCCACTGAAACAACCCTGCATATCAAGATAAGAGGTACCAGTGAAGACCTCAAAAGCACAATCTTGTTTGTGGCCCATACTGGTCTAAATGTCTACATAGATCGCATCAGAAGAAGAAAACGAATCTATTATTATTTGTCAATGTCTGCGACAATCATCACTGACTTGTTTCATAAATTCTAGTTTTAAAAATCGACCTTTCTCCACTCAGAAGAAATCTTCAGGCTCACAGTTATCCCAAGATAAGTCCTAAAAATCTCTTGGACACTGATTATCGTTACAGCTCGCTTGTTCCGCACTATTCTGATCTATTCTCAAGACATTTCCACTTGCTTGTACAAGGCCTGGCTTCCGATTAGTCAGAATGTTTTTTTTTTAAATAAAATAATCGATATTAATTAGAGGAACAGAAAATTGAAGCCTTTAAAATGTGGATGTATAGAAGAATAGGTAGAATTAGATGGAAAAGAGAAGAAAACAAACGAGGAAGTTTTAAAACAACTAAAAATGAAAAGAGAACTACTAAACACAATTAGAGCAAGGCAAATGAAATTGTTGGGTCATGTTTAAAGACACAACAGCCTAATAAAAGTAATAGTGGAAGGGAAAAAAACAAGGTAAAAGAGGCAGAGGCAGACCAAGGCTAACATGGACGAGTAACATCAAAAGATAGACAAGTCAGCCTATGACAATCTGCACCATCAAAGCAAGAAACAGAGTGCAATGGCGCTCCATGGTAGCCAACCTTCGATGCAGAGACGGCACTCAATGATGATGATGATTAATTAGAGAAATAATAGATAAAATGGTGTAGCCACGTGCTCAGATAGAAAGATTCAAACACAACGAACCGTCAATAAACGCTGAGAAAACATAGGACCCAAGAGCCGACCACGAAAAGGATGGCTTGATAGAAGATTACAGACACTAGAATACACAACAGCGGGAGAAGCCAACAGAAGAGCACAAATCCGGAAATTATATCTTCCTTCGACACTGAAAGGCAATTGAGGAAAGAAATCAGAAGCAAAAGAAGAATTCACTGATATCAATCGACACATTTTAATTTCAAAGACATTTGTGAACTGTTATTCCACGGTAATATTTACACAATTATATTTGAAACATAAATTACTAATGGTAAAAGCATCAGTTCAATAAACTATTTACATGTGTGGTATTTGTGAACCTCTGTTGTTAACAGTGTTATAACACTCTGTGAGTTTTAAGAGTTAAATTACATGGAAGTGATCAACTAAAGAAAACATAAATAATTCTCCTCTCATTAAACGTACCACCTTATATCTCGAACAAACGTCACTAAAGCATCGTGCTGTTTTCTCTCAGCTCTAGATAACCTGGCCATCGACACTAAAATAATTATTTATATTTTGTACTTTCCCCAGGGGAACTTAATCAGGCTTCCATTGCTAGTTCCTCCATCTCCGCCCCTGCTTCACCCTTGTGTTTAGCAGGGGCGGACGGCACTCCTGTTTCTACACCAACGAGCACTGCTGGCCAGTTGCTCCCTAGCTCAGGGGTTCCCCCGGAGCAGTCCACGGATCGTCTGGAGACACATCTCCATCTAACGCCATCTCTGGACAGACGGAATAATCAGGTCAAATTAGCAGCTGAAACTTCTCATTCCCAGCAAAGATTGAGGGACTCCACAACAGTTGGCGGTGGCCACGAACCATTGTCATTGCAGCTGCCAAAACTTTCAATTCATGTACTTCCAAGAATGCATTCACCTGTACCATCTCTCTCACTTCCATCTGTTACAGCAGCAGAACAAAGAAAACCAATATCAACAATAGCGCCATCAACGCCAGGACCATCACCAGTGTCAGCTCAAACAGAAACAAAACAAAGTATAGACAAACCACAAACAGCTGCTTGGTTACCGAGTGAGAGAGGTACAGCTAGGAGTTCATCATCAAAACCAGGAATTACCACAATATGCGATTCTGCTCCACTCCATCGAGAGATTAGAGAGCTTAGACGAGAGAAACGCAAAGTGGAAAAGGGGCCTCCCACTTTGAAGAGGTCTGAAAGTGAGGGACTTTCTTCAGTTCCTTCCCCTGGGAAAGTCCCTCGTCAGAGTAGTATAATAGAGGCCCCTGACCAATCCATTCCAAAGCAGCGGAGCTTGGACAAACCCAAGCTCACAAAAGTTGCTCCGATAGTCGATGACGACTATTTCCCAGAACCTTCTGTGATGAAGTGTACAGATACCCTAACTGTTATAGAGCAGACTGACTCACAACTAGGCGCTGTGGGGGGCCTTAGCCTCCATCCACAAGCAGCCGAGACGACAAGACTAGATTTACCACATACCAGTGACCAAAGCAAAACTGGCTCCATGGCTTCACGGAGTCCTGTTAGCAAAAACGTGTTAACACAACAAAAAGAGGAGAAAGACAACAAGCTCAGAGATTACCGCGTGATCTCCCCGAAGGGCAGTCCTGTTCCTACGCGAGGTAAACCACCACTTCCTCGTCAAGCCACGCCTGGTAAACAGTCCCCATCTGCCTCCTCTGCATCCGAAAAAGGGCCCCGTTCCAAAAGCGTCAGCGACATGGATGACAGATCACCAGAATCGGTCATCTCCAAACCTCTGCAAGAAGCAGTTCGAAGGTTTGAGAAGTGTGCTACAGTTTGCGAAACTGAAGGCCGCCCAGTCGAGCTCAGAAAAACGCCTAGTCCCACACTTCACCTTCCAAGGGTAGGCCTAGTATCTCGAGTGAGAAGGCTCAAACCTGCAGCTGAGTTGCTAGAAGAGAGTCACCGATACAGAAGTGGCCACTCCATCTATGCAACTCGCATCTTGCAGAAGTACCTCTCCAAAGATGACCATAAACCAGATTCTGGTGAAACTACTCACGATAAAGAAAACCTTTCGGGCACCTACGCTCAAACAATAGTCCAGAGACTTTCTCATGAAGCAACAACACCTGTACAGAGCGCGGGACCATCAAGAACGAACTCTGACCATTCATTAAAACAAACTGACTCTTCTCGGGCACAGTCAGAATTTGTAACAGACATCGTTAAAAAGCTTTCCTCTCCCAGCGAAGTAGAAGCTCACAGGACTATCCCTCCTTTTAGGGATTTAACGAACGAAGGACAAATGAAAAAGTTGACCCAGGCATTAAGTAGTCACCCTTCGACCAGGTCACAAGAAAGAACGTTATCAGATTCTGATATTGACCGACAACATGATGTTTCAGCTTCAGCCATTAAGGCTCAGAATCGAAAATCATGCGAAGTCGCTATAGTTCTTTCGTCATCGGTGACCCCGATGTCAGAATCCTCGTATCAGATGATATCATCGCTATCGTCTGAATCACAGAGTGATAGTTCTCCAAAGCCAGGTTCAACTCTTGCACCGACAAGCTGTCAGTCACTGCCTACCATAACCACGCCCAGTATTAGTGTGGAAGAAGCATCTAGAGGCAGGGCTGCGACTTATTGCGTGTCAGAAACTGACAAGTCAAAATCAGCTGGATATGATGAACCCATCAAGTCACAGCCATCATCCTCTTCATCACAATTTCAACAAGCACAAGAACACGTCAGTGAAAAGACAAGCAAATCGAAAGTAAAATCGGATAAACGTCAAGAGAGAAGGCAGAAGTGGGCAGAATACCTTCTCTTTCTCCTGACAGAAAAGGGGCAGGACGAGGGAAGATGGGGACTGTTGGCGTGTTATGTAAACAATCGATTTCTTTTGATCTGGGCGTGTCGATGTACACAGAAAAAACACAGGCAGAAGAAGCAATTCCAAAGTCAAGGCAGGCCCGTAGTTGGGATCCAAGTGAAAGTGCTCGTGCTGAAGCTAAGGCAACTGGTGTGACTGAAACACCATCGACATCAGCAGCAACAATATCACCAAGAGCATCATCCTCAACTACATCAGAAGCAGCAACAGCAGCAGAGACTTGTCCAGCATCTACTAGCTCTGAGGGAGAGGCCGTGCCATCATCTCCAAGCACGATGGAGAAGAAGAGGTCGCGAAGATTCTTCGACTCTGGCTGGTTGCAAAAATCCAAGAAATTTTTCAAGGTTTCGAAGTAAGTCCAGCTTTGATAATCATCTTTTTCTGTGTTTATTAAGCGTTTATTTTTTTACTTCATTAAACTCACGTCTTTTCTGTATTTACTGCTAAATATAAATTAATTCTGATATAAATCATTATGTTTTACCTCATATAACTGATATCTCGTTTCAATATATTTCACGATAGAGATTGTGTTCAATAAATTAATGTCTATTTTCTACATACAAGTTGTACGTTTCTTCTTTCTTGCCTCCATCGACACGTTTTACATTCTGGTTATATAAACATCAAATATGTTGTGAACAAATTAATCAAATTCATTTTCTAAATCCATTGATATTGATTTTCTGTTTTGTATTTGGTTTTATTCTATAAATCCATGATAAGACATATCCGCTGAACAAGTCGTTCACAGTTTCACACAAGCTCTGTGATTTGATTAATTTGTTGCTTAAAATTAGTTTAAATTATTGCAATTACATGCTAGACATTTTTTAAAAACTGTAGGTAAAGTAAAAATAAACAAAACCCGAAATCTATAAATCAATACAGCATTTTATCCTCAATATCCCATTTGGTTTCTGGGATTTGCCTGTCCACTTTTGATCTCAATAAGACAAACTGAAACTTGAACTCCTCTGTGACCCCCCACAACACAGATGTACTGAACACACAATATTTGCTGAAAAGTAGAAAATAATATAACAAAACTGGTTATATACATAACACAGAAATTATTACAATTATAAACATAAAAAAGAAGGAAATACTAAAACAGTACACTTGAGTAGGTAATTTTAAAACTTGGAAAATAATCATTCAGGTAGACAATGAATTACAACCTCTCTATTGGAGGTAATGTATGGGAAATTATAATTAGGAACTACTAAAATATGTAAAATGATGATAAACGTGTTATTGAATTATGGAGTGCAATCACCGGGACAGGAAATAATTGAAGCAATTGTTACTTGTTTGAAGGTGAGCACCCAGTGGCTGGGATCAGGCAGATGCTGACGGCATCACAGGTAATCTCATTGATGCATTCTATGCATTTTGATTGTGTGCCAGATTTTTCAAACATGTACGACCAGTCTTCCCACCCACTTCCATGTTGTATTTACGCTGCCATTAGGGAAATATATGTTCTGTCACCCTTTGAAATATATAATCCCACTTGTTACCATCACATCCCACTTGTTACCATCACATCCCACTTGTTACCATCACATCCCACTTGTTACCATCACATCCCACTTGTTACCATCACATCCACTTGTTACCATCACATCCACTTGTTACCATCACATCCCACTTGTTACCATCACATCCCACTTGTTACATCACATCCCACTTGTTACCATCACATCCCACTTGTTACCATCACATTCCACTTGTTACCATCACATCCCACTTGTTACCATCACATCCCACTTGTTACCATCACATCCCACTGTTACATCACATCCCACTTGTTACCATCACATCCCACTTGTTACCATCACATCCCACTTGTTACCATCACATCCCACTTGTTACCATCACATCCCACTTGTTACCATCACATCTCACTTGTACCATCATATCCCACTTGTTACCATCACATCCTTGTTACCATCACATCCCACTTGTTACCATCACATCCCACTTGTTACCATCACATCTCACTTGTTACCATCACATCCCACTTGTTACCATCACATCTCACTTGTTACCATCACATCCCACTTGTTACCATCACATCCACTTGTTACCCTCACATCCCACTTGTTACCATCACATCTCACTTGTTACCATCACATCCCACTTGTTACCATCACATCCCACTTGTTACCATCACATCCCACTTGTTACCATCACATCCCACTTGTTACCATCACATCCCACTTGTTACCACACATCCACTTGTTACCATCACATCCCACTTGTTACCATCACATCCCACTTGTTACCATCACATCCCACTTGTTACCATCACATCTCACTTTCCTCCCTTTTTAACAAGTGAAAGGTCATATCTTGTACTTAGTTTTTCATCTACGTATTTATTATAGATACATTTTATTAACACTTTTTTTTCACAACTTTTTCTATCAGAAACGCTTGAACTGTGGGATGGTTTCCCTGTGTTGCTAATTTCCTTAGGTTAGATTTCCTTTCTCATGTATAATGAAAATAGAGCCAAACCACAGCCAACTATAAATTTAATAAGGCCCGATGAATGAAAATAAAACTGGATAACTCATCAACTAGCGTGACGTGGTCAAATATAGGAGATAAAGACTGCTGACCTCACTCTACCCATAGCCAGCCCAGCTCGCAAAGCTGGAAACGTCACGTTAGTTCCAACTCTCTCTCTCAGCCCGCAGGTCATATAAAACTATAGTTGGCTGTATTCAAATACAGAAACAGTTCACAACAGGCTGGAGTTTCATTTACAACAACCTCTAGTGTGAGAATGCAGATAGAAACAGTTATGGCGGTCATCAGAAGGGTTTCGAGAGAAAGGAATAGTTCTTTAATAGTATGATAGCTGCAGAGGCCAACAGAAAAGCAAAAGACCGCAAATGCTATCTCCTCTCGACGATGAAAGACAAAGGAGGAAGGAAGGGAGAGGTTAGTGTACCGAGTGCTTCAAAAATGTCAGAGCTAATGTCTCCAGCATATGAACAAAACAGAGGCATATTGAGCATTCAACTAGACTATGTTGGTTATAGATACGGCTATCAATGGGGATGCAGCCTGGAAATTGCAGCAGTTTGGAGTATGGCACTGTACTTGACCTTTACGACAGTAAATAGATCACACTGACAGCGCTTGTGTTCTGTGCTCAACCAGCACGTACATGAATCAACACTGTGCTCAATCAGCACGTACATGAATCAACACTGTGCTCAACCAGCACGTACATGAATCAACACTGTGCTCAACCAGCACGTACATGAATCAACACTGTGCTCAATCAGCACGTACATGAATCAACACTGTGCTCAACCAGCACGTACATGAATCAACACTGTGCTCAACCAGCACGTACATGAATCATCAGCGAGCACACACTTTGCCGTCTACTGAAAAAAAGCAAACAAAAAAAACTGAACACCTATGGGTGTCCTTTGGCTGCTGTGGTGTCAACTCTAATAACAACACATAGTGAACAACAGTAGCCGTGTGAGGGTTGAAAGATTCAACAAACACTGGTTTGTTATCTTCTAGAAATATGTTGCTTTTTTCAGTTCTATTTCCTGGAAATAAAAAAATTGCCATTAAAACAATGTCTATCTTTTGGGAGACAAGAAAATCACTGGAATCTGTAGAAATGTGGCTTTACAGAAGAATGTTGAGAATACCAATGGAGAGCTAAGAACAATGAAAACGTCCTGATAGAGGCCAAAGCAAAAAAAAAAAAAGCTAATATCCAATATTAGGAAAAAAAAAACAATAATAATTTTTTTGGCCATGTAATAAGAGGGGGGCAGCTGGAATATATTGTAACAACCGGAAAAATTGAGGAACGAAGAGATAGAGGGAAGCTAAGAAAAAATATACAGACAACTTAAGAGAATGGCTTGGCAGAAGGTCAACAACAGAAATTATGGATAACTGTGGAGATCGAGAGTTGTGAAGAGACATGATCATATACGCCAGCAGGCGTATCACTTGATGATGATGATATTTTGGAAATAAAATGTTCCTTTTTGAAAGTTATTATCTTATATCCATTGGAATATTTAAAAATTACATTGAAAAAAAGTTATCTTATACCAGATGCTAAATAAATTTTAATTGGTTTGGAAATGACTTTTGAATTATTGCAACCTTTATTCTTTCCTTCTTACTTTGTAAGTTCTTCCATTGTGTCCTGTCATCAACTCTCATGTTGCATCAATGTTCCAACTGATGTGATATTTTCTTTTGTTTTAAAAATAAAAATACGAGAAAATAATAATTTATTTTATTAACCACTTTTGCCGGGATGGATTTCGAATACCATTTTAAATCTAACACACTAAATTTGTATTTTAATCTTTGTAATTTCACTTTCTGTTTTGTGCTTTCTTCACCTCCTCGTCTGTATATTGTTTCCCTTTGACACCTAGACTAGGAATCATTAGTGCATGGCTTTTTTTTTCTTACTGTACATTTACCACACAGTACATGTTCAGTCTGTCAAGGTGTACTTATTTCTACATGCATACAACAAACACTTTTGGCATTGTTTCTTCACTTGTAGAATAATTAATGGATGTCTCAGCCTACATTGGATATATTGTGCGGCCGTGCTGGGGTTCGTGCAATGAGATGGCCAACATGGTCTGCCACTGTGCAAAGGACCTTACAAGTGACATAAATGACATTTTTAGGTACTTTTAGAGATCACAGATAGAAAGAAGGTAACAAAGAAGCGGAGGTTAATTCTGGTGTCAAAGGAATGATGGAAAGCAGCGCCACTAAGGGCGAAAACAGATAATGCCTCCTCAGTGCCCAGGAACGCAACACATTCAGTCAATGCAGGACAGGAACAAACTGTCAACGAACACTACAATGGTTGCTGAAACGGTCGGTAGAACGGATATGGCAATGCCCTAACTGCAATAACACCAGTGAGTAGCCACTCCAATCTAGAGACTAATCAATGAAATGTTGAGACTGTATTTGAGGACTATATTGTTCGCGACCCAGGGATTGTTACTTAAACCTGTACAAACAGTTCTAATTAATTCAGCTTTGTGTACAACACACACACACACACACAAACACACATGCACAGACAAATAGACATACACACACACACACACACACACACACACACACACACACAGAGATACGTCATGTTAGCACCAAGCATGCAGTTAGGAGATGTATTTTGAAATTGTCTACATTTGCTAAACGTTCGGCCAACAAGAATCACAATAAACAAATAATTATAAATAAATAATGAACACAAATTGTAACTTTTGAGGCTAGAGATCAACGATCTAAATTTCAAAGTGACAGGTTATGTTTACTGTTAGTTTACAACACCGAAAAATCCACAAATAACAACAGAAAACACATAGAACAATACACAGCCCGAAGTAGAATCAAACCCATACTCCTAGACGTACAATGCCTAGCCACTAGAGACCTAATAGGAAGCTGCACTGAAGGTCGTTTTTATCCGTTCCCACTAAATTCACTGCTAATGGAAGCTTATCGACTAAATATTGATACCCTGGCCATTGAGAGTAGTCCAGTATTGTAATAGGCATACATTATCAGCAGTGTGTATTAATGCTGGTCACAGAGAGCAGGGTTCCTGCTCCGCGACCCATTTAATAATATTAATATCATGTGTGAGGTGTGCTCTGGGACCTGAGTGCTCTTTATGAAAGTCTGTAGAGGAAAGATAAGATGTTTCAAGCTAGATGTTTCATTCCCCCAAAATGTGTATGTTATCATTGTAAATTTACACCATCATTATATCATCGTATAATTTTTAAAGAGATAAGTTGCCAGATAGCTTAAGAGAATAGCTTGGCAGGTCAACAACAGAAATGAAAAATAACTATCCAGATCTAAAGTTGTGGAGAGACATGATCCCCTACGTCAGCAGGCATGGTACATGTGATTATTATTTTTGAAAAGAAAAAAAACACTACCTTCATCTATTGACTGCATATTACATAATAGATGGCAAAGTCTCTATACTATGCAAGATTCACTCCTTCGTGCCGAGTCACACCATGGCGAGAAGCAGCGTGAACGCGAGTGTATATAAAAGGATGTGCCAAATACAAACCATTTTTTACTACTGCCACCACGAAGAGGACATCAATGTGCTGGGTTAAAGCTAAGGCAAGTAGTATACGGCCTGATATAGACCGCAGATTCGGCCTGCAGTTTAACGTAGAAAGCGTAGAATAAGTGTAATTATTTGATGCCGAATATATTGTAAGCTTTAGAGTTCACTGCAGCAGGAGGTCGACGCCTGGGAATCAAGACCAACGT
This sequence comes from Megaustenia siamemsis, assembly GCA_032433765.1. NCBI lineage: Eukaryota > Metazoa > Mollusca > Gastropoda > Stylommatophora > Ariophantidae > Megaustenia > Megaustenia siamemsis. The sequence goes on from JAVIAB010000117.1 coordinate 8,486,232, forward strand.
GGGCCCACTTCCATTAAAGTGTTAAGAAGCTAAAGGGCAGAAACACTTCCTCGATGGAGTTTAACTTCTGATGATCAGATTGCCTCCAGCTGCGAAGTTCTGTATAAAGAGTTTCCTATTATCTTCATCATCATCATCATCATCAAGAACCGGGCCTGCTGGCGTAGGTGATCATGTCTCTTCACAACTTTCGATCACGACAGTTATTCATCATTTCTGTTGTTGACCTTCTGCCAAGCCATTCTCTTAAGCTGTCTGGTATCTTTTCTCTTTGCTTCCCTCTATCTCTTCGTCCCTCAATTTTTCCAGTTGTTACAATATATTCCAGTGGTTCTCTTCTCATTACATGGCCAAAAAATGATGATTGTTTCTTCCTAATATAGGAAATTAGCTCTCTTTTTGCTTTGACCTCTTTCAGAACGTTTTCATAAATCTTTTTAGCTGTCCATGGTATTCTCAACATTCTTATTATATGACATTTAAATGCGTATTCTTTAAGGTTTTATGTGGAAGTAGTATATTGTGTTCATCAAGAATTTTATATATATATATATATATATATATATATATATATATAATAATAATAAATGTTCATATTAATATGTATAATAAATGCTACTATATAATAAATAATATAAACATGATAACAGTCCCTGTTTATAGTTGTTAGTGAAGCTTAAGTCTGTAAGCTAAATAACAAAAAAAGACGAATATGGCATATTTTTATTTTTATTTTTTCCTTCCTCATTTCCCTTTAAGCGTCGATGTGAGATATAATTTGCGATCTTTTGCTCTTCTGTTGGCATCTCCTGTTGTTATATTTCCTGGTGTTTCTATTATTTCATTAGTCCCTACTCAGTCTTATATGGGTACCGGATTTTATTCTGGGAAAGTAAAGCGGCACGGGCGTAATACCGACCACATTACCCCATAAATCATGTGCCGAAGGTCTGTAAAAATGATGGTCACTAACACCATATTCCCCATACGCCACTTGGCGTGACGGGGCACTTTACTTTTTACTTTACTCGCGGGGCTGGTTTTCTCGCAACGTTTATTCAAGGCTGGCATATTAAAATGTAATAATGGGAACTGGACATGTTAGCTTGATGATTTTAATGCCATAAAAAAGATACCAACATAAAAACAAATAACATCAGGGACTAAGAATTGCAAAATGTTATATCTTCTCAACATTCCTGTATGGTGCAGAAAGATGGACATTAAAAAATAAAACAGAACAGAGAATGGAAGCCTTTGAAAGATTGATTTATATATGGATATACACAACTGGAAAAAAAAGAAACGAATGATGATGTCTTACGACAACTAAAAATGAAAAAAAGGACTACCAAACTCATTTCAAACAAGAGAAATGAGATTTTTGGGGCATGTTAATAGGACACAACAGCCCACTAAAAATAATCGTGGAAGGGAAAATACAAGGTAAGAGAGGCAGAGGCAGACCAAGTCTAACATGGACAAGTAACATCCAAAGATGGGCAAATCAGCCTGTGGCAACCTGCACCATCAAAGCAAGATACAGAAAGTGAATGGCGCTACATGGTAGCCAACCTTATTTGCGGAGACGGCACTATATGATGATGATGAGCCTGATGAGGGTACTTAGAAATGTAAAATGTTAGCATAATGAAGGTACTCAGACATGTAAAGTGTTAGCATAATGAGGGTACTCAGAAATGGAAAGTGTTAGTATAATGAGGGCACTCAGACATGGAAAGTGTTAGTATAATGAGGGTACTCAGAAATGGAAAGTGTTAGCATAATGAGGGTACTCAGACATGGAAAGTGTTAGCATAATGAGGGTACTCAGACATGTAAAGTGTTAGCATAATGAGGGTACTCAGAAATGGAAAGTGTTAGTATAATGAGGGCACTCAGACATGTAAAGTGTTAGCATAATGAGGGTACTCAGACATGGAAAGTGTTAGCATAATGAGGGTACTCAGACATGTAAAGTGTTAGCATAATGAGGGTACTCAGAAATGGAAAGTGTTAGTATAATGAGGGCACTCAGACATGGAAAGTGTTAGTATAATGAGGGTACCCAGACATGGAAAGTGTTAGCATAATGAGGGTACCCAGACATGTAAATAACTCACACCCATAAACTATAGCTAATGTAAACTTATGAACTCTTCAGACATCTCAAAACTCCACCCCTCCCCTCTCCCTGACACACAAACATGATGTTTTGATGAATAAAGACATTGAAGATGCTCAACATCTCCATAGAATGATGATGATAGAAACATTAATGCAGAAGAAGAAAATAAGACAGTGATTGAGCACCTATAGCTTTACCTGCAGTGTTTTGAGGTCAACTTTTTTTCAATATTTCAGCTCACTTTTACCTTATTCCTGCCTTCTTGTCATATCTTTCATTTTCTTCTGTCTTTCCTTGGTCATGTATTTTATTTTCTCTGTTGTGATATACTTTTTTTTTGTTTTCACACAAAATTCAATTTATGAATGTGACTTAACTTTTGCTTGAATTTTACATTTTATTTTAGTTTAACAAGAGTGATGATAAAGTACAGTACTTAATTCAATAGATTTATTCTTGACTTTTCAATAAAATGTACTTTTGTCAGAAGTACTTGAGAGCTATAAGTTATATAAACAAGTTTAGTATTGAAACTGAATAATTCAAGATGTCCCTAAATACCATAATATCTTAATGGGTGATGCTGAAGTTAATTAAAAAAAACGCATCATATATCATATGAATAAGTAAGACTTTAAGCAACTAATAAAATTGCATTTTCAAACATAAAAAAATATAATTCAATAGCCAAAAAATGTTTTTCTCTTTCAATAAGCAAATATTTATTTGTATCTTGAAAATAGGACAACAGACAAGAAAATCACTGGAGTCTGTAGAAATGTGGTTTTACAGAAGAATGTTGAGAATACCATGGACAGCTAAGAAGAGTAATGAAAATGTTCTGAAAGATGTCAAAGCAAAACGAGAGCTAATTTCAAATATTATGAAGAAATTATCATTATTTTTTGGCCATGTAATACGAAGGGAACAGCTGGAATATATTGTAACAAGTGGAAAAAATTAAGGGACGAAGAGATAGAGGGAAGCAAAGAAAAAAATGAGCCGCGATAGCTCAGTGGTTAATGAACTGGACTACAAATGACAAGGGGTAGGGTTCGATCCCAACCGACGGCTTCCGGGTTCACCCAGCCTTTAATGGGTACCGGATTTTTTTCTGGGAAAGTAACGCGGCACGGGCGTAATATCGACCACATTGCCCCAAAAAACATGTGTTGAAGGTCTGTAAAATTTATGGTCACTAACACCATATTCCCTATACGACACTTGGCGTGACGGGGCTCTTTACTTTTTACTTAAAGAGAAAAAATACCAGACAGCTTAAGAGAATGACTTGGCAGAAGGTCAACAACAGAAATGATAAATAACTGTCGTGATCGAAAGTTGTGGAGAGACATGATCACCTACGCCAGCAGACCTGGTGCTTGATAATGATGATCTTGAAAATTTATTATATTTAAAATATAAAATGCACTAAATATAGAACATTTGGATGTTTCTCTTCACATTTTGTTTGCGAATATCACCATGGCAATGGTACATGTTAAATGCTAGATCAATTATCGTTTTGAGCCTTAAGATGTGATTTATATTTCTAGAAATGTCTGCTTGGATTAAATTTCAAATTAAATTATATTTGTAAAAATCAGTATATTTCTGTTATAATTTCAACCTTAGTTATCTTGTTTGAAGAAAGAACAAAATTCTGCCATTCATAAAATAATTGTTCATAAAATAATTGTTCATAAAGTAATTACATTTTTTTTTATTGTTGACGATTTGTAATGATCAAAAATTAACTTTAAGGCAATCCAGCCATGATACTTGACAGTTAAGTAAATAAAGTACGGTAAATCATAGATGTAGTTTATCTGTTAAATAACTTATTATTATTTTGTATCTAGCTGTGTGATATGTTATATCAATAACTAATTTGATGAAAATGACAACTATTTTAATGTTCAGAGAATAGCTTTAGTAAGGATTATAGTAATCCATACAAATTTGAAATAATAAAGTTGAGTATGTGTTTATTTTTAACTGTTACAAATAATACATTTGCTATTGTATAGTGTGCTGTGCTTGAAGTACTCCCTAAGAATTTATGCATTTTTGTTTGTAAGCATCATCATGTGCCACACCGATTGGCTTTACCGATCATATCCTTCCATATTTCTGTATCAAAAGTTCATACAAGTCAATTCCGTTGTTTCTGTTTTTCGTGCCATGACGCCATCAATCCAGTTTCTTCTCTCTTTGTCGTCTGCAATCTCTCTTTCCCTGCATTTTGCCAGCTGCAACAAAGTATTCCAACTTTACTCTTCTCATGATGTGTCTGAAAAATTTCGACTGTCTCTAATGTTTCTTAGGAGCTCCCTTTTTGTGGTGGCCTCTTTGAGAATGTCCTTGTTAGTATTTTCCGCTGTCCATGGAATTCTCAACATTCGCTGTCCAGGGAATTCTCAACATTCGCTGTCCAGGGAATTCTCAACATTCGCTGTCCAGGGAATTCTCAACATTCGCTGTCCAGGGAATTCTCAACATTCGCTGTCCAGGGAATTCTCAACATTCGCTGTCCAGGGAATTCTCAACATTCGCTGTCCAGGGAATTCTCAACATTCGCTGTCCAGGGAATTCTCAACATTCGCTGTCCAGGGAATTCTCAACATTCGCTGTCCAGGGAATTCTCAACATTCGCTGTCCAGGGAATTCTCAACATTCTTCTGAGAAATGTTGTCTCTGTAACCTCTAATTGTGTTTCCATTTGTTTGTCTACTGTCCACGATTCACTTCCATAGGTCAGAATTGGCTCTATATAACATTCATTTTCTGAAATTCTGTTTTGGCCTGAGTTATTCTACTTTTTATTTCTGTGGTGCATCTTCCATCTGATGTTGTTATTGTGCCCATGTATTTGACACGTTGCACTTGTTTCAGATTTGTCCTGTTTATTTTTAAATTGCATGGTGTCGATGACTGTTCTGAGTGAATTAATATCGACAACTTTTTTCTTTCAATATTTTGGTTCACTTCGTGTGGACAAGAATATTGAAAGAAAAGAGCTATCGATAAAGATAAAAAAGAATTGTGATTAAGTTTCCAATCATAAAAGCTTAAACAACTATTTCATACAGAATGAAAAAGAATACAATTAATTAATTTATTATTACATTTAATTACATTAATTATTACATTCATTAATTTATTTATATTACTTAAAATGTACTATCAGTGTCAATGGATCGGGCGGACATCATCTATATTAATTTATACCCTCCGAGATGTGGGAAGGGCACAGGACTTCGACAACCATGAGTCCACGTCATCTCTTCGGATGAACGAGATTGGAGTTAAGATGGGCACAGCCAGAAACGAGAAACTTAGTGCCCGTATACAAAGACTAATATCAACCAACACAGAACCATGTAGTTGCTAGTACCCTGGACAAGCTTTACTTCTTCACCCTTTTTAAATATAATTATAAACATTTTCACAAGGAAAAAATTTAACATTTTCGGAGATCCTTGATAGCGCCCCATAACACATGGCGCGAACTTCCGGTCATTATGGCGGAGTGGATAGGCGGCAGGGGCAGTTGAGGATCTGTTTGTTGCAGTTTCCTCATATTTCAAGTGTAGCTTGCTGCTGGAGCTAATGGGTAAAGTGCTCTGTGCACACCGTGAGCTGTGTATTTTATCCGGATGGAGTTTCGATATCCCGACTGTCCACGATGTGTATATGATGATATCGTATGACGAAGGACAGTTTGGCTGCGTTCACTTTCGGCGGCGTTACACTTATGTCTTTTGACGTGTGCCGTATTTGCTATCATGGGGACTGCAGCTACCTTTTTTTGTATGGATCCTTCAATGCGAAGGGAGCCACGATAGATCAGTGGTTAGTGAACTGGACTACAGTGGACAAAGGTAGGGTTCGATCCCAACCGACGGCTTCCGGGTTCACCCAGCCTTTGATGGGTACCGGATTTTTCTGGGAAAGTAAAGCTGCACGGGCGTAATACCGACCACATTACCCAAAAAATCATGTACTGAAGGTCTGTAAAATTTATGGTCGCAAACACCATATTCCCTATACGCCACTTGGCGTGACGGATGCTCTTCACTTGTTACTTACTTCAATGCGATGAGATATTAATTCGGATGATTCCATTGGCACGGGTGGTTGAGAAATTATGGACTTCAGTTCGTCTGCAGTGATACCGGGGCCTTCGACTAACTACAACTATATGGCGCGCCCCGAGTAACTGCCCGAGCTGTCGGTACCTTGAGCCGGCCCAGGGAGGGCTATGATTACCTATGCCAGTAGACATGATACTTGATGATACCTGATGATAATGATGATAATGATGAAAATATGTTAAACCTAACATATTTATATACTTTTTACGAACATTTGAAAGAGCCCATTACTTTATTTTGCTCTTGAAGCCGTTCAACATTTTTGTGATATTCATAATTAATAATTAATTGAATACAATCCACCTTTTGAAATGCGAGACTATAAAATTGTATATTATTAATATCATTAAAAGAGGAATATGTTTGTGTCTTCAAAACAAATTGTGAATCTGTGCCCTGAAATCACAGATAAAGTGGGGTCTTTTTAAGTAAGTGATTAATGTGTGGCTTTAAAATAGAGACGATGTTAATATCTTGAACAAGGTGTAGATTTCTTGTGTCATTAAAACCAGGATATATTTGAGTGTTTACAGCAGTGGCTAAAATATGAGTCCATAAAATAATGGGTAAAATGTGTGTCCATAAAATAATGGGTAAATGTGTGTCCATAAAATAATGTGTAAAATGCGTGTCCATAAAATAATGGGTAAAATGTGTGTCCATAAAATAATGGGTAAAATGTGCGTCCATAAAATAATGGGTAAAATGTGCGTCCATAAAATAATGGGTAAAATGTGCGTCCATAAAATAATGGGTAAAATGTGCGTCCATAAATTAATGGGTAAAATGTGCGTCCATAAAATAATGGGTAAAATGTGTGTCCATAAAATAATGGATAAATGTGTGTCCATAAAATAATGGATAAATGTGTGTCCATAAAATAATGGATAAATGTGTGTCCATAAAATAATGGATAAATGTGTGTCCATAAAATAATGGATAAATGTGTGTCCATAAAATAATGGATAAATGTGTGTCCATAAAATAATGTGTAAATGTGTGTCCATAAAATAATGGATAAATGTGTGTCCAAAAAATAATGGATAAATGTGTGTCCATAAAATAATGGATAAAAGTGTGTCCATAAAATAATGGGTAAAATGTGTGTCCATAAAATAATGGATAAATGTGTGTCCATAAAATAATGGATAAATGTGTGTCCATAAAATAATGGATAAATGTGTGTCCATAAAATAATGGATAAATGTGTGTCCATAAAATAATGGATAAATGTGTGTCCATAAAATAATGGATAAATGTGTGTCCATAAAATAATGTGTAAATGTGTGTCCATAAAATAATGGATAAATGTGTGTCCATAAAATAATGGATAAATGTGTGTCCATAAAATAATGGATAAATGTGTGTCCATAAAATAATGGATAAATGTGTGTCCATAAAATAATGGATAAATGTGTGTCCATAAAATAATGGGTAAAATGTGTGTCCATAAAATAATGGATAACTGTGTGTCCATAAAATAATGGATAAATGTGTGTCCATAAAATAATGGATAAATGTGTGTCCATAAAATAATGGGTAAAATGTGTGTCCATAAAATAATGGATAAATGTGTGTCCATAAAATAATGGGTAAAATATGTGTCCATAAAATAATGGGTGAAATTGAGTCTTTAAAATAATGGGTTTATTTGAGACTTTAAAACAAAGAAAATATTTGGACTAGTCAAGTATATACACAGACTCAACAAAAATACTATACACGGTACAAAAAAAGAGGAGGTGAATGGCAGATAACTCTTTGTATGATAATCATACAAGTTGTATGTATAAACATTCATTCAAAAATGGCTTGTCGAACGTTAATATTTTTTTAACGAAAATAAGAAAGATATAACGAAAATAAGAAAGATATAATGAAGATAAGAAAGATATAACGAAAATAAGAAAGATATAATGAAGATAAGAAAGATATAACGAAAATAAGAAAGATATAATGAAGATAAGAAAGATATAACGAAAATAAGAAAGATATAATGAAGATAAGAAAGATATAATGAAGATAAGAAAGATATAACGAAGATAAGAAAGATATAACGAAGATAAGAAAGATATAACGACGATAAGAAAGATCTAACAAAAATAAGAAAGATATAACAAAAATAAGAAAGATATAACGAAGATAAGAAAGATATAATGAAGATAAGAAAAATATAACGAAGATAAGAAAGATATAATGAAGATAAGAAAGATATAACGAAGATAAGAAAGATATAACAAAAATAAGAAAGATATAACAGAAATAAGAAATATATAACGAAGATAAGAAAGATATAATGAAGATAAGAAAGATATAATGAAAATAAGAAAGATATAACGAAGATAAGAAAGATATAACGAAGATAAGAAAGATATAACGAAGATAAGAAAACTATCAAAATGTGTGAATGTATATATTGGAAATGTGTACTTTACAAACGAATTCATTGATTGGTCGTCCACAGTACCTGATGCAGACTAGACGTTTCATCCCCAAAGAAACAAGCACAAGTCTAAACAGGTACCAGAGGCCAGTCAACCATGATGAGCGGGTACAGATGATCTAGACACCGCCCTGATAATGCTGGCATGGGGAAGCAACCCTGAATGTTGTCGACGCAAATGAAGACAACCATCTTATCTCCCCTGGTGATTACAGCGCCAAGAGGAATTGTAACGGAGGAGGGACAAAGGTCCCAACGAAAGCACAATAACCAAGAAAATGGACTCTGTGGTTTAATTTCAAATCTCTCATTTCGGCTCATAATTGTAAACATTCCATTCTGATAAATCTTTGATAAGAAAACAAGAGTTAACAAATTTAATCATAAAATTTCAATTTTTGATCAACTGATTGACTACTGAGTCGAATTGTTTTCTTACAACGATGAGATTGTAAAAGTTATCAACATGAGCGATATTCTAACAATGAATACAAATATGAGTTTGTCCAATTGGCCATTTAATCAGCCAAAAACAGCTCAGGGTGGTGTCACCAGATGGCCCAGCCATGCTGTGCGTGCTAATTATTAGCTCATTTAACGGTGCAGGTGCCACTTTGTGAGAATGAACAGTTGAAATGACGATAATTGTGTCAAACGATTGCGTTTGTGCAAGTGATTTTTACAAAAAATGCTATCTCTTCTCAGAAGGTCAACTTCTCTATTATAAATTTGTTCCAATCTTTTTCATTTTGCTGAAGACACAAAATTCTCAGAAATATTAATTCTTTTTTTTTATTTTTGTGAAACGGGATATTTTAGATTTGACACTTATTTCTAAGTCTTGCCAATCAGGAGCAGACACTTTACCTTCATATTTTAGATTTGACACTTATTTCTAAGTCTTGCCAATCAGGAGCAGACACTTTACCTACATATTTTAGATTTGACACTTATTTCTAAGTCTTGCCAATCAGGAGCAGATACTTTACCTTCATATTTTAGATTTGACACTTATTTCTAAGTCTTGCCAATCAGGAGCAGATACTTTACCTTCATATTTTAGATTTGACACTTATTTCTAAGTCTTGCCAATCAGGAGCAGATACTTTACTTTCATATTTTAGATTTGACACTTATTTCTAAGTCTTGCCAATCAGGAGCAGACACTTTACCTTCATATTTTAGATTTGACACTTATTTCTAAGTCTTGCCAATCAGGAGCAGATACTTTACTTTCATATTTTAGATTTGACACTTATTTCTAAGTCTTGCCAATCAGGAGCAGATACTTTACCTTCATATTTTTCACAGTGGCTGTGTTTTTTTTTTTAATTTAATTTATACATTATTTATTGTTTATGTCAAGTGGCAAACTAAAAATTTGTTTTAAACATTCAGAAAGTGATTCATTTTGATAGCTGATTGCATTGTTGATTGTGAAGGGAATCAAACTCAATATTATTGAGGAATATAATTGGTCACATTTTTTTCTTTATTTACAACCATCAATTATATTTCTTTAAACATTGAGACACTTGTGATTTAAAAGATTCAGACTTTCTCTTACTGAAATATATTCCAATTCTAGATCAAATAAAATATATATTTAGTCTACCAGACAGATATTCAACAAATGCTCATAAAACTGGTCAAAGTGAGAGGTATCTAATGATCTCACCGTGAAGGGTCAGTGGAGAACACAAGTAGGCCTACAAGAACGGATTTCTGACCCTAAACTGTCTTTTCATCAGATGCTTTGTATTTGAGTGACATATTAATTCAACCCACGCAAAAAACATAACAAGTGTGCGCTACAGAAATCAGTAATATTGCCATTTGAATGCTCAAACATATTATACGTGTAATACAGGTTGGCAAATTATTTTGTTATAGGCACACATCTGCTGGATCATTTGGTTATCTCCCCTTTAGCTGAGAGTAGATGACTTCATCTCAAACTGTTTCAAATTAAAAATACTTTTTAGAACCAATTTCTAATACTTTACATTTTTAAACATTACAAACTGTTCGCAGTGCTAACTACATTTTATGAAAATAATTGGAGAAATTATTTCAAATAGCATTCAAAATAGTTACAGTAACAACTAAGTGTAATAGGAATTCATGAACAAAAAAAAAAATGAGAGTGCTATATTTAATTCCCCTGAAGAGTTAATTTCAAATGAAATTGTCAACAGATCATGTCATGTTCTGTCCTTTGTGATGTCATTAACTATCCAACCAATCAAAAGGCAGCATTTCCCATACTCGAGATGTGTACACTTTCTAAACAAATTCTGTCAAATTAAAATGTGACTAAAATTATATGGGATCTATTTTTATTGCACTAGAAAAATGTGACAACTCAGTGTCTGTAAAAATAACTGAAAAACATACAACCCAAAAATTATTTCCCTTCTGTACAAATAGAATAGATACTTAAAATCAGAATATATGATATTTATAAACGTATGAAACTTAATTTTGACATGACAAGAACAATTAATCATTTCTTTCCTTGCTTTAACTGATAATTTTCTTTTTTTTTTCTTCAATAATTTAATTTCGCTTTTATTTTCATTTAACAAACCATGTTTAGTTTGCTGATAATGTTCTTGAGTTCAGAAGCAGGAGTCAATATTAGCCAACTTCTAGCTCTTGTGGGTGATGGCACTGTCTCACCATTTATGAGTCATAATTCGATAACAGCATATATAACTAGCGTGAGTAGAGACATTCACAAAGATAGGACCCGATTGCAACGTTGTAAAACCTTACCTGTTTAAAAGAGGAATTTATTGAGAGTCCAGACATGCTACATATATTATTACTTCGTGGAGAACAAACCAGGTGATATAATTCATGACAAATCCGATATTAGTAAGACAAAGTTTAGCACGGGGTATATGTGTAATGGGAAGACCTCAAGTGTATAAATAAGAAAAATAGTCTTTCCTTATCTGTACATGATTTGGCTGCATGTGTACATATTTAGTGAAGTTGTACATGACTTGAAGGACCTTTGTAGTTAGATGTACAAAATTAGTTGTTGTGCAGCGGGAGAAGAGATGTGCTTATATGTGATATGGTAGCAATCTAAAGAAATCAATATGTCTGTATCAGTAAATCAGGAGGCTGTAGAAATGTTGTTTTACAGAAGAGTGTTGAGAATACCAAAGACAGCTAAGAAGAGTAATGAAAACGTTCTGAAAGAGGCCAAAGCAAATATAGAGATAATTTCCAATATTAGGAAGAAACAATCATCATTTACTGGCCATGCAATGAGAAGGGAACAGCTGGAATATATTGTGACAACTGGGAAAATTGAGGGACGGAGAGAAAGAAAAGAAGCAAAGAAAAAAAAAGATACAGGAAAGCTTTAGAGAATGCCTTTGCAAAAGGTCAAAAACATAAATGATAAATAACTGTTGAGATCGAAAGTGTTGAGAGACATGATCTCCTACGCCAGCAGGCTTGGTACTTGATGATCAGTAAATGATGTCCAGACTATATTATTTTAACAGACAATTAACTCATTCTAAATTTAGATGCTTGTCTATTTAACACAAGGTTAAAATATAACAAGTCGCAACGTTTCTACACAAGTATTAATTAAGGCCCATCACTTAAACCACCTTTGTTGAATCCAAATAATTCGGTGGTCCCATATCATTGTTTTTGGTGGAGTGCTCCCTATGGAAGTTCCCAAACTCATCTCTACCTTACATTGAGGCATTGTCACCACGTTAATGGACCAAATTCAAACCCAGTGTGCCTATTACTTTTCCTTCTATCCTTTTGCTTAGTTGACATGTTTTTTATGTGCTGTTTTTAAATATTATTACTTTTTTATGGTTTTAAAGTTGCTGTTATTAATTTCTCGGTGCCTGTTTAATAAATAAAAGCCACACAGATACATTAATTAATACACAATATTACAAGAATTAAAAAAGCGTTTGATGATAAAATATACATTTTAGAACACATATTTTCTAGCTCTCTAAATATGATTACAACAAAGATTTTGTGACCTAATTAATCTGTTCTTTCTACAGGAACCACTGAAGATCTTTTCTCTTTATATGATACTTTATTGTTGTTTTAAAAAAAAAAGAACAAATGCAAGCGATACCTTTTTTATTCTTGTCTGTTCTTTGCATTTGTAAATGCTAGAAGAGAAAACTTTGAAGCACACCGAGAAAGTGATATTAATAAATGTAGGCATTACAACAAAACAAACCAGCAGTTAATGTTACATATTTCCTTTATCTTTTATTGTGAACATGTATTCATTCTGTTTCTTTGATATGAATTTGTGTTTTGTTTACATACTTCATTAAGCTTTCAAGTGGTAGGCCACACCACATTCAACCAAAGATTATATTTTTTGGGTTACATTAAGACACATTGACCAAAAAACTGTTAGAATAATGACCTCAGTAAATTAATACAATCAGTGATTTATCGATGATTTTTCTAAAGGACTTAAAGTTGTTTACAATTATTATTTTAAGTTAATTTTTTTAGGCGCTGAAGAAATGTTGTCCCTGAATATTGAGAACGCATGAACGTTGCCATACATCTGTTTGTGCATCTCATTCTTCTAATCTGCAGGCGTTATGGTTACATGTGTAATAAAAGTGACATTTGCACCTTCTACGTGTGTGTTTTGTTTCTTTACTTTGTATCAAAGCTCAACAACAATTTTACTTTAAATGATTTATTATCAAGTGAACTGGCGCGCCTCCCAGCACCAGAGCTGGAAGTTGTCAACGACCCACAGCTGATGGCTTGCGCCAGGATCCGTGAACCAAAACCATCCAGACCCTGCTCCACCTCTCCGCGGTGCCTCCAGTAACAGACTAACCTGTCTAGTCTGGCCAAGCGAGCAGGGATCGAAGAGGGAAGACAACCCGGTACTCAAAAACGTCGTGCTGAAGTCGGATGTGTTGGGCCGAAAGGCGCAAATATCACAGTGTTACACTGCAAACTACAACACAACGCAATCACGTGCACTTAACGTCCTTTTAAGGGCGGATGACGAAGAGGAAGTCTACAGTCTACGAATACGCTAGAATACTTTAGTCATCGAACGAACGCAATCAACCATTCTCAAGTGAGATGAAGAACGTTTTACCACATCACATGTTTTAGTTTGTATTTGGGAGCTAATGTTACTGGAAATAAGAAAAGTATTTTGCACAATAAGATTGTAGTAGCCAGATGCTGAAGTAAATAATTATGTGCCATATCGGTTGGCGTGGGCGATCATGTCCTTCCACAATCTTCTATCATAACACCAAGCTATCTAGTATTTTCTCTCTTTGTCGTCCGCGATCTCTCTTCCCTGTATTTTGCCACTTAAAACAAGTATTCTAAATTTCCTCTTCCCATGATGTGCCAGAAAAATGTTGATTGTTTCTTTCTGATGTTTTTATGAGTTCCCTTTTTGTATTGGCCACTTTGAGAATTTACTCATTGGTCTTTTTAGCTGTCCAGGGAACTTTCATTTCAACATTTTTTGTGAGAAATCCCTTATCTCTGGCCTCTAATCGACTTTTCATTTGTTTGTCTACTGTCCATGATTCGCTTCCATAGGTCAGAATTGGTTCTATATATATCAACGATGAGCTCCCAATTGGCACAGTGATCTACCTATACACAGATGGACCAGGGATGCATTAACAAATGGAGAGTCGGCAATAGTAAAAGTAAAGTAAAGAGCCCTGTCATGCCAAGTGGCGTGTAGGGATTATGATGTTAGTGACCATAATTTGTTTAAACATTCGGCACATTATTTTTTGCAGTAATGTGGTGGGTGTTACTCCCGTGCCGCTTTACTTTCCCAGAAAAAAAAAAAATCCGGTACCCATTTAAAGCTGGGTGAACCCGATAGCCGTCGATCAGGATCGATCCCAAACCTCTTTGTCCTTTGTAGTCACGTTCACTAACCACTGAACTATCGCGGCGGTATGGCAAGAATATCCTGATAATACCAGGGTCTCAGTATTCCTAAAGGGAACTATTGTAGACACATCGACTCTGAAGCTAAAGCCATCACCACACCTATGGAGAAACTAAACAACGATAATTTTGAACCATATGAGGCTCGACTCTGAAGCTAAAGCCATCACCACAGCTATGGAGAAACTAAACAACGATAACTTTGAACCATATGGAGCTCGACTCTGAAGCTAAAGCCATCACCACAGCTATGGAGAAACTAAACAACGATAACTTTGAACCATATGGAGCTCGACTCTGAAGCTAAAGCCATCACCACAGCTATGGAGAAACTAAACAACGATAATTTTGAACCATATGGAGCTGTGTTTGTCATTGTCAAATACCATGCCTGTTGAGATAGGGGATCATGTCTCTCAACAACTTTCTATGTTTTTTTTTTTTTTTACATGCAAAAACGGGGGACTGGTTGGTCTCGAGGCAAGATGCCGGTTTCAAGACAGCGAGGTTGTGGTTCAAATCCCGAACTTTTATTTGTGATTTGTCTGCGGCAACCACTCCTGGTCTCAAGACAGCGAGGTTGTGAATTCAAATCCCGAACTTTTATTTGTGATTTGTCTGCGGCAACCACTCCTGGTCTCAAGACAGCGAGGTTGTGAGTTCAAATCCCGAACTTTTATTTGTGATTTGTCTGCGGCAACCACTCCTGGTCTCAAGACAGCGAGGTTGTGAGTTCAAATCCCGAACTTTTATTTGTGATTTGTCTGCGGCAACCACTCCTGGTCTCAAGACAGCGAGGTTGTGAGATCAAATCCCGAACTTTTATTTGTGATTTGTCTGCGGCAACCACTCCTGGTCTCAAGACAGCGAGGTTGTGAGTTCAAATCCCGAACTTTTATTTGTGATTTGTCTGCGGCAACCACTCCTGGTCTCAAGACAGCGAGGTTGTGAGATCAAATCCCGAACTTTTATTTGTGATTTGTCTGCGGCAACCACTCCTGGTCTCAAGACAGCGAGGTTGTGAATTCAAATCCCGAACTTTTATTTGTGATTTGTCTGCGGCAACCACTCCTGGTCTCAAGACAGCGAGGTTGTGAATTCAAATCCCGAACTTTTATTTGTGATTTGTCTGCGGCAACCACTCCTGGTCTCAAGACAGCGAGGTTGTGAGTTCAAATCCCGAACTTTTATTTGTGATTTGTCTGCGGCAACCACTCCTGGTCTCAAGACAGCGAGGTTGTGAGTTCAAATCCCGAACTTTTATTTGTGATTTGTCTGCGGCAACCACTCCTGGTCTCAAGACAGCGAGGTTGTGAGTTCAAATCCCGAACTTTTATTTGTGATTTGTCTGCGGCAACCACTCCTGGTCTCAAGACAGCGAGGTTGTGAGTTCAAATCCCGAACTTTTATTTGTGATTTGTCTGCGGCAACCACTCCTGGTCTCAAGACAGCGAGGTTGTGAGATCAAATCCCGAACTTTTATTTGTGATTTGTCTGCGGCAACCACTCCTGGTCTCAAGACAGCGAGGTTGTGAGTTCAAATCCCGAACTTTTATTTGTGATTTGTCTGCGGCAACCACTCCTGGTCTCAAGACAGCGAGGTTGTGAGATCAAATCCCGAACTTTTATTTGTGATTTGTCTGCGGCAA
Source organism: Megaustenia siamemsis (assembly GCA_032433765.1). Taxonomy (NCBI): domain Eukaryota; kingdom Metazoa; phylum Mollusca; class Gastropoda; order Stylommatophora; family Ariophantidae; genus Megaustenia; species Megaustenia siamemsis. Next base: position 8,502,573 of record JAVIAB010000117.1, read on the forward strand.
CCACTCCTGGTCTCAAGACAGCGAGGTTGTGAGTTCAAATCCCGAACTTTTATTTGTGATTTGTCTGCGGCAACCACTCCTGGTCTCAAGACAGCGAGGTTGTGAGATCAAATCCCGAACTTTTATTTGTGATTTGTCTGCGGCAACCACTCCTGGTCTCAAGACAGCGAGGTTGTGAGTTCAAATCCCGAACTTTTATTTGTGATTTGTCTGCGGCAACCACTCCTGGTCTCAAGACAGCGAGGTTGTGAGATCAAATCCCGAACTTTTATTTGTGATTTGTCTGCGGCAACCACTCCTGGTCTCAAGACAGCGAGGTTGTGAGTTCAAATCCCGAACTTTTATTTGTGATTTGTCTGCGGCAACCACTCCTGGTCTCAGCAGCGAGGCTCTGCTTGAAACGGCAATTACTCATCGACGGAAAAATATGAGTACCTCCAAAGTCGGAGTTATTTGCCTGTGCACATGGCTGCCAGGGGAAAACGGACTAATGTGCAAAATTCTGTTCCTTGTTTTTATCGACTTCTCCAGGAGTTGAAAGTTGACGAAGGGAAACAAAAAAAATAAATAAAAACAAAAACGCAAAATCAGTACTTCTGTATTTGAACATAGAAAAAAAAACTACCAGAACTGAGATAAAGATTGCAACAATTGTATACCAAAAGACAGATAGTATTATTTCTATAGCTAGAAACTTCTTGCAGAAAATGCTTTACAGTTTGTGTAATGCTGCCTCTGTCACGACCCACAACAGACGCCTCCTAAACTAGTCTATCAACTCTCTTCTCATTCACCTGTCCTCATGTAAGTCAGGGACAGTTCATCCATTCAAATCTCTTAAGGTTTGATTGATAATTATACAAAAAAACAATTTGAAGATTTTTCACAATTTATTATTCTCAATATTTTCAATATAACAACATGATACATTATCAAACAATCCAATATCATTCAACTACTTGCACTCACAACCACACTTATTACAACTAAAGTCATTTCTTCAGACATATTGAACAATCATCTCATCATATGAACTCGGTAATCATGATTGTGTATCATGCTTGAGATTCTGACAATCATTCATTCTATTCACAAATGTATGTTTTTGAGCAATTTAATATGCGGTGAGAACAAAAGCCAAGTACATATATAAAACATACAAGCAATTTGTGAGTATTGTAATCACACATTTTAGAAGCAATCTTAGAGAAATTGAGTAACACTTTAAGTAGGCACTCTAAAAACAATGTCATTATATCGTCCCGTCATTTTACATTTTCAACTCGTTTAGTATTTGTCAGGTTTTACTTCTTCCTCTCAAAATCCAATCCCAGAAATAGCTGACCATCCAGAAACTGGTTCCCAATATGGGGAGCTAACCGGATTTTCTAAACTTCTGGGGTGCCTCTGTAGCCTAGTTGAGATACCCACCCCACTGGACTACCGAAGTTCGGACAACCCGTGTTCGATTCCCGCTGGAAGCAGTGTGAATTGTACTCGTTGGAAAAGTAAAATACCCCGTCGGTCGACCCAGTCACTGGCAGAAATGGGTACCAGGGTAGCACACTGGGAAGGTGAGGAATGCCGCCTCGCATTGAGACTTTCGATGCTTGAAGCGACACTGTCCAAAAGACTCCGGACACTTCTGGATAGGCGACCGAGCACATTTGGGTGAAAACTCGCGTGCTAAGACGCCAATTCACGTCTCGTACTCTACCTACCTGTTTCTAAATTCCTGCATGATCTTTCATGTTTAAAACTCTCAATAGTACTTGTCACTGAAAGGCGCATCAAGAAATATTTTATAATTGCAAAACAAACAAAAAATAGTAATTCTTCCTAATTGTTTACTTTCAGTTTTAGTTTATATTGTATTTAGGATCTTCATTACTGCACACTGGGCAAATCCATAGGTGCTGCAATATTCCCGTTCAGAATCTCGAAAAAATCCTAGAAAAATTCTAGCTAATGTGTATGAGCTCCCCAGCACGGCCTGGAATCCCCACATGATGTGGCTCACATTTTAGCTCACACTTTAGCTCACATTTTAGCTCACACTTTTACCTGCGCCCAAGCAAATTTATGGCCCACTTTTATCTATTTTAATTGTCAGGGGTTCCTTAACGGGCGTGAGTGCACACGTTCCCTCTTGTTGCTTGTTGTTATCCGAGAGGGCTTAGCACCAGGTCTCACTAGAGACCAGGGGAGGTGATGCCACATAGAAACCATGATTTAATTTTTCCTACTTTTTGAAATAGTAACTTTCTCTGTAGCGGGCTTTGAACCCTTGTCCATCCTGTCTAGAACTCGGCATTGTACCATTCGACTACCCATCCCTCATATACAACTAGTAATTGCAATGAATGTAATATTTGTAGTGATGAGAGTTTTAATGTTTTTAGTAGTTATTTTTTTCCTATTAGTTTTTGCCCGGGCAGTGGTCATGCTTGGCCTACTCTTTTCTATTGTCAACCACAAGAGTACTTTAACGTGCGCAGGGTGCACACGGGACCTCGTGTTTTTTTTGCCGTTAGGGCAAGAGACATCGTATCTTACTACCCGGATACAAAGGAGGGTGAAGTCACGAAGAACCCATACATTTGATTTTTAAACATTGTTTATGTCATTGTGGATAAAAGACTTGTACACAGTTGTCATTGTGGATCAAAGACTTGTACACAGTTGTCATTGTGGATAAAAGACTTGTACACAGTTGTCATTGTGGATCAAAGACTTGTACACAGTTGTCATTGTGGATCAAAGACTTGTACACAGTTGTCATTGTGGATCAAAGACTTGTACACAGTTGTCATTGTGGATCAAAGAAGTGTACACAGTTGTCATTGTGGATCAAAGACTTGTACACAGTTGTCATTGTGGATCAAAGACTTGTACACAGTTGTCATTGTGGATCAAAGAAGTGTACACAGTTGTCATTGTGGATCAAAGACTTGTACACAGTTGTCATTGTGGATCAAAGACGTGTACACAGTTGTCATTGTGGATAAAAGACGTGTACACAGTTGTCATTGTGGATCAAAGACTTGTACACAGTTGTCATTGTGGATCAAAGACTTGTACACAGTTGTCATTGTGGATCAAAGACTTGTACACAGTTGTCATTGTGGATCAAAGACTTGTACACAGTTGTCATTGTAGATCAAAGACTTGTACACAGTTGTCATTGTAGATCAAAGACTTGTACACAGTTGTCATTGTAGATCAAAAACTTGTACACAGTTGTCATTGTGGATCAAAGACTTGTACACAGTTGTCATTGTGGACCAAAGACTTGTACACAGTTGTCATTGTGGATCAAAGACTTGTACACAGTTGTCATTGTAGATCAAAGACTTGTACACAGTTGTCATTGTGGATCAAAGACTTGTACACAGTTGTCATTGTGGACCAAAGACTTGTACACAGTTGTCATTGTGGATCAAAGACTTGTACACAGTTGTCATTGTGGATCAAAGACTTGTACACAGTTGTCATTGTGGATCAAAGAAGTGTACATAGTTGTCATTGTGGATCAAAGACTTGTACACAGTTGTCATTGTGGATCAAAGAAGAGTACACAGTTGTCATTGTGGATCAAAGACTTGTACACAGTTGTCATTGTGGATCAAAGACTTGTACACAGTTGTCATTGTGGATCAAAGACTTGTACACAGTTGTCATTGTGGATCAAAGAAGTGTACACAGTTGTCATTGTGGATCAAAGACTTGTACACAGTTTTCATTGTGGATCAAAGACGTGTACACAGTTGTCATTGTGGATCAAAGACTTGTACACAGTTGTCATTGTGGATCAAAGAAGTGTACACAGTTGTCATTGTGGATCAAAGACTTGTACACAGTTGTCATTGTGGATCAAAGACTTGTACACAGTTGTCATTGTGGATCAAAGACGTGTACACAGTTGTCATTGTGGATCAAAGACTTGTACACAGTTGTCATTGTGGATCAAAGACTTGTACACAGTTGTCATTGTGGATCAAAGATTTGTACACAGTTGTCATTGTGGATCAAAGAAGTGTACACAGTTGTCATTGTGGATCAAAGACGTGTACACAGTTGTCATTGTGGATCAAAGACTTGTACACAGTTGTCATTGTGGATCAAAGAAGTGTACACAGTTGTCATTGTGGATCAAAGACTTGTACACAGTTGTCATTGTGGATCAAAGACTTGTACACAGTTGTCATTGTGGATCAAAGAAGTGTACACAGTTGCCATTGTGGATCAAAGACGTGTACACAGTTGTCATTGTGGATCAAAGAAGTGTACACAGTTGTCATTGTGGATCAAAGACTTGTACACAGTTGTCATTGTGGATCAAAGAAGTTTACACAGTTGTCATTGTGGATCAAAGAAGTGTACACAGTTGTCATTGTGGATCAAAGAAGTGTACACAGTTGTCATTGTGGATCAAAGACTTGCACACAGTTGTCATTGTGGATCAAAGAAGTGTACACAGTTGTCATTGTGGATCAAAGACGTGTACACAGTTGTCATTGTCGTTCAAAGACGTGCACACAGTTGTCATTGTGGATCAAAGACGTATGCACAGTTGTCATTGTGGACCAAAGATTTGTACACAGTTGTATTGTGTGTTAAAAACTTGTACACATTTGTCATTGTGGATAAAAGACGTGTACACAGTTGTCATTGTGGATCAAAGATTTGTACACAGTTGTCATTGTGGATAAAAGACGTGTACACAGTTGTCATTGTGGATCAAAGATTTGTATACAGTTGTCATTGTCTTTTAAAGCCGTGTACACAGTTGTCATTTTGGATCAAAGACTTGTACACAGTTGTCATTTTGGATCAAAGATTTGTATATAATTGTCATTGTGGATCAGACTTGTACACAGTTGTCATTGTGGATCAAAGATTTGTACACAGCTTGACAACTTATATTAATTAAACTATGGGTTTAGCCTCAATCTTTAAACAATCATGGTTAAAGTTGAAATTTGCTTGATTACTTAAACTATCGATAACGTTTGGAAGCATCGTGGTCCAGGCGTCCTACCTCTGGCAGTTGTTGGCCTGTGTTGCAGCAGGGTTTCCGTTGAGTTTTCTGTACATCAGACCTTAAGTCTTCCTCATGCTCTGAAGCCTGATTGGCACCCGTTGTTAGCTTATAATGGTGGATGATGCCAGGACCCGTTCTCAAGAGATGACCAAAGTACTTTATTTTCTGTTCTTTATGTTTGATGGAAGAGCCTGTTTTGAAATTCTGTTGTTGTCTCTTCTCAGCAGATGCCAAACATATGTCCATCTTCTCTTCCTAATTGTAGATGAGATCGTTGGTTGCATGACCATTTCCGTTATGTATATATTAGTTTTGAATTCATTCCATTATAGATGAGATCGTTGGTTGCATGACCATTTCTCTTATCTCTATATTCGTTTTGAATTAATTCCATTATAGATGAGATCTTTGGTTGAATGACCATTTTTGTTATCTCTATATTAGTTTTGAATTCATTTCATTATAGATGAGATCGTTGGTTGCATGACCATTTCTCTTATCTCTATATTATTCTTGAATACATTCCATTGTTAGACTTCCGGTCATTACGGTGGATAGGCGGCAAGAACCACTGAAGCTCAGTCTGAAAAGTGTTCTTTGTTACAGTTTCCTCAGATTCCAAGTCCGGCTTGCTGCTGGAGCTACTGCGTTTAATGTTCTGTGCACACCGTGAGCTGTGTTTTTCATCCGGGTCGTGTTTCGATATTCCGATTGCTTACGGTGAACGATGTTATCGTATGACGAAGGGCAGTTCAGCTGCATTCAATTTCGGTGCAGTTACACCTTGTGTCTTTTGGCGTATGCTGTAGCTGCTATGATGGGGACTGCAGCTGTCTTTCTTTGTCTGGATCCTTCAAAGAGGCGAGTTTTAATTCGGTTGATTCCACTAGCACGGGCGGTTGAGCAATTGTGGAGTTTAATTCGTTTGGAGTGATGTCAGGGCCTTCAACTAACCATAACCATCATTCCTTTTGTACACAGATTACTTTTCTTAAGCATTTGTCTTCAAAAGTGTATAGTTTTTTCTCCATTTCTTTTGTTGTTTTCCAGCTTTCTCACGGACAGATAAGGATGATAACAAATGATCTATTCTAGTGATTCAAATTTGTTTTAAAATGAAGAATCTTATATAAAATAGTGGTCATTTATGGCTTATATAAGAACTATGTTTGACAATTGTATGTAGTAGTCTTTTATCATTTCTTGTTGTGATGCCTGAGTGTTCATGACAGTTTTACAAAAATTTACAATAATGATAATGTTTTACTTTATCATCTTTCCTGTTCTTTCTATATTTTTTAGCTTATCTCCTCCTATAAAAAAAAAAAAAAACTAACAAAAATAAATGGGTACCTCACCCTTGTTCATGGAGGAAAAGGTATCTTGGAAGAGTTCACTAGGCTTCCCTCCCCAAAACTTGGACCCGAGAGAAGTGGAGGCCCTACACACAATCCACAGTCAATATATGATATCGACCAAAATTAGTGGTTTCATTTTCTTTGCTATTGTTAGCAGCTATGAGTTTTGTGTGTGTTGGAAGACGTATTTTATATCCTTTGATAACTTTATTTCCTTTTATAACTTTATATCCTTTTATAACTTTATTTAATTTATGATCAACAAAATTATTTTTATGAAAATAATGAGGACATGTGGTATAATTAATGAAGATAATTGTATCACTACTGGACTGTCATCAGTCAAATCAAAGTAATAATTTTTAGTTGAAGAAAGTCAAATCAAAATAGCAGAAACAATAAACACACTCAGATCTCCAGACCTTCGCGCGCTGCCGAGTCCGAAAGGGAAGTAAAGAATTGTAGCGCAGTTCTCTACCAGTCATGTTCGTAAGAGGCGACTAAGGAGGGTTGGACAAGAGACTGGCTATCCTGTACTGTAAAAAGCAATGCCGAAACAATTTCCAAACATGGGCAGGTCAAATAAAAGAATAAAAGTAAATCCGGCATCCAGGAAAGAATGGCAAGAAACAGATGGTCGTGGAAAGTGTTTGTTGAAGACTTATGCTGCACACGAAGTTGAAAGGTAGATGAAGAAGCAGAAGAAGAGGAGGAGGAGGAGAAGTAGAAGAAAAAAGAGGAGGAGGAGGAGAAGAAGAAGAAAAAAGGAGGAGGAGGAGGAGAAGAAGAAGAAAAAGGAGGAGGAGGAGGAGAAGAAGAAGAAGAAGAAAGAGGAGGAGGAGTCGGAGAAGGGGAGGGGAGGAGGAGGAGGAGAAGAAGAAAAAGGAGGAGGAGGAGAAGTAGAAGAAAAAAGAGGAGGAGGAGGAGGAGAAGAAAAAGAAAAAGGAGGAGGAGGAGAAGAAGAAGAAAAAGGAGGAGGAGGAGAAGTAGAAGAAAAAAGAGGAGGAGGAGGAGAAGTAGAAGAAAAAAGAGGAGGAGGAGAAGTAGAAGAAAAAAGAGGAGGAGGAGAAGTAGAAGAAAAAAGAGGAGGAGGAGAAGTAGAAGAAAAAAGAGGAAGAGGAGGAGAAGAAGAAGAAAAAGGAGGAGGAGGAGAAGTAGAAGAAAAAAGAGGAGGAGGAGGAGAAGAAGAAGAAACAGGAGGAGGAGGAGAAGAAGAAGAAAAAGGAGGAGGAGGAGGAGGAGAAGAAGAAGAAAAAGGAGGAGGAGAAGAAGAAGAAGAAAGAGGAGGAGGAGAAGAAGAAGAAAAAGTAGGAGGAGGAGAAGTAGAAGAAAGAGGAGGAGGAGGAGAAGAAGAAGAAAAAGGAGGAGGAGGAGAAGTAGAAGAAAAAAGAGGAAGAGGAGGAGAAGAAGAAGAAAAAGGAGGAGGATGAGAAGTAGAAGAAAAAAGAGGAGGAGGAGGAGAAGAAGAAGAAAAAGGAGGAGGAGGAGAAGAAGAAGAAAAGGAGAGGAGGAGGAGAAGAAGAAGAAAAAGGAGGAGGAGGAGAAGAAGAAGAAAGAGGAGGAGGAGAAGAAGAAGAAGAAAAAGTAGGAGGAGGAGAAGAAGAAGAAAGAGGAGGAGGAGGAGAAGAAGAAGAAAAAGGAGGAGGAGGAGAAGAAGAAAGAGGAGGAGGAGGAGAAGAAGAAGAAAAAGTAGGAGGAGGAGAAGAAGAAGAAAGAGGAGGAGGAGGAGAAGAAGAAGAAAAAGGAGGAGGAGGAGAAGTAGAAGTAAAAGGAGGAGGAGGAGAAGAAGAAGAAAGAGGAGGAGGAGGAGAAGTAGAAGAAAAAGTAGGAGGAGGAGAAGAAGAAGAAAGAGGAGGAGGAGGAGAAGTAGAAGAAAGAGGAGGAGGAGGAGAAGTAGAAGAAAGATGAGGAGGAGGAGAAGAAGAAGAAAGAGGAGGAGGAGGAGAAGAAGAAGAAAAAGGAGGAGGAGGAGAAGTAGAAGAAAAAGGAGGAGGAGGAGAAGAAGAAGAAAGAGGAGGAGGAGGAGAAGTAGAAGAAAAAGGAGGAGGAGGAAAAGAAGAAGAAAAAGGAGGAGGAGAAGAAGAAGAAAAAGGAGGAGGAGGAGAAGAAGAAGAAAAAGGAGGAGGAGGAGGAGGAGGAGAAGGGGAGGGGAGGAGGAGAAGAAGAAGAAAGAGGAGGAGGAGGAGGAGAAGAAGAAGAAAAAGGAGGAGGAGGAGGAGGAGGAGAAGGGGGAGGGGAGGAGGAGAAGGAGGAGGAGTAGGAGAAGGGGAAGGAAGAGGAGGAGAAGGAGGAGAAAAAGGGAGAAGAGGAGAAGAAAGGGGGGGAGGAGGAGGAAGAGGAGAAGGAGGGGGAGGAAAAGGGGGAGGAGGAGAAGGGGGAGGAGGAGGAGAGGGAGGAGATGGAGGAGGAGAAAGAGGAGGAGAATGAGGAGGAGGAGAAGACGGGGAAGGGGAGGAGAAGAAGGAGGAGGAGAAGGGGGACGAGAAGGAGAAGAAGAAGACGATGAAAAGAAGAAGAAAGAAGTAGAAGAAGAAAATGAAAGAATAATAATAAGAAGAAGAAGGAGGAGTTCTCTCAGAGCACTGTCTCAGGACTGACCAAATCACGTTATCTCTTCACCCTCTCAGAGCACTGTCTCAGGACTGACCAAATCACGTTATCTCTTCACTCTCTCAGAGCACTGTCTCAGGACTGACCAAATCACATGTTATCTCTTCACCCTCTCAGAGCACTATCTCAGGATTGACCAAATCACATGTTATCTCTTCACTCTCTCAGAGCACTGTCTCAGGACTGACCAAATCACATGCTATCTCTTCACCCTCTCAGAGCACTATCTCAGGACTGACCAAATCACATGTTATCTCTTCACCCTCTCAGAGCACTATCTCAGGACTGACCAAATCACATGTTATCTCTTCACTCTCTCAGAGCACTGTCTCAGGATTGACCAAATCACATGTTATCTCTTCACCCTCTTCAAGATCATTGATGTGTTTATCCTCCTCATCAAAAGATTCCATTCCCCAACCACCAGTCTTCGAGGACCTCATCAGCAACGATCTATTGCTGTGAGCACGACGGCACGGAGTGCTGCGCATCTGTGATCTATACTGTGAGGCCGGCCCACCCCCAAGCAATGCGTCATTCTCTGAAGTCTTACTATCGTGTAGACTTGAATTCGGAAAAGACATTGTTTTTTTCAAGGGTTCTATCTCCAAAGCCACTGGGGTCTTCTGCAATAGGGACATCTGAGCACTATTGTATCTTGGATTTGACGCTCTCGGAAGAGTCGACGCAAACTCATGGGGTGGAACAGCAGAAGGATGAGCATGTGATTGATGCTGTGTAGCCTCGTCTGGAAGCTCTGAACCAGCACCATCGATCATTGCATTCAGATAGTTATAACTGTCAGGATTTTGCGTTGGAGAGTCTTTAGATTGTGTAGACCTTCTGCTGCCATTATGTAGACCGATATAAGCTAGACCCCTGGCACTGATGCTGTATATCTTCCCTGTGTAGTCTAAATTAGAGGACGACACACATCTGCCATCACTGCCCATCCTCTTGTAACTGTAGATGCGCCGGTACCGTTCTCGTTGATCTTCAGATACAAGAAAATACGTCAGCAAACTGCCTTTCCCCTGTGAACAACAATCGTGATTACGTTATTGATGTTTGACTTACTAGATATGTTAGAATGTGTGTGAATCTATTCAGTCAAAAGTACAGGTGTATATGTTTGTTTACACAAATAAGTAAATTTATAACTTAAGAACTGAGAACATCTAAGAACTTCTTTGGAACTTTGTTAACCTCAGACGGAAGATGTACAACAGAGGAGGTGAGAAGCAGAATGGCTCAGGCAAAAGCAGCTTTCCAAACAAATGAGGAAAATACTATGCAATCCATTTTTGACAATAGAAACAAGAAAAAGAGTTCTTAAATGTTACGTAGAGCCAGTCTTAACATATGGATGTGAATCATAGACAATAGGACAACAGTAAGAAAATCGCTGGAGTCTGTAGAAATGTGGTTTTACAGAAGAATGTTGAGAGTACCATGGACAGCTAAGAAGAGTAATGAAGATGTTCTGAGAGATGTCAAAGCAAAAAGAGAGCTAATTTCCAATATTAGGAAGAAATAATCATCATTTTTTGGCCATGTAATGAGAAGAGAACAACTGGAATATATTGTAACAACTGGAAAAATTGAGGGACGAAGAGATAGAGGGAAGCAAAGAGAAAAATTAACAGACAGCTTAAGAGAATGGCTTGGCAGAAGGTCAAAAACGGAAATGATAAATAATTGTACAGATCGAAAGTTGTGGAGAGACATGATCACCTACGCCAGCAGACCCGGTACTTGATGATGATGATTATACCTATATCAAAGTCCAGAAACACTGAATGTTGTTTGAATATCACTTGTTGTTTCTATTTGTCACACCACCAGCCATGTACTCACTCAGGTGCCCCTTGCCATACAGGCAGATATTCTCTGAGTTCAGTTTTTAACATTTTGTTTAGATTTTTTCTTCTGTTCATCTTTGCACAGACAACGGTCAATTTTTCGACTCATCATCATCATTGAATGCCGTCTCCGCAAAGAAGGTTGGCTACCATGGAGTGCCATTCCACTCTGTCTCTTGCTTTAATGATGCAGGTTATCATAGGTTGGTACAAATAATAATACATAAATATTATTATATGGGGAACTTCCGAGGCGATAATAGGGAATAATAGAACAAAGGAGTATGTGTTAGCACTCGGAGAAAATGGACAAACAAACAACAATAGAAAAAAACGAAGAACAATATATGGTCCGAAGTGGGATCGAACCCGTACTCAGTGGCACCGTGCCTTGCCACGAGAAGCCGAACGCTTGGCACACTGCCACGCAGCCAACTAAAAAATTGGCTATTGTAGCAGTGTCTTACACGAAGGCGTACTCAATGATTATAGCATAGGGTAACGATCACAGACCGGAAATAAATAGTATATTTGTATTTTCCTATTAATGCAAGTATCTCCCAGTAGGGCTGAATACTTGTGTTGTAGACAAACATTTATTGGACGAAACAGCACGAATATTAGCTTTCAGTGGTCCTCGGAAGTTCCCCATATAATAATATTTATGTATTATTATTTGTACCCAGTATATAACCACTGGAAACTACTATTCGTGCTGTTTCGTCCAATAAATGTTTGTCTACAACACAAGTATTCAGCCCTACTGGAGATACTTGCATTAATAGGAAAATACAATATACAATTTATTTCCGGTCTGTGATCGTTACCCTATGCTATAGTCATTGAGTACGCCTTCGTGTAAGACACTGCTACAATAGCCAATTTTTTAGTTGGCTGCGTGGCAGTGTGCCAAACGTTCGGCCTTTTCGTGGCAAGGCGCGGTGCCACTGAGTACGGGTTCGATCCCACTTCGGACCATATATTGTTCTTCGTTTTTTTCTATTGTTGTTTGTTTGTCAATTTTTCCGAGTGCTAACATTATCATAGGTTGACTTGTCCATCTTTTGATGTTACTCGTCCATGTTGGAACCTTTCGACTATGTTTTTTTTTTTTAATTTCCAGCCGCTAAGAGTCTTTTAACCTGCAAAGAACATATATGAGACCTCCTGTTTTTGGCTGTCATCATAGCGGGCTAGACATCAGATCTCACTATTCCACAGACCAATGAAAGGTAAGTCACGAAAAAAACCCATTCTGGGCTAGACATCAGATCTCACTATTCCACAGACCAATGAAAGGTAAAGTCACGAAAAAACCCATTCTGGGCTAGACATCAGATATCACTATTCCACAGACCAATGAAAGGTAAAGTCACGAAAAAAACCCATTCTGGGCTAGACATCAGATCTCACTATTCCACAGACCAATGAAAGGTAAAGTCACGAAAAAAACCCATTCTGGGCTAGACATCAGATCTCACTATTCCACAGACCAATGAAAGGTAAAGTCACGAAAAAACCCATTCTGGGCTAGACATCAGATCTCACTATTCCACAGACCAATGAAAGGTAAAGTCACGAAAAAAACCCATTCTGGGCTAGACATCAGATCTCACTATTCCACAGACCAATGAAAGGTAAAGTCACGAAAAAAACCATTCTGGGCTAGACATCAGATATCACTATTCCACAGACCAATGAAAGGTAATGTCACGGAAAAAAAATTCCAACTTCCTGTGGTGGGCTTAACTTCAGGACTAAATGATAATACATCTCACAGAAATAAATTACAATGTTTTAGATAATACATCTCACAGAAATAAATTAAAATGTTTTAGATATGTTAAAATGTTTTAGATAATACATCTCAAGAAATAAATTAAAATGTTTTAGATATGTTAAAATGTTTTAGATAATACATCTCACAGAAATAAATTAAAATGTTTTAGATATGTTAAAACGTTTTAGATAATACATCTCACAGAAATAAATTAAAATGTTTTAGATATGTACCACTAGAGGACTTAGAAAATGAGCACCAGTGGTTTTTTGTGTGGGAATGTAGGGTTATCGAGTGTGATACTAACCACATGTAAAATGTACCACAATTTACCCTTCTTTCCTTCCTCATTTCCTTTCTAGCCTCGATGGGAGATTGTTGTTGCATTCGCCAGCTTTCACCTCTGGAAAAGTTTTTAGGGACCAGGAACTAAATTTTGCGTGTTAATCCATTTTTCCCTGGCAGCCGTGTGCACAAGGGTTCCTCGCCGCACAGGCAGATAGTTTTGTCTACGGAGGTAATTTGTTTTCTGTCGATGAGTAAATGACTTTTCAATCCGTCCCTCGCTGCTGAATGAAGGGATGGTGTTGATCAGGATGGTGTTTTCTGATGATATCGTATGATAAAGGACAGTTCAGATGCATTCACTTTCAGTGCTGATATGTCTTTTGACATGTGCTGTGTTTTCTATGATGGGGAACTCAGCTTTATTTGTTTGGACATTTGATGAGATGTTAATTCTGATGATTCCACTGCAACGGGTGGTTAAAACGTCATGATTTTCATTCGTTTTCAGTGATACCGGGACCTTTAACTATAACACTACAAGTTCCTTCCTCTATGCCTCAAATCTTTCTATCTATCTATTGTCTTTTCGAGCCAAAGACGGCACTTAGAGCAGAATCACAATCTCAAAACATAAACTTTGCGTTCCAAAATGGCACATATTGCAGAGATCACTGCTTCTAAATTCTATGGCTCTGTTTCCATAACAATACTTTTTACACTGACAGCTTGTCAAGTCATTGATCAACCTCCTTAGTTGCCTCGTACAACATGCCTGAAAGGTCACAGTGTCACTATTCTATGCTTCCCTGACGAGGCCCCGGTAACACATGGGATGTTGTGTTATCATTATGTTCTATCTATCTATCTATTGACCTTTCGAGCCGTAACCGGCCCATAGGGCGTAGACCAAGATACACCTTCTCCTATATGGATTTTTTGTTCTAGCAGTTTTCTTTTAAAGATATTTTATCAAATCTCGCCATCTGTCTCTGTTCTGTGCAAGCAGTTCTATCTCATTGAGGGAGCCGACTCCTGCTGCTCTTGCCTCTCTCATCAATGTTCTTCTCAGTGTCTCCCTGGGTCTTCCTCTTTTTTTCTTTTACCTGTTGTTTCCCATATGAGGGCTTGCTTTGCTATTCGGTTATTATCTCTTCTCATCACATGTCCAACGTATGACCATCGTCTTTTCTTTATTACTGAAGATATTAGTGGTTGATTAGCAATTTCTCTAATTTCCTCATTTGTTTTGAATTCGTTCCATGCTATACCAAGTATTTTCCTTAGACATTTATTTTCAAATGCGTTCAACTTTGTTTCTATATCTCTTGTTGTTTTCCAGCTTTCACACGCATACGTAAGGGTTGATAGTACATTTGATTTGAATAGCCTAAGTTTTGTGTTTGTGCTGATAAGTTTTGATTTCCACAACTTTTCAAGGCTTCTGAAAGACATTGCTGCTTTAGCTATTCTGATTCTAATTTCTTTGCTCGTATCCCCTTCTCGATCAATGTGACTTCCAAGATAGATAAAGTGATCGATCTCTTCTACTGGTTTGTTTTCCATGTATATTTTGTCACCTGTTGGAATTAAACTAGTCATGACTTTAGTCTTTTCATGATTGATCTCAAGCCCAATTTTGCTGGCTATTGATGATAGTTCATTTGTGTTTTCCTGCATCGTTTTTATCTGACTGCTGATGAGAACTATGTCATCAGCAAAGTCGAGGTCCTCCAAATGGTCTCCTTGTATCCATTCGATGCCTTTATTACCAGTGCAGCATTTCTTCATTATGAAGTCCATAACAATTCCAAATAACAAGGGCGATAAAATACATCCTTGTTTAACCCCATCATTATGTTACATCATATAAAATATAAAGCTGAGCTCACTCCCAATGCCTCTAGTTACTTCCCTTATCATACCAGTTTAACGTTTCCCCTATACCATACTTCTTATTTCAAAATCTGTTTTACCTTCATTTCCGTATAGCCTCTCTCTTGAAGAGTGTAACCTCCCAGTTTGTCCAGAATCTGCTTGCATTCACTACTACAGTGAATTTTGAGAGCTGTGATCAAAATAAATTAACATTATTACTATTTTATTATTATTATTATCATCACTACCTATGCAGGACAGGAGAAAAGGTTAAACAGCTTTCATGTACGTTGCCTTCGAAAGATTTTGAACATCAAATGACAGGACAAAGTAACTAACTCTAATGTTTTACAAAGAGTCAAACTTCCATCCATCAAGGCAACACTTAGGATTCATACGTTAAGGTGGCTGGGTCATCTACAAAGATTGGCAAACAATCGTATTCCCAAACAAATATTGTATGGTAACTTAAGGATTGAAAGAGACCAAAGTTCAGTGTTAAGATATAAGGATGTTTGCAGGGCTTCCTTGAGGTATTTTCTATAAGTGAAAGAAACTGGGAAAATGTGGCTGCAGATCGTAGCACATGGAGAGCAAACATAAACAAATGGCACAGCAACTTTCGAGGCAGTGCTGATATCAAATTCAGAAGACAAAAGGCGCAGGGGAAAAGAGACAAGGCCAGGTACCGCATATACATCTTGCTCGTTCTGTGGATGGATCTGTCTGTCCTGGAGTGGCACATTCAGCCACGAGAAAAGATGTTCAGTAAAGCAGCACCCAGTATGAGACACTAATACTTTACCAAACTACTGACATATCATGATTGTTTGCTACCAACCACCTGTCAAGTCATGATTGTTTGCTACCAACCACCTGTCAAGTCATGATTGTTTGCTACCAACCATCTGTCAAGTCATGATTGTTTGCTACCAACCATCTGTCAAGTCATGATTGTTTGCTACCATTCACCTGTCAAGTCATGATTGTTTGCTACCAACCACCTGTCAAGTCATGATTGTTTGCTACCAACCATCTGTCAAGCCATGATTGTTTGCTACCAACCATCTGTCAAGCCATGATTGTTTGCTACCAACCACCTGTCACGTCATGATTGTTTGCTACCAACCACCTGTCAAGCCATGATTGTTTGCTACCAACCACCTGTCAAGACACCAAAGTGCCATACAATATACTACTATCATCATCATACATCGGGTGAATTTAGTTTAAACACTTTTTATTTTTGTTAGCATTATCCTCATAATATTCTTCCCTCGTTATATGTCCTTTTTTCATTTTAGTCCTAACTTCTTATAATATGCTAAACATACTTTTCAATATATCACACCCCAATACTGCAAGTGACCATTTCGATTATCTGTTAGTTGTCCATGTTTTACACACTTTAACTATTATTAGTAGACCATATACAATGATATATACGCGAACCATGAAACCTCTCATGCAAGGAACCAAATGGATACCTTTTTAATAAACAACTATTTATCCTTGTCTGTGAGGTATTATCCATGTGCCGTTCGTTATCTAAATGAGGCGAGGTTCTTTGACGTCATACATCGTCTCGCATTGCTGTCTTTGTGTTACTATCTTCAGGTCTCCTCACCTTATTTGTTTAATCTTCAATTTGCTGTTCAATTATACTACACTACAGTGCACGCCTGATAGCTCAGTGGTTAGTGAACTGGACTACAAAGGATAAGGGGTAGGGTTCGATCCCAACCGACGGCTTCCGGGTTCACCCAGCCTTAAATGGGTACCGGATTTTTTTCTGGGAAAGTAAAGCGGCACGGGCGTAATACCGACCACATTACCCCAAAAATCATGTGCTGAAGGTCTGTAGAATATAGGGTCACTAACACCATATTTCCCTATACGCCACTTGGCGTGACGGGGGTACTTTACTTTACTTTTTACAGTGCACGCCTCCACTACACAGCATCTACAATTATACTACACTACAGTGCATGTCTCAACTATACAGCCTCTACAATTATACTACACTACATTGCACGCCTCTACTACACATGCTCTACAATTATATTCCACCACATAAGCATGTATACATTGAGAGACTGAGAAGTCTAAAGGTGAGAAAAGGGATCTGGTCAATCTGGAGTGTTTAGTAGGAAAAGGGATCTGCTCAATCTGGAGTGTTAAGTGGGAAAAGGGATCTGGCCAATCTGGAGTGTTTAGTGGGAAAAGGGATCTGCTCAATCTGGAGTGTTTAGTGGGAAAAGGGATCTGGTCAATCTGTAATGTGTTTAGTGGGAAAAGGGATCTGCTCAATCTGGAGTGTTTAGTGGGAAAAGGGATCTGGTCAATCTGGAGTGTTTAGTGGGAAAAGGGATCTGCTCAATCTGGAGTGTTTAGTGGGAAAAGGGATCTGCTCAATCTGGAGTGTTTAGTGGGATAAGGGATCTGCTCAATCTGAAGTGTTTAGTGGGAAAAGGGATCTGCTCAATCTGGAGTGTTTAGTGGGAAAAGGGATCTGCTCAATCTGGAGTGTTTAGTGGGAAAGGGGGTCTGGTCAATCTGAAGTGTTTAGTGGGAAAAGGGTTCTGCTCAATCTGTAATGTGTTTAGTGGGAAAAGCAGATGCCTCGACAATCAAGACCTGACGTAAACAGTTAGTCTTCATACACTTTGAGAGATGTTGAGATCAAGTGGCGGAGCGGATATGGGAATGTCCTGACTGCAATGAAATTGACTCCATGAATAGAATAATCTTTTATACTGTAAAGTTGAAACAATGCTTGCTATTTTTTACGTTTTATTTGATCAATAACAAGCTTCATTAAAATCTTAGGTTAATTTATTCTCACTTCTCATTCTTCTTCTACCTTTCATCTCCCTGTGGAGCATAGGTCTTGAACAAACACTTTCAGCTCCCTGTGGAGCATAGGTCTTGAACAAACACTTTCAGCTCCCTGTGGAGCATAGGTCTTGAACAAACACTTTCAGCTCCCTGTGGAGCATAGGTCTTGAACAAACACTTTCAGCTCCCTGTGGAGCATAGGTCTTGAACAAACACTTTCAGCTCCCTGTGGAGCATAGGTCTTGAACAAACACTTTCAGCTCCCTGTGGAGCATAGGTCCTCAACAAACACTTTCAGCTCCCTGTGGAGCATAGGTCTTGAACAAACACTTTCCAAGTTGTTCTCTTTCTTGCCAATTCTTTTAATATCATTCCATATCTTCCCCATCATCTTCATCTCTGCTTCTATCTGTCTTCTCCAAGAATTATTTGTTTTCCTTTTTGTCTTTTCCCCTGTGGATTAAAAAAAAAGGGCCTGTTGTGTAATACTCTCAGTTGGCTTCCGCAGTGTGTGTCCTATCCAGCATCATCGTCTTCGCTGTATCTCTTTATCCACTGGTATTTACTGGTACATTTCCATAATTCTATGTTAGTGATTTTGTCCTGTCATTTCCATCCTTTTATTCTGCGTAAGCATCCATTAATGAAAGTCTGTATCTTCATGATTGTCAATTTTCTTGTTCTCCATGTTTCACAGCCATAAAATAGGATTGACTTAACATTCGAGTCGAACATTTTTATTTTATATTTAACCATAATTTCTTTGGATTTCTCTCTCACTCACTCTCACCTCTCACTAATCCTTTTAAATTATATGTGTGACAATAAGTGCCCATAAATGCATTGCACTCCCCTACCTTCTCCTGTTGATTCGAGCCGACTAGCTGTGTTCACAGTATCCCCAAACAGACAATACCTGGGCATCTTTAAACCAACCACTCCAGCACAGCATGGACCTGGAAAGGTTAGGTCATTATCATTATTGGTTTGTTATTTTGCATAAAATCTATAAAAGATGAGAGATAATGTAATGAAGAAAAAAAAAAGGAAGAAAATAGCAACTTAGACGGGAGGATAACAGATTCGTTGAATTTTGATATTTGAAACATTTTGACAAATTAGAAATGAAAGAATATCGAAGGAAAAGAAGAATCATGATAGTAACAATTATTGTTAATAGTCACAATGGGGAAATTGGTTGGTTTCGAGGCAAGACGCTGATCTCGAGACAGAGAGGCTGTGGGTTCAAATCCCGGCTGTTGGGATTTTTATTTATGATTTCTCTCTGCGGCAACCACCACTGCTCTCAGCGGTGAGGCCCGGCTTGAAACGTCCGAAGACGGAGTTATCTGCCTGTGCGGCGAGGGACCCCTGTGCACACGGCTGCCAGGGAAAAACGGATTAACACGCAAAATTCAGTTCCTAGTATCTAGGGACTTCATCAGAGGTCAAAGCTGGAGAACGAAAAATAAAATAGTCATAAAAATGATAATTAATTCTATGATAGTGACGGCCCATGGAATCGATAGACTGGACCTGTCATTTTCTAATCAGGTCGTTCTATTTATATACAAAAAAGTAAATAATTAAACACCCCCCCCCCACCCCACTTGATTCTAACCAAGTATTCCAAAACTATTCCAGTATCATTAAAGTATTCCAATTGACAAAATACAGAGAGAGAGATCCCGGATGATAAAGAGAGAAGATACCGGTTAGCTTTGTGGCATGGCACGGGAAACAGTCAACAACAGAATTGAAACGATGCACTGTAGATAGAAAATTGTGGAAGGACATGATTGCCCATGCCGACCAGTATGACACATAATGATAATGACAAACTATAATTTTGACAAAATATATTCTAATATGGTATCAGTCGTGCGAGTGACCACTTTTCTGCCTCTAATTTCAAACTTCAGCGTGGGGGACTGATTGGTCTCGAGGCAGGACGTCGGCTTCGAGACAGAGAGGTTGTGGGTTCAAATCGCGGCTACACCGGGATTTTTATTTATGATTTCTCTCTGCGGCAACCACCCCTGGTCTCAGCAGTGAGGCCCGGCTTGAAACGTTCGAAGACGGAGTTATTTGCCTGTGCAGCGAGGGACCCCTGTGCACACGGCTGCCAGGGATAAACGGATTAACACGCAAAATTCAGTTCCTAGTATCTAGGGACTTCGTCAGAGGTCAAAGCTGGAGAACGAAAAAAAAAAAAAAAAAAAAAAAAAAAAAAAAAAAACTTCTACTTCAAGTAGTTAAAGTAATACAACCAATCTCTTACTGCTGACAGAAGCGAAACGGAATTAAACTGATAAACTCACAATAAACAATAATAAAGCACAATATAATGGAACTAATTCTATCTATCGACTGTTGTTTTTTTCGAGCCGAAGACGGCATATAGGGCATACATTGTAGACTCTTGTGTCCGGTGATCTTTATTCAACTGTCAGACCTTGGACAGGACCCGCAGTGTGTCTCGCCACACGGCTCTGTTCTGGACGAGTTGTTCAATCTCTGCGAGGGAGCTGATGCCTTCTATTGTTGCTTTTCGTTTTAATGTTCTTTTTAGTGTTTTTCTATGCCAGCCTTACTTTTTTTAACTCTTTCAGTACTGAAGCATTTTATCAATGCAACGAATGAGATTTCAGAGACACAATTTGTCATTTTAAGAATCAAACTGCATATTTATATTATATATGTTATATATTATATTTATCTACTATATAACATATTATATATGAATTTTTAGATAATTGAACAAGGTATTAAATTTCATCAATACCAAGATGATACAAGACGTAAAAAGAATAGGTTTGATGATGGTTCACATTAATCAAGTTGAGAGTGACGCACTGTCCGGTGAAACGTACTGAAAGAATTAACCCTCTAATTCCCATTTGAGAGCATGCTTTGATATGCTCTTGTTGTCTCATTCCCATTTGAGAGCATGCTTTGATATGCTCTTGTTGTCTCTTCTCTTCTCATCTATCGATCTATTGACCTTTCGAGCCGTAGCCGGCCCATAGAGCATATACCAAGATACTCCTTCTCTTATCTAAATTTTTATTCTAGCAGTTTTCAATTCTTTTAAAGATATTTTATCAAATTTCGCTATTTGTCTCTGTTCTGTGCAAGCAGCTCTATCTCATTGAGGGAGCCGATTCCTGCTGCTCTTGCCTCTCTCATCAATGGTCTTCTCAGGGTATCTCTGGGTCTTCCTCTTTTCCTCTTACCTGTTGTTTCCCACATGAGGGCTTGCTTTGCTATTCAGTTATTATCTCTTCTTTTCACATGTCCAACATATGACCATCGTCTTTTCTTTATTACTGAAGATATTAGTGGTTGATTGGCGATTTCTCTAATTTCCTCGTTTGTCTTGAATTCGTTCCACGCTATACCAAGTATTTTCCTTAGACATTTATTTTCGAATGCGTTCAACTTTGTTTCTATGTCTCTTGTTGTTTTCCAGCTTTGACACGCATACGTAAGTGTAGAAAGTACATTTGATTTGAATAGCCTAAGTTTTGTATTTGTGCTGATTAATTTTGATTTCCACAACTTTTCAAGGCTTCTGAAAGACATTGCTGCTTTAGCTATTCTGATTATAATTTCTTTACTTGTATCCCCTTCTCGATCAATGTAACTTCCAAGATAGATAAAGTGATCGATCTCTTCCACTGGTTTGTTTTCCATGTATATTTTGTCGTCTGTTGGAATTAAGCTTTTCATGACCTTAGTCTTTTCATGATTGATCTCAAGCCCAATTTTGCTGGCTATTGATGATAGTTCATTTGTGTTTTCCTGCACCGTTTTTATCTGACTGCTGATGAGAACTCTTCTCACCACATGACCAACATAAGACCACCTTATTCTCTTGGTTATTATTGGTATGTTTGGATGCTTTTGTTCTAGTGTCACCACACTCAAGATCTCTCTCTCACACTTAGCTGAGTGGAACAACGACATCCGTCATCAAAACAGCAATGAGTTGATTCTATCAAACATGGCGCTGAACAATGTCAACACACTCAAGATCTTTCTCTCACACTTAGCTGAGTGGAACAACGACATCCGTCATCAAAACAGCAATGAGTTTATTCTATCAAACATGGCGCTGAACAATGTCAACACATCTTCAAGATAATATTGATATCGTGTCACAGCACATCAACATCTTTCACTTGTACTTATTTCTTCAAGCGCTTATTACTGGTCTCTAATCTACTTATAGAACCAATTCTGACCTGTGGAAGCGAATCATGGACAGTAGACAAACAAATGAAAAGACGATTAGAGGCCACAGAGATGGGATTTCTCAGAAGAATGTTGAAAGTTTCCTGGACAGCTAAAAAGACCAATGAGGAAGTTCTCAAAGAGGCCAACACAAAAAGGAGCTCTTAAAAAACATCAGAAAGAAGCAATCAACATTTTTCGGGCACATAATGATAAGAGGAAAGTTGGAATACTTGGTTACAACTGGAAAAATAAAAGGAAAGAGAGATCGCGGGCGACAAAGAGAGAAAATACTGGATAGCTTGGTGTCATGGCATGGAAAACAGTCAACAACAGAACTGATACGATGCAGTATGGATAGAAGATTGTGGAGGGACATGATCACCTACGCCAACCGGTATGGCACATGATGATGAACCTACTTACTGTCTCTGTCAACTTTACAATCTTTTATTATTCTTCTCATTGGCTTGTTTCAGAAGCCTAATCTCATGGACCCTTTTTATTAATTTCTCCTCCATCTCCTCTATTACCCTTTTACTTTCTTCATTCTTCTCCTCAAATTTAGCCTCATACTATCGCCATGTTATTGCACTATCACCACCTACACAGGCATCAACATAATTCTTCACAACTACACCTTCTAACTCAGTCTGGGTATCTCTTGTCTGGTGTGTCTTCATTACTTTTCTAAACTGATTATCTTGTTGGTGAACTCTGCTCTATCAGGTTTCATTTTCTCTTCCCCAAACTTTCATTTGTTTTATTCTAAAATGATCTAACTCCTCATGTCCTGCACACTTTCCTCGCACATAGACTCTAGCCGGTATACTATTGCGCTTTGTCATTTCTCTTATTTCTACATTAGCCTTGAACTCATTCCATGCTTTACAAAGTATTTTCCTCCGGAATTTGTATTCAAGTGTATACATTTTATTTTCTACATATTTTTGTCGAGTTGTTTTTCAGCTCTCCCGTACATAAGTAAGGTGGATAATACATTTGATTTTAAAAATCAAGAGCTTTGTTTTTGTGCTTAGTAATCTTGATTTCTATATTTTATCGTGGCTTCTGAAAGTCATTGCTGCCTTTGCTATTCTGATTTAATTCTTTGTGACTTTTGCTTGATCTATGTAACTTCCAAGATATACAAATTTATTTGCTTCTTCCACTGCGTTTCTTTCGAAGGCATATTTTTTTGTCTTCTGGGATAACTTGACTTTCGATTACTTTTTCTTTTCTTGGTTGATCGATCTCAAGTCCAATTCTCCTAGCCAATCATGACATGTCATTTGCTTTTTGTTGCATCATGTTCACATTGCTATTGATAAGATCTATGTGGTCCGCAAAATCAAGGTCCTCCAACTGAGATCCAAGTATCCATTAAATGTCTTTGTCACCTGTACAGCATTTCTGCATAATGAAGTTGATGGCAATTCCAAGTAATTAGGGAGATAAAATGCATCCTTGTTTCACTCTGGTATCAATCTGGCACCATTCACTCAGTCCTGCCTCTGTGCAACGACTTCTCATGTGCACATGTGAGGTCGTCGCACAGATCTTTGATGATGTTAATAATTGTTGGAGGTATTCCATCTTGTCTGAGTATGTTCCACAATGAGTCTCCATATATATTGTCGACATTCTTTTTGACATCAACGAAATTTAGAAGAAGTGGTTTCTGTTCTTCTATATGTTCTTCTAGTATAATTCATAGGGTGAAAATATGATCAAAGAAACTTCTTCCTTTTCTAAATCCTGTTTGTTCTTGACACATAACAGTATATAACAGTGTATCTTTGATTCTGTTCATGACGATCTTACAGAATATTTTAGAAGCAGCTAATAGAACACCTCTGGTTCGGTGTGCATTTGCGCACATTTCTGCACATTCACGACAGCCACACTTTTGTTACCATTTCCTTTTCATGCACACATGATAGACATTTTTATTTTTTAACATATTTCGAATATTTTTGTTTTGAACGTTTTGTTATTAGTTTTGTGTTTGTGTTTTTCTTGTTTGTTCCTGCTGAAGGCCTATTGGACCGAAACGTCGTTTAGTCTGTGTCGTCCACATATCACGTAAAGCTTCTAGCATACCTTTTTGTATTTTTTAATTTTCCTAATAGAAGGGTTACTCCTCTAAAGTCGTTCCAATCCTTGAGATTGTCCTTTTTGGGAATTTTGACAATTATACCTCTTTTGCACTGTGTAGGTACCTTTTCCTCTTTCCATATTGCATTAAACACTTACTGCAGGTGTTTTAAGTTATATCTATCCATTGTTTTCAGTATCAAGGATGTTATTTCATCTTCACCTGCAGCCTTCTTGTTAGCCATGAGCCTTACAGCCGTCTCTCCACTTCATCCAATGTAGGGTCATCTAAGTTTATATCTAAATATGAGGTTGATGTGTTGGCTGCAAATCTAGTAAATTCCTTGGTATTTGGATATTACAAATGAAAAGACGATTAGAGGCCACAGAGATGGGATTTCTCAGAAGAATGTTGAAAGTTCCCTGGACAGCTAAAAAGACCAATGAGGAAGTTCTCAAAGAGGCCAACACAAAAAGGGAGCTCTTAAAAAACATCAGAAAGAAGCAATCAACATTTTTCGGGCACATCATGAGAAGAGGAAAGTTGGAATACTTGGTTACAACTGGCAACCTGATTACCTACGTCAACCGGTATGGCACATGATGATGATTTGGCGATTAAGAATTTAATGAATTGTTATAAAAAAATGAAAACAAAAAAATTCATTACTAACCGGAAATTTAATCAAGCACGGTTTTTTTTTCTAATTTAATAATAAAAGAATATAAATTGTCCGGAATGTGTTAGATCTCTTTCAATATTAAACATATCGCTACTCGTTTAACTGTTTAACTAATTGAAACAACTATGTTTATATTAGTTGCTCTTGTTGTATTCTGATTGTTAAATGATTGAAACAACTATGTTTATATTAATTGCTCTTGTTGTATTGTGATTGTTAAATGATTGAAACAACTATGTTTATATTAGTTGCTCTTGTTGTATTCTGATTGTTAAATGATTGAAACAACTATGTTTATATTAATTGCTCTTGTTTCATTCTGTTAAATGATTGAAACAACTATGTTTATATTAGTTGCTCTTGTTGCATTCTGTTAAATGATTGAAACAACTATGTTTATATTAGTTGCTCTTGTTGCATTCTGTTAAATGATTGAAACAACTATGTTTATATTATTAGTTGCTCTTGTTGCATTCTGTTAAATGATTGAAACAACTATGTTTATATTAGTTGCTCTTGTTGCATTCTGATTGTTAAATGATTGAAACAAACTGACCTGAGTGAATTCCTATTCTAATTCTGAGCAGATTGTTTGGACTCCCTCGAATCCTGAATTGTTTATTCTTGATGGCTTCCAATAGCAGCAAAGACATGGAGGCAATCTCTCCTGTGGAGATACTAAACACATTACTTAATGTCCTTGGAGTTGCTTCAGAGAAAAATCATAAATGTATTTGTTTATTAATTTGCATTTTTTTTTAAGTAATCTTCCGTAAAGGCTGTTTTAATGGATGACCTTCAAATTAAATAATATCAAAATATTGCAATGAATCCTCCCTACAAACAGATATAGTAAAAAAAAAAAAAGAAGTAAATAAAGTACCCCCGTCACACCAAGTGGCGTATAGGGAATATGGTGTTAGTGACCCTATATTTTACAGACCTTCAGCACATGATTTTTGAGGTAATGTGGTCGGTATTACGCCCGTGCTGCTTTACTTTCCCGGGAAAAATATCCGGTACCCATTTAAGGCTGGGTGAACCCGAAAGCCGTCGGTTGGGATCGAACCCTACCCCTTGTCCTTTGTAGTCCAGTTCACTAACCACTGAGCTATCGCGGCTCCCAAACAGATATAGGGTATTTGTATATTCATCTTCCTCTTTCTTTTCTCATTTGTATTTCAGCGTCGATGGGAGATATAATTTGCAGTCTTTTGTTCTTTTGTTATATTTCCCTTGTTTCTAATATTCCATCTTTTTTCGTGGTCGACCCTTGGATTTGTTGTTCTCGCGATGTTTATTAAAGGCCTGTTGTGTTGTGGTCTTTCTGTCCCATCATGGACACATTATTTTATCTGTTGATTTTTTATGTACTCAATAGCGGGAATTATGTCTAACCTTTTTCCTATCTCGTCATTGCATATTTTTTCTGTCAGACTATGTTATGTTATTTGTCTAACACATTTCACCTCGGTAGTGATTATTTTTCTTATTGTTCTTGAGTCTATTGTCCAGGTCTGGTTTTGCTAGCACAACGTTAGGATGAAGACTGAGTTTGTAGAGTGCCCGTTTTGCCTCTATAGAGTTATTTCCCTGTTGGACAATTGTGATGATAGTTGTCCAATGATTTGACAAGCTTTGTCGCATCTTGACTCTATTTCTGCTGCTTGTGATTTGTTGATTACCACTACACTTTCTATGCATTTAAATTGGTCTACCTGTGAAACTTGTATAATTTAATAAGGAGAAATGACAAATTATTTTTAAAAACGTGTAGTTGAAGCTTTACGTGATAAATGGACGACACAAATTTGAACGACGTTTCGGGCCAATAAGACTTCAGCAGAAGCAACAACAACACACACTCAGATATGTAAGTAAATAGAGGTAGCCCCACATAGCTAACTAATAATAAAATTAGAACTACATAGCTAACTAATAATAAAATTAGAACTACATAGCTAACTAATAATAACATTAGCCCTCCACATTTAACTAATAATAAAATTTGCCTTACATATCTAGCTAATAATGGATGCATCCAAAACAAAATAATGTCGAACTAGAATGAGAAATAAAAATTAAAATGTCTTCCCTGTGTAACGAGCTGTGGCCAGGAGGCCTAATGAGCCGCAACGTCGTTCAAATTTGTTCCGTCAATTAATTACACAAAGTTTTAACAATACCATTTTTTTCCTATTTTATTGTCATTTCTCTTTAACAATCAGCTTCTCTGTAGCTTAGCTTTTTATGCATTTCTTTACTTTGACCCATATAATTTAATAACAATGGATTGTAGCTAACAAAGCATGAAACTAAGCAAATCTAGGCCTTCTACAGCCTAATGATAAGGTAGGCGTTACCTGCATGCCTGTCGCCATTTTTAATGGGGAGACCACTCACTACCATGTAAGCATCACCGATTGTCTCAACTTTGTAGACATCGAACTCTTCAATGATGGAATCGAAGCACGTGTAGAGGTCATTCAGGAGGTCAACTACCTGAGTCATAAGATATTACTACATACAATCATATAACCAATGAATGCATCATATGTGTTACTGACATATTCATATATCACCTCTCCTATTGTACTATGAGATATATTGTTCAATTAACGAAGTGATAAATGCCAGATTATTGTTTCTATTCTTTTTCTCAACATCTAATTTTTATCTGATATTTAAAAAACAATTTTAATGCCATGAAATATATCAGCTCATCAAGTACAATGCCTGCTGGCGAAGGTGATCATGTCTCTCCACAACAATATCTCAACAGGTATTTATCATTTCTGTTGTTGACCTTCTGCAAAGCCATTCTCTTAAGCTGTCTGGTATCTTTTCTCTTTACTTCCCTCTATCTCTTCCTCCTTCAATTTTCCCAGTTGTCACAATATATTTGAGCTGTTCCCTTCTCATGGCATGGCCAAAAAATGATTATTTTTTTCTTCCTACAATTGGATGACACATGAAATATATACCAACATCAAAAGAAAGAACAGCAAAGTTAAAACTAAGAATAGCAAAATGTTATATCTTCTCAATACTCATGCATGGTGCAGAAACATGGACACTAAACAAGAAAACAGAACAGAAAATTGAAATCTTTGAAATGTGGATTTATAGAAGAATAAGAAGAATTGGATGGAAGGAAAAGAAAACAAACAATGAAGTCTTAAAACAACTAAAAATGAAAAGAGAATTACCAAGCACAATTCAAACAAGACAAATGAGATTTTTGGGCCATGTTAAAAGACACAGCCAGCATATTAGAAGTAATCCTGGAAGGGAAAATACAAGGTAAGAGAGGCAGAGACAGACCAAGACTAACATGGACGAGTAACATAAAAAGATGGACAAATCAGCCTATAACAACCTGCATCATCAAAGCAAAAGACAGAGCAGAATGGCGCTCCATGGTAGCCAACCTTCGTTGCGGAGACGGCACTCGATGATGATGATGTTAAAAGACACAGCAGGCTACTAAAAGTAATTTTGGAATGGAAAATACAAGGTAGCAGAGGCAGACCAAGACTAACATGGACGAGTAACATTAAAAGATGGACAAGTCAGCCCATGAACATCTGGGCTATGAAAGCAAGAGGAAGATCGGAATGGCGCTCCATGGTAGCCAACCTTCGATGCGGAAACATCATCATCTTGTTTCGTGTCCCTTGCGAAACATTGCTCTCATCACCGACCCTGTGAAAGAATATCTGACTAGCCAGTTCTGCCACTTCTTCTGTTATCATGTTCAATGACCTTTTGATGTATTGAAACCACCTTCTTCTTGGTCCGCCCCTATTTTATCTTCCTTGAACTACGCTTTCCATTATTGTTCTTTCCACATGTGTCTTTTAACATGTCCGTACTATTTTAATTTCCTTTATTAAATGTTGTTTATAAGCCACATCTCTTAAGTTTCTTGAATAGTGTGCGCCTCCTGTAAGAGTTATTAAGTTATTTGCGGGTCATCATCATTGAACTCCGAACATGTCCATAGGTGCTCAGATCCCCTCCTCAGCAATTCCCTCAGTGTCCAGCGACTGACGACTCCAGTTCTGTGTTGGTTGATAAATCTTCTTACACGCCCACTATGTTTCTCGTTTCTAGCTGTGCCCATCTTAACTCCCATCTCTTTCATCTGAAGGGGTGACGAGGACTTATGTTTGTCGAAGTCATGTGCCCCTCCCACATCTCGGAGGGTATTGATGACATCCGCCCGATCCATTGGTTGATCGTCTTCAACGATAGCACAGCTAGCCAACCTGTCCGCCCTTTCAATTTTCCCCGTACTCCCGCATGTCCTGGGACGTAGACAAAGGTGACCTTACGTATTTTCTCCTGTAACAATCACACATTTTTATATTTAAAAAACATAAACAATACATTAATATATGTTACGTAACAGCAAAAACGTGTTTTTCACAAAACTCAAATAATAAAGATATTATGATGTAATTATAATTATGTTAATTTAAGGCAATAATTGAGGAACACCTGCAATCTCTAGCGACATCTACAAACTCGATGTCGTGCAGCAGTATAGCTACCAGGGGTCCATCATCAACGACAAACTCGATGTCGTGCAGCAGTATAGCTACCAGGGGTCCATCATCAACGACAAACTCGATGTCGTGCAGCAGTATAGCTACCAGGGGTCCATCATCAACACAAACTCGATGTCGTGCAGCAGTATAGCTACCTGGGATCTATCAACAACGACAAACTCGATGTCGTGCAGTAGTATAGCTACCAGGGGTCCATCATCAACAACAAACTTGATGTCATGCAGCAGTATAGCTACCTGGGGTCCATCATCAACGACAGACTCGATGTCGTGCAGCAGTATAGCTACCTGGGGTCCATCATCAACGACAGACTCGATGTCGTGCAGTAGTATAGCTACCTGGGGTCCATCATCAACGACAGACTCGATGTCATGCAGCAGTATACTTACCTGGGGTCCATCAGCAACAACAAACTTGATGTCATGCAGCAGTATAGCTACCAGGGGTCCATCATCAACGACAAACTCGATGTCGTGCAGCAGTATAGCTACCTGGGGTCCATCATCAATGACAGACTCGATGTCGTGCAGCAGTATAGCTACCTGGGGTCCATCATCAATGACAGACTCGATGTCGTGCAGCAGTATAGCTACCTGGGGTCCATCATCAATGACAGACTCGATGTCGTGCAGCAGTATAGCTACCTGGGGTCCATCATCAATGACAGACTCGATGTCGTGCAGCAGTATAGCTACCAGGGGTCCATCATCAACGACAAACTATCTTTAGATACAGAAATTGACATCCGCATTTGTAAAGCTGCTACCACCTTCGTCCGTCTTTCTAGGCTTGTTTGGTAAAACAGCAAACGGACAATTAAAACAAAGGCTGCAGTTTACAATGCCTGCATAATTCTCCTTTATGGCAGCGAATCATGGACAACTTATGTAAAGGAGAGAGAAGGCTAAATACATTCCATATGCGATGTCTGCGCCGTATTCTTGGTATCACCTGGAAGGATAAAGTGACAAACGTGGAGGTCATGACTCCCACAGACCTCCCGAACATCTACACGTCGTTGAAACAACGCAGGTAACGTTGCCTAGGCCATGTACACCGTATGAAAGATGGCCGCATACCAAAAGATATACTCTATGGACAACTGACAGATGGCGAAAGGACAAGGGGGCGCCCAAAACTTCGATTTATAGACGTGTGTAGACGTGACATGAAGACTGAACAGGAACCCTGCAGCCTGGGGAGACATAGCTGCAGACCGCAATCTTTAGAAACACACTCTAAAGCTCCAACTCAAACAAGAAACAGACAATTCATAGAAAAAGGGAATACACGCTAAAAGAAAAGAAAAACTAATATTTCTAGGGGCGCTGAAAAATCATTAGTCAACTATGACTGACGGAAGCTGCCGCTGCCACCTCCCCAACGGGACAGCCGTCGCCACCACCCAACGGGACAGCCACCACCATCACTACTAGTAGTAGAAGGGACTATATTCATCATCATCATCGAGTGCCATCTCCGCATCGAAGGTTGGCTGTCATGGAGCGCCATTCTGCTCTGTCTCTTGCTTTGATGGTGCAGGTTGTCATAGGCTGGTTTGTCCATCTTTTGATGTTACTCGTCCATGTTAGTCGTGGTCTGCCTCTGTCTCTTTTACCTTGTATTTTCCCCTCCAGGATTACTTTTAATAGACTGTTGTGTCTTTTAACAAGGCCCAAAAATCGCATTTGTCTTGTTTTAGTTGTGTCTAGTAGTTCTCTTTTCATTATTTAGATGTTTTAAGACTTCATCGTTTGTTTTCTTTTCCTCTCATCCATTTCTACCTATTCTTCTATATATCCACATTTCAAGGGCTTTAATTCTCTGTTCTGTTTTCTTGTCTGATGTCCATGTTTCTGCACCATATAAGAACTATATTACATAGCAAAATTGCAGCAATGTTTATGTCGAAAATTATAGGTCAAAGGTCAACTTAAATGTTCAATCGCACGTCCTGGTTTCCACAAGTTTCAACCCACCATCCGCCGCTGGAATTAGACTGTGTGTAATGGGATCAACAAATTGTTCGTTAAGTTCAACAGGAAAAAAATCCCCTGATGTCTACAAGATAAATACATAGGCGTTACCTCCATAGGGGTGCTCTCGGCACTGAGCTCTGTGAAGCCAACAATGTCCGAGAAGTAGATGGAAACTTGCTCAAACTGTTCAGCTTCAACTCGTTGCCCACGCTTCAACTTCTCCGCCACTGACCTGAGAACACGAGAACAACGGTTCTGTATCCATAACAACAAGAAGAAAACAAGTATTCTGAATTCATGACAACAACAACAACAACAACAACAACAACAAATAACGGTTTTGGATCCATAACAATAACAAGAAGAACGGATCCATAAAATCAACAACAAGAAAACAAATGTTCTCTATCCATGACATCAACAACAAGAAAACAAATGTTCTGGATCCATGACATCAACAACAAGAAAACAAATGTTCTGGATCCATGACATCAACAACAAGAAAACAAATGTTCTGGATCCATGACATCAACAACAAGAAAACAAATGTTCTGGATCCAGGACATCAACAACAAGAAAACAAATGTTCTGGATCCATGACATCAACAACAAGAAAACAAATGTTCTGGATCCATGACATCAACAACAAGAAAACAAATGTTCTGGATCCATGACATCAACAACAAGAACACAAATGTCCTGGATCCGTAACAATAAGAACAAGAAAGAGAAAACCACAATTTGTCAGTTTAAAACAATGTAATAGTTCTCTCCCCTGCTTTGCTAAGCGTATGGGCAATGTGATGTTAGTGACCATATTCTGTCTATAACAGCAGGGTCTACTTCCTGTCTATATGACTATAGCATATGGCTGCAATCACAACTTGTCTTAAATAGTTGTCTTAATAAGAAAAATACAGATACACAATTTATTCTCGAGTTGTGATCGCAGCCCTATGATATAGCCATGAGAACACCTACGTGAAAGACATCGCCAATGATGGCTAATTTTTTAGTTCGCTGAGTTGGCAGTGTTCCCTAGCGTTTGGCTTTTCGTGACAAGGCGCTGTGACAAAGAGTACGGGTTCGATCCTGCTTGGGACTATATATTGTTGTTTTTGTTTCTGTTGTTGATTATTTGTCAATTTTTCCGAGTGCTGTAAACATACCTCTTCCTCTGAATTGATTCGCTGATTATCGCCTCGGAAATGTCCCTCTATAATAATATTCATTTATGATTATTTGTCTCGCATTCCTGGGATATCAGTCAGTGGTCATGACATAAACAACCTGAGATATGCTAACTGCACTGTCTTAATAGTTAAGAGTGAAAAAGTGTGACATTCTAGTGATGGAAAATAAAAATAAAGATCTTAGTTTCCAAAGCAAAAGACACAAACAATGTCTGCAACAACAACAAGATAGAGAAACAAAAAAAAAAAAAAAAGAAAACAAAATTAAAATAAATGGGACAGTATTAAAACAGGTCAATGAATTCAAATATTTGGGGAAAATGTCACTTTCAGAAGGCAAATGCACAAAAGAGGTAAGACATTAACAAGAAATCGCCAGCCAGTCATGTCCTTAAAGGCCTGCCTCTCTTTCGTTTGCCAGGTGGTCTCCATGCTAAGTGCTAATGTCTTCTTCGTTCCATTCTTACAGCATGGTCTAGCCATTTCCAACGTACTTTTTCACTCCTTGATTGATGTTGTTAATATATGATCTTCTGGCAAGTTCTTTATTCGTAATGTGTTGATCCCAATGAATGTTTAGAATCTTCTTAAAACATCTACATTTGAAACCTCAAAGTCGACTTTCTATCATATTGTTCATTCTCCACGATTCTGCTGCATATAAGAGTATGGATCGCACTTTTGACTCATAAATTCTAAGCTTAGTGCTGAAATGGAGACCAATTGAACGCCAAATGTTTCTATTGAATGCCTGGGAGACCATTGAACGCCAATGTTTCTATTGAATGCCTGGGAGACCAATTGAACGCCAAATGTTTCTAAGTCTATTGAATGCCTGGACTGACATGCCTATTCTTGTAGATACCTCTTTCTCAATGTGGCTATTAGATTAAATATAGCTTCTCATATATTTAAAGTGATCCACCTCTAGTCCCACTCCTCTGCATGTAACTTTCTTTGTAATTTTGGCATTTAACCTTATAATCTTAGTTTTCTCTGCATTTCTTTTCAGTCCTAATATGTTATCAAATTGATCTATTCTATCTCTTTTTTGTTTATTTCTTGATGACAGTGGACAGGCAATCCAACACCATCTACAAAGTCATAGATAGTTCACCTGCGGTAGCAATCTCATCTACTCTGTTTTCTCTTGTATGTCTTTGTGACAGTCGGCAAACAATACAACATCATCTACAAAGTCAGTATCTTCAAGACGCCCAGCAAGACCCCATGTCATTCCTCTTGGTCTGTCAGCAACAACCGATCGCATGATCCAGCCCATAACCACAAGGAAAAGGAGTGGCGGCAAGATACATACATGCCTAACTCCCGTTATGACTGAGCCAAGCTGTCTGCTGTCCATGTCTAACTCCCGTTATGACTGAACCAAGCTGTCTGCAGTCCATGTCTAACTCCCGTTATGACTGAACCAAGCTGTCTGCAGTCCATGTCTAACTCCCGTTATGACTAAACAAAGCTGTCTGCTGTCCATGTCTAACTCCCGTTATGACTGAGCCAAGCTGTCTGCTGTCCATGTCTAACTCTCGTTATGACTGAGCCAAGCTGTCTGCTGTCCATGTCTAACTCCCGTTATGACTGAACAAAGCTGTCTGCTGTCCATGTCTAATTCCCGTTATGACTGAGCCAAGCTGTCTGCTGTCCATGTCTAACTCCCGTTATGACTGAACCAAGCTGTCTGCTGTCCTTCATGTCTAACTCCCGTTATGATTGAACCAAGCTGTCTGCTGTCCATGTCTAACTCCCGTTATGACCGAACCAAGCTGTCTGCTGTCCATGCCTAACTCCCGTTATGACTGAACCAAGCTGTCTGCTGTCCTTCATGTCTAACTCCTGTTATGACTGAACCAAGTTGTCTGCTGTCCTTCATGTCTAACTCATGTCTAGGGAAAGAGATAATTGAAAACAGAGAAAGAGAAACAGATAAAGGGAAACAGAGAAAGAGAAACAGAGAAAAGATACAAATCAGTTTAAGTGAGTGGTTTGTTAGGAAACCAACAATAAAAATTGATAAGCAGCTGTAGAGATGTGAAGTTGTGGAGAGCCGTGATCACCTACAGGCTTTATGATGATGATTCGCAACTCTGAAATATTTTTTAGGAGAAATTGATAAAAATACAGATAACACCAACGGTGAATAATTGAATACAGCATCAAATAATGAATGAAGGAAACACTGCATCTAATGTCATGAAATGTTCAAGAAACAAATAGCTACTGACAAAACACATTGATAGCCCCATATATCAGTTTCTAGAATGTCAGAACAATGGAAAGCCTACGTTTTTCAAATCAGATGTATAATCTACCCTTCCTTATGCAATACCAGCTTTGACATGAGAATACAAAATTGACATGAGAATACAAAAAGCAAATGCTGTCACATACCAGCTTTCACCATTGCTAAGACATCCAAACATTTCTATGCCAGCTAAATAACAAATGATAAATAGCATCTTTATACCAACTTTATGCTATGAAAGTCAAACATGGACCCTTTCTAAATCACATTTAAGAAAGATCAATACAAGTGAGATGCGTTGCTTGAGAAAAGTAACAAACAACACAAGAAGAGATAGAATACCAAATGAAACCATAAGAAAAATAGTAGGAACAAAACCCTGCCAAGAATATATAGAACAACAACAACTTAAATGGTTGGGCCACCTGGTCAGAATGAATCCGCACCAATCACCATCACGGGCGTTCTTCTCGAGAATGCATGGAAAAAGACCAAGAGGAAGACCCAGAAGAAGATGGATAGATGCAGTGACAGAGACATGTAACAACAAAGGAAAATCACTAATTCAGACAATTCGAGCAGCACAAGAACGACAAATGATATAAACCACGACACCTTTTAGGTATCAGTGAAAAGAGAAAAGAAGAAAGAAAAGAAAGAAAGACTTATGCATGAAAGAGCTGAAAAACAACTAAAGAAATAAAAACAGTTCATTACATGCATTAAAAAATAAAAGCCTGATGCGAATATGTTGTGTGGCATGGAATCAATTCAACACTATAGGTCGTTTCAAAATATTTTGAAGGTGTTTAAAATTCCATATCTCTGCAACCAATTGATTGATAATGCTGAAATTTTGCATATGGTCTTGTGATTTTTTGGTCCCAAGAAGTACATTCATTTCCTCACCAACAAACGTATAGTTTTAAATATTCTTTATTTGAAGTATACAAATTTAAGGCATTTTGGTCAGACCATATATTTGGAGGAATTACCGCTTCATATGAGTGAGCACCCACGGACTTGTCATCTTGAACGTAATGCGCGCCAATTTCCCTGTTTTAAGCACTAAAAAACACATAAAACGCGTCATAGTTATAATTTTATATCCGGTGCATCCCATTTCCTGTCGTTTTGTTGTGATTTATGTGCAACGGCGTATCCTAATTATTGGGTAATTTCGTTAAATTTGTGATCTGTTAGTCAATGGGTATAAAAGTAAAGTTCACTTACATTGCAATCAGTGGCAATAAAGGTGTATAAATATTTTTGCATAGAAGCTAAGCGTGGAAAACTGTATCGAAGCATCTCAAAGCCAGAAAAGAGAACTATTCACGCATTGGTATAAGCAAACGCTTTTTCAAACAAGTGCTTAAAGCTAACGGAGTGTCCAGTTCAATCAAGACTAGGACGCTAGGAAGAAAGAAAGTAGTAGATAGTTTTGACAAGGAAGTGATTAGAAGAGCAATTTGTAAAATGTTCGATTCCAAAGAAACTGTGACTTTAAGAAAACTGAAAATTCGACTGAGAGCAGAAAATGACATTGTTGTGTCGAAAACAACATTATGGAGAACTGTTAGAAGCATCGGTTTTACGTTTAGAAAGTACGATAGTGGTAGAAATGTCATCTGCGAGAAGCCGCACTTAGTTTCTATGAGGAGTAAATATTTACGTGAAGTACGGGAAATGCGTAACCAAGGTTATGATATTGTATTTCTAGATGAATCTTGGATAAATTCTCACCACACAAGTGCCAAGGAATGGCAGTTATCAGATGGAAGTATTAAAAGATGTGTACCCACTGGAAAAGGACAGCGTATTATAATGGCACATGCAGGCAGCCGAAAAGAAGGGTTGGTGAAAAATGCAGAACTTATATTCACTCTAATTATACTGACAACAGGGACTATCACACCGAGATGAATGGCCATATATTTAGAGAGTGGATTGAAAATACTCTTCTTCCAATTCTAGACAGACCATCCTGTCTGGTAATGGACAACGCGTCGTACCACAACGCTGTGGCAGAAGAAGACAAAATTCCTACATCTACCAGTACAAAAGATGTTATAAAGATTTGGCTAAGAAAGGAAGGAATTCCATTTAACGAGGGATTTTTGAAACCTGAATTACTGTCACTTGTTAAGAAATCGCAAAAGACCAAAGTATTCCAAATAGACACAATCATTCAACAGCATGGTCATACGTGCTTGAGACTGCCCCCTTATCATCCACAATTAAACCCCATTGAACTCGTTTGGGCAAAAATTAAAGGGCAGGTGGCAGCTGAGAATACAAGTTTTAAACTATGCGATATAAAAGAACTGACATATGCTGCTCTATCACAGATTGACAAAGATTTTTGGTGCAAATGTGAAGATCATGTCTTAAAAGAAGAAAATGACTATTGGAAAAAAAGATGGACTATCGTTCGTTCAGCCCGGATTAGTAATCAATATGTTAGACTCCTCTGATTCAGAATAAATGAAATAATAATGGACGTTTTTATATGTCCGCATGATCAATCTTTAGCTAAAGTTGATAACGTTTTGAAAATGTAAAGATTCTTGATATGTGTACTGCAGGCATGCAAAGAAACTAAATCACTTTCATATGTCTTGTTTACGTAAAATAATGAAATTCATATGGAAAGACATAAAACGAACAATGTAGCTCTTTACAGTGAAGAGGATCCCGTGCTTACATCGGACTCTTTAGTCACATGCGTACCCATAAACAATAACTTTGCTTGATATGTCATGCTCGTTATCGCTCGCAACGGATAATTAATTTTTTTTTAATGTATTCTTTGTTGTATATTGTTTAAATAGTTTTCATTAATGGAACTGTTTATACGCTGATTTGTTTTAGACCGTCTGTAAAGGCTATAACATTGACATTCTCATAGTATTTTAAAGAAAGTAAACAATAGAAAGTAAACAGTTGATAAACGCCTCCAACTTTCAAGTTGTGTAGAGACGCCTATGTCGAGAAGCTGATTTCCATTAATGTACGGTAAATTATTTTCTCCAGGAGCAAAAAGATCCGTAAATTCACTGAGATCAAAGGAAAGTGCTGCTTCATAATGAAGCATACTTCCTACATCATTAAATTTGGTGAAATCGGTGGGACCTTGGTAAAACAAGGCCAGATGCAAAAAATCAAGTTTGTAAGTGCAGGGAAAGAGGAGATATTTCATGTTAATCGTGAACATTTAGATTTGAAACGACCAATAGTGCAGAGGTAATGGAAACAGCCATGCGTCCAGCTATATCATCTGTAATTAAAAAATAAGATGGGCGTATGTCGACAATGTGATGTGAAGAGACAAGAAGAAAATCTTAAAACAAGTTCTCAAATTGGAAGCAGAAGGAAAAATATAAAAAGAAGACAACCCTAGACAGAGAAATACTAAAAAAGAACACTAGGCACGGCTGTTGTTGTCGATACTTTAGTCAATGTGTGTATTACCAGAATATAAAATACACCTACTGGGTCGTCAGTCGCTGAACACTGAATTACTGAGGAAGGGATCTGAGCACTTTCGCACAGAATTAAAATAAAGAAGTTTATGAAAGAATAGAAAATAGAAGCACAATAAAAGAGTTGATGACAGAACAAAAAAGGCAGTTAAGAGAGTTGTGGGCAGAATAGACAAAACATTTAAGTAAAATAAAAGTGTTGATGACAGAATAGAAAAAACAGAAAAAAAATAAGACATGTGATGGTAGACTATTAAAATAGAAGTAAAATAAAGTTAAAAAAAAAGTAAAGATCCCTCGTCGCGCCAAGTGGCGTATAGGGAATATGGTGTAAGTGACCATACATTTTACAGCACATGATTTTTGGGGTAATGTGGTCGGTATTACGCCCGTGCCGCTTTACTTTCCCATAACAATCTGGTACCCATTTAAGGCTGGGTGAACCCGGAAGCCGTCGGTTTAGATCGAACCCTACCTCTTCTCCTTTGTAGTCCAGTTCATTAACTACTGAGCTATCGCGGCTCCCTCAAAATAAAAGTGTTGATGGTAAAATAGAAAGCTGTTAAATGAACATAAAGTTGTTAACAGAATAAAAAAAGAAAGATGTTGACAGAATGGAGCGATGTTGTTAGAAAAGCGACAGACATAAAAATTATAGCTACTGCACACCTCGGCAACATCCTCAGAAGTAAATTCTCTGTCATCTTCTTCTCCAGCCTCAGCTGCTCTGTCCTCTCGGCAACAACAGCTTCCAAATTGTTGGCGTACTTTTCCATCATCACAAGCATGTTGTCAAAAATGTTGGATTTTTCTGCAATAATTTAATAATAAACAGTCAAGAGTTAATAATAAACAGTCAAGAGTTAATAATAAACAGTCAAGAGTTAATAATAAACAGTCAAGAGTTAATAATAAACAGTCAAGAGTTAATAATAAACAGTCAAGAGCCCCGGTCACGCCAAGTGGCGTATAGGGAATATGGTGTTAGTGACCCGTCACGCCAAGTGGCGTATAGGGAATATGGTGTTAGTGACCCGTCACGCCAAGTGCCGTATAGGGAATATGGTGTTAGTGACCCGTCACGCCAAGTGCCGTATAGGGAATATGGTGTTAGTGACCCGTCACGCCAAGTGCCGTATAGGGAATATGGTGTTAGTGACCCGTCACGCCAAGTGGCGTATAGGGAATATGGTGTTAGTGACCCGTCACGCCAATTGGCGTATACGGAATATGGTATTAGTGACCCGTCAGGCCAAGTGGCGTATAGGGAATATGGTGTTAGTGACCCGTCACGCCAAGTGGCGTATAGGGAATATGGTGTTAGTGACCATAAATTTTACAGACCTTCAGTACATGATTTTTGGGATAATGTGTTCGGTATTACGCTCGTGCCGCTTTACTTTCCCAGAAAAAATATGGTACCCATTTAAGGCTGGGTGAACCCGGAAGCCGTCGGTTGGGATCGACGCTTGAGAATTCTAAGAAGAGTGTTAGATTTTGTTGCAAATAATTGTTAATATGTTAACAAAAATGTTAGAATTTTGTTGCAAATTATTTTTAATATGTTAACAAAAATGGGGGGGGGGGGAGGGAAGATAGATATCAGCTGTAGTCTTTTACTCATCTGGTGGCTTCTTTTACTTGTATATTTCCATTATATTTCTTATATTCCATCAATCCACCATTTTTAAGGTCGACCCTTGAGTCTAGTGTTCTCCCAACGTTTATTAAAGTCTCATTGTTTTGTGTTTCAATTTTTCTTTCTTATCACGTGATCAAACCATTGTATCTGTTGTTTATTTATGTATTCTATGACGGAAATTATTCCTAGCGTTTTTCCTCAGCTCGTCATTTCTGATATTATCTCTCAGCTGTTTCCTATCATTTGTTTAACACATTTCATCTTGGTAGTTGTAATTTTTTTCCCCTTGAGCCTAGCCGCCTGTTCTAGCATTAATAACACAATTTTGGAACGAAAATTGTGTTGTAGGGTGCCCGTTTTGCCATGAGTGTTATTCTCTTGTTGGACAGCAATGGTGATAGTTGTCAGATGGTGATTTGACATCTTTGATGCAACTTGAGTCTGTTTCTGCTGCTTGTGAATTGTCACTTATTACTAGAATTGGGAGGGAGGGAGGGAGGGGGGGCGAGGGCTGGGTGGTCTAGAGGTAGGGCGTCACACTCAGGGAAGGAAGGACACGGGCTCAAAGCCCACCAGAAGAGGTAGGGCGTCACTCTCAGGGAAGGAAGGACACGGGCTCAAAGCCCACCAGAAGCGGTGGGGCGTCACTCTCAGGGAAGGAAGGACACGGGCTCAAAGCCCACCAGAAGCGGTGGCAATGTTTTCAAAAGTAAGAACAATTAGTCCGTGGTTTCTTGATGACATTACCCCCCCCCCCTAATCTTTTGGGTAGTCAAATCTGATGTCTACTCCTCTCTCCTTTTAGCTGTCCAGGAAACTTGCAACATCCTTCTATGAATTCCCGTTTCTGTGGCCTCTAATCGTCTTGTCATTTGTTTTTCTACTGGTCATGATTCGCATGAAAGGAGATAGGTTAAATATGAATTCTCATTCAACAGACAACCCGAAACAAAATACACAATGAACATAATTTGGTCAACATTTTTTTCTATAAACGAACCAAACAAAGAATCAAACTGACTTGTCTTATCTCATATCTACTTCTTCTTCTACCTTTTCAGCTCCCAGTGGAGCATAGGTCTTCAACAAACACTTTCAAGGAATTCTGATTCTTGCCATTCTTTTAAGATCATTCCACGTCTTCCCCATCATCTTCATCTCTGCTTCCATTTTTCTTCTCCAAGAATATCTTGGTCTTCCACTTTGTCTTTTCCTTGGGGTTCTAAAAAGGGCATGTTGTGTAATACTCTCAATTGGCTTCTGCAGTGTGTGTCCAATCCAGCGCCATCGTCTTCGCTGTATCTCTTTATCCACTGGTATTTGACTGGTACATTTGCATAATTCTTATGTTAGTGATTTTATCTCGTATTTACTTCTATTTAAATAGAACGACTGATTTCTTCCTAAGTTTATTTTTTTTCCAAGACTGCAACCGTTAGAGCAATAGACACAAATTGAGAAAATTCCAGTCACGTTTAAAAATGAAAGAAACTCACAAAAAAACCTTGCTGAATTGGCTTGAAGCGATTTCTAATTCCATATTTGAAGTCTGGCCGGAGTTCCGGCTCATCGTCCCAGCAGGCCTGAATCAAGTTGATGATGTTAACGTCACACTTAAGACATGACGTGTCTGGGCGGAGAAGAGGAGTGGATCGGCTGAGTAGGCATTCTATTATTCTGTAGATGAGGAGATGTAAAACTGATAATGACAACATGTTGTCGCTGTTATTTCTCATTTTGTTGTACCATAGGATTTGTATATTTTACATCACTTACCATGGACTATACGAAACAAGGTATGTCATCATATTGCTGGCACTTGTCATTAATTCTACTGTCTTCGTACGAGATTCTATAAATATTCTGTCTTCAAACATATACATTCATAACAGCACTGATTTTATGTATAATTTCTTTCTTCAATATTTGAATGCATTAAGAAACAACAGGTAAAATGGTTTGGCTACGTTTAGAGCCGGCTCAGGGGCATGCAATGTGCTTAGGGACGCCATCAAGGATATTCTATAAAAAGGAATAGTGAAAACAATAATACAATTTTTAAAAGGCGCCCAAAGTTCAGCTTGCTCAGGGCGCCAGCAACCATAGCGTCGACTCTGCCACTTAATAAGACAGAAAAAAAGCTCAAAACAAATCGAGCTATCAAACAACGTTCTTAAGAACACCAGACCCAAGGGTCGACCACAAAAGATGGATTGATAAATATTAGAAACACTAGGAAACACAAAGCAGCAGCTGAGCCGAGAGTAGGAGCAAAGGACGCAAAATATATCTTCACTCGACGCTGACAGGCAAATGAGGAAGGCATTTTTTTTTCAATGATATAATAAGAAAACACGTGAGTGGATAAGTAAAGTGGGCTTCCCTATACTTGTTGAGATGAGGGTAGTAGAATCAGACTGGTTGATCACGCCAAGTTAGGTTTCTATTGAATGCATTCTTTGTTGTCCGGCATGATTAATCTTATATTCACATCTTTGTTTGTTTGTTTGTTTGTTTGTTTGTTGTTTGTTTGTTTGTTTGTTTGTTTGTTTGTTTCTTCTATCTTTCTATCTTTCTTTTTTTTTATTTCTATCTATCTTTCTATCTTTCTTTCAATCTTTTTTTCAATCTTTCTTTCTTTCTTTTTTCCTATCTTTCTTTCTTTCTTTTTTTCCTATCTTTCTTTCTTTCTTCCTGTCTATCTTGATTTCTATCTATCTTTCTATCTTTCTATCAATCTTTCTATTAATCTTTCTATCTATCTTTCTATCTTTCTATCTTTCTATCTTTCTATCTATCATTCTATATTTCTTTCTACCTTTCAATCGTTCATTCTTTCTTTCGTAAATTCTTTCAAAGCCAGTTTTATTGACAGAACATCAAGTTTAGAAAATACATATATATAAGGGGGAGGGAGGGAGGATTTGAATAGCTTAATCTAACTACGTTTCTCTTAATTTAAAGAAGGCTCACTAGAGAAGTGATATCACAAATAGAATGGTAGCAGGCACATTGAATGTCAAACAACAGATCATTCAGATGTTATCGTCTCACTGTCTGTGTTACTCGGTCTGCTTTAGTGTTTGTGGTTTAGTTTTTGAATAAACCTGTTAGTTTGTTTGTGTCATAAAAAGAACTAGGGTAATGTAGGTGGTGTAGGTAATGTAGGTCGTATAGGTGGTGTAGATGGTATAGGTGGTATAGGTGATGTAGGTGGTATAGGTGGTGTAGGTGGCATAGGTGGTGGAGGTGGTGTAGGTGGTATAGGTGGTGTAGGTGGTATAGGTGGTGTAGGTGGTGTAGGCGGTGTAGGTGGTGTAGGTTGTATAGGTGGTATAAGTGGTGTAGGCGGTATAGGTGGTGTAGGTGGTATAGGTGGTATAGCTGATGTAGGTGGTATAGGTGGTGTAGATGGTATAGGTGGTGTAGGTGGTATAGGTGGTGTAGGTGGTGCAGATGGTATAGGTGGTGTAGGTGGTATAGGTGGTGTAGGTGGTATAGGTGATGTAGATGGTATAGGTGGTGTAAGTGTATAGGTGGTATATGTGGTGTAGGTGGTATAGGTGGTGTAGATGGTATAGGTGGTACAGGTGGTGTAGGTGGTATAGGTGGTATAGGTGACGTAGGTGGTGTAGATGGTATAGGTGGTATAGGTGGTGTAGGTGGTATAGGTGGTGGAGGTGGTATAGGTGGTGGAGGTGGTATAGCTGATGTAGGTGGTATAGGTGGTGTAGGTGGTATAGGTGGTGGAGGTGGTATAGGTGGTGGAGGTGGTATAGCTGATGTAGGTGATATAGGTGATGTAGGTGGTGTAGGCGGTATAGGTGGTATAGGTGGTGTAGGTGGTATAGGTGGTGTAAGTGGTATAGGTGGTGAAGGTGGTGTAGGTGGTATAGGTGATGTAGGTGGTGTAGGCGGTATAGGTGGTGTAGGTGGTATAGGTGGTGAACGTGGTATAGGTGGTGTAGGTATTATAGGTGGTGTAGGTGGTGTAGTTGGTGGAAGTGGTATAGGTGGTATAGATGGTGTAGTTGGTATAGGTGGTGTAGGTTGTATAGGTAGTGTAGGTGGTGTAGTTGGTGGAAGTGGTATAGGTGGCATAGGTGGAGTAGGTGGTGTAGGTGGTGGAGGTGGTGTAGGTGGTGGATGTGGTGGAGCTATTGTAGGTGGTGTAGATTGTGTAGGTGGTGTAGGTGATGGAGGTGGTGTAGGTGGTGTAGGTCGTGGAGGTGGTGTAGGTGATGGAGGCGGTGTAGGTTGTGGAGGTGGTGTAGGTGGTGGAGGTGGTGTAGGTGGTGGAGGCGGTGTAGGTGGTGGAGGCGGTGTAGGTTGTGGAGGTGGTGTAGGTGGTGGAGGTGGTGTAGGTGGTGGAGGCGGTGTAGGTTGTGGAGGTGGTGTAGGTGGTGGAGGTGGTGTAGGTGGTGTAGGTGGTGGTGTAGGTGGTGTAGGTTGTGGAGGTTGTGTAGGTGGTGGAGGTGGTGTAGGTGTT
The DNA here is from genome assembly GCA_032433765.1 of Megaustenia siamemsis. NCBI lineage: Eukaryota > Metazoa > Mollusca > Gastropoda > Stylommatophora > Ariophantidae > Megaustenia > Megaustenia siamemsis. The sequence continues at coordinate 8,546,863 of JAVIAB010000117.1, forward strand.
GTGGGTTGTGGAGGTGGTATAGGTGGTATAGGTGGTGTAGGCGGTATAGGTGGTGTAGGTGGTATAGGTGGTATAGGTGACGTAGGTAGTATAGGTGGTATAGGTGGTGTAGGTGGTATAGGTGGTGTAGGTGGTATAGGTGGTATAGGTGACGTAGGTGGTATAGGTGGTATAGGCGGTGTAGGTGGTATAGGTGGTATAGGTGGTGTAGGTGGTATAGGCGGTGTAGGTGGTATAGGTGGTATAGGCGGTGTAGGGGTATAGGTGGTATAGGTGGTGTAGGTGGTGGAGGTGGTATAGGTGGTGTAGGTGGTATAGGTGGTATAGGCGGTGTAGGTGGTATAGGTGGTATAGGTGGTGTAGGTGGTATAGGCGGTGTAGGTGGTATAGGTGGTATAGGTGGTGTAGGTGGTATAGGTGGTATAGGTGGTGTAGGTGGTATAAGTGGTATAGGTGGTATAGGTGGTATAGGTGGTATAGGTGGTATAGGCGGTGTAGGTGGTATAGGTGGTATAGGCGGTGTAGGTGGTATAGGTGGTATAGGTGGTGTAGGTGGTATAGACACAGCTCTCTGGCGAGATGAGCCAGGGTTCAAATCTTGCAACAGGCGGTTAGGATTTTTCACTTCAAATCTGTGGTTTCTTCGTGGCTTTACCATCCTCTGGTTAATGAGATTCGATGTCCAGCCCTCTCTGGGTGGTGAGATTCGATGTCCAGCCCTCTCTGGGTGGTGAGATTCGATGTCCAGCCCTCTCTGGGTGGTGAGATTCGATGTCCAGCCCTCTCTGGGTGGTGAGATTCGATGTCCAGCCCTCTCTGTGTAGTAAGATCGTATGTCCAGCCCTCTCTGGGTGGTGAGATTCGATGTCCAGCCCTCTCTGGGTGGTGAGATTCGATGTCCAGCCCTCTCTGGGTGGTGAGATTCGATGTCCAGCCCTCTCTGTGTAGTAAGATCGTATGTCCAGCCCTCTCTGGGTAGTGAGATTCGATGTCCAGCCCTCTCTGGGTAGTGAGATTCGATGTCCAGCCCTCTCTGGGTGGTGAGATTCGATGTCCAGCCCTCTCTGTGTAGTAAGATCGTATGTCCAGCCCTCTCTGGGTAGTGAGATTCGATGTACAGCCCTCTCTGGGTAGTGAGATTCGATGTCCAGCCCTCTCTGGGTAGCGAGATTCGATGTCCAGCCCTCTCTGGGTAGTGAGATTCGATGTCCAGCCCTCTCTGGGTAGTAAGATCTTATGTCCAGCCCTCTCTGGGTAGTGAGATCCTATGCTAGCCCTCTCTAGGTAGTGAGATCCTATGCTAGCCCTCTCTAGGTAGTGAGATCCTATGCTAGCCCTCTCTAGGTAGTGAGATCCTATGCTAGCCCTCTCTAGGTAGTGAGATCCTATGCTAGCCCTCTCTAGGTAGTGAGATTCGATGTCCAGCCCTCTCAAAGTAGTGAGATCTTATGTCCAGCCCTCTCTGGGTAGTTAAAAAAATTCTATGCCCAGCCCTCTCTGGATAGTGAGATCCTATGCCCAGCCCTCTCTGGATAGTGAGATCCTATGCCCAGCCCTCTCTGGGTAGTGAGATCCTATGTCAAGCCCTCTCTGGGTAGGGAGGTTCGATGTCCAGCCCTCTCTGGGTAGTGAGATTCTATTTCCAGTCCTCCCCGGGTAGTGAGATTCGATGTCCAGTCCTCCCCGGTAGTGAGATTCGATGTCCAGCCCTCTCTGGGTAGTGAGATTCGATGTCCAGTCCTCCCCGGGTAGTGAGATTCGATGTCCAGTCCTCCCCGGGTAGTGAGATTCGATGTCCAGCCCTCTCTGGGTGGTGAGATTCGATGTCCAGCCCTCTCTGGGTAGTGAGATTCGATGTCCAGCCCTCTCTGGGTGGTGAGATTCGATGTCCAGCCCTCTCTGTTTAGTAAGATCGTATGTCCAGCCCTCTCTGGGTAGTGAGATTCGATGTCCAGCCCACTCTGTGTAGTGAGATTCGATGTCCAGCCCTCTCTGTGTAGTGAGATTCGATGTCCAGCCCACTCTGTGTAGTGAGATTCGATGTCCAGCCCTCTCTGGGTGGTGAGATTCGATGTCCAGCCCTCTCTGTGTAGTAAGATCGTATGTCCAGCCCTCTCTGGGTAGTGAGATTCGATGTCCAGCCCTCTCTGGGTAGTGAGATTCGATGTCCAGCCCTCTCTGGGTAGTGAGATTCGATGTCCAGCCCTCTCTGGGTGGTGAGATTCGATGTCCAGCCCTCTCTGTGTAGTAAGATCGTATGTCCAGCCCTCTCTGGGTAGTGAGATTCGATGTCCAGCCCTCTCTGGGTAGTGAGATTCGATGTCCAGCCCTCTCTGTGTAGTGAGATTCGATGTCCAGCCCACTCTGTGTAGTGAGATTCGATGTCCAGCCCTCTCTGGGTGGTGAGATTCGATGTCCAGCCCTCTCTGTGTAGTAAGATCGTATGTCCAGCCCTCTCTGGGTAGTGAGATTCGATGTCCAGCCCTCTCTGGGTAGTGAGATTCGATGTCCAGCCCTCTCTGGGTAGTGAGATTCGATGTCCAGCCCTCTCTGGGTAATGAGATTCGATGTCCAGCCCTCTCTGGGTAGTGAGATTCGATGTCCAGCCCTCTCTAGGTAGTGAGATGCTATGCTAGCCTCTCTAGGTAGTGAGATTCGATGTCCAGCCCTCTCTAGGTAGTGAGATCCTATGCTAGCCCTCTCTAGGTAGTGAGATTCGATGTCCAGCCCTCTCTAGGTAGTGAGATCCTATGCTAACCCTCTCTAGGTAGTGAGATTCGATGTCCAGCCCTCTCAAAGTAGTGAGATCTTATGTCCAGCCCTCTCTGGGTAGTTAAAAAAATTCTATGCCCAGCCCTCTCTGGATAGTGAGATCCTATGCCCAGCCCTCTCTGGGTAGTGAGATCCTATGCCCAGTCCTCTCTGGGTAGTGAGATCCTATGTCAAGCCCTCTCTGGGTAGTGAGATCCTTTGTCAAGCCCTCTCTGGGTAGGGAGGTTCGATGTCCAGCCCTCTCTGGTAGTGAGATTCTATTTCCAGTCCTCCCCGGGTAGTGAGATTCGATGTCCAGTCCTCCCCGGGTAGTGAGATTCGATGTCCAGTCCTCCCCGGGTAGTGAGATTCGATGTCCAGTCCTCCCCGGGTAGTGAGATTCGATGTCCAGTCATTCCTGGGCAGTGAGATTCGATGCCCAACCTTCTCGGATAAAAGGGCCGTTTATTCGCTCACGTTAAGGAACTATTGATTGTTAGAATTTGAAAAACAATGTAGCAAAAATGGCTGCTGCACAGACCAAGATTGAATCTACCCATGTCTCACGCCGAACACGAATCTACTGGGCCTCTAAGGCTTTGTCGTAACTAGCGACGCAACGCAACCACGCTTAGTTAACGGGTGAACATTAAGTAGAAGAAAATATAGGAGAAACTATTCAACAAATACATAGTATGAAGAATAAATTGTGCGTAAAAGTTTCAATCGGTATATGGCCTTTGAACTTTTAACGGACTGGGTACTAATCAAACAACACAGAACTGAAGTCGTCTGTCGCTGGACTCTGCGAGACCTGCTGAGGACCTATGGACATGTTCGGAGTGCAATGACGATGACCAGCTAATAACTCAATAACTTAATAACAGATTTGGTAACAAGAGATCATAATGTGTCAGTAGTTTGGTAATATAATACATTAGTGTCCAATGCTGGATGTTGTTTTGCTGAGCACCCTCTCTTGTGAATCTTCTTCTTTTCTCTTTTCACTGGTACTGAAAAGGTGTGGTGGTTATATCATGTGTCGTTCTTGCGCTGCTCGAACTGTCTGAATTAGTGATTTTCCTTTGTTGTTACATGTCTCTGTCACTGCATCTATCCATCTTCTTCTGGGTCTTCCTCTTGGTCTTTTCCCATGCATTCTCGATAAGAACGCCCTTGATGGTCAAGGATTCATTTTGACCAGTTGGCCAAACCATTTAAGTTGTTGTTGTTCTATATATTCTTTGGCAGGGTTTTTTTCCCTACCATTTTCACAAACAAATCCGTTCGAAATCACACACAAGAACACTTGAATTTCTTTATTTTAATACGGGCATTGAAATTCATTTATAATTTAAATTTGACACCCATCGCAAATTGCATCTTGTTGCCAGCACAGTCATACACCGGAAGTCCCTCTTGTGAATAAATCTGCCAATATTGGATAAACAGATCCGATCTCAGAATGAACAAGGTGTATTTGTGGTGTCAGTTATCATCTCCTTTCTCCTGCGCCTTTTATCTTCGAAATTAACATCATCTGTTCTACGGAACGTTGTCTTGCCGTTTCATATTTATGTTCTCCGTATGCTACGTTCTGATGCCAGATTTTTCCAGGTTCTTTCACTGTTTGAGAATTCACTCAAGGAAACCCTGCAAACATCTTTATATCTCAGCAGAGAAACCACATGTTGGCCAAACTCAAAATAAGCAATACCAGCCAATGCCACTATACCCTGGATAACATGACAACAAAACACGTTCTACAGGATTTCCCTCAATACACAGGCCTGAGGAGGACAATGTGGCCCACACTCGCCTCCCTGGAAGAGAAACTCTACGGAGCAACCGAATTACTGAAACAAACAGCTGCCTTCATAAGAGTCTAGAGTCCTAATCTGAATGAGCCATGATCGCAGAAGAAAAAGAAAGCGAGATTAGCACTTGTCTAACCTTTGGTTCTTTCCGTCCCTAAGTTCTCAATATAATAATTGTGTGGGAATGCGATTGTTGTTCAACTTATGAAGGTAGTGAATTTTTAAAGAAAAAGCTAATTTGTATCCAGGTTTAAACAACGTACAGGTATCACGAACAAAAAATTATTGTGACATTCTTTGGAATGAACTTTTATTTACAAACAAAGTGACATCAACAACTTATTTGATAATTAAAGTCAAATAAATTAACAACAATGCCAAAAAGTTACCACCACATAACTAGTGTGTGTGTGAATGCCTGCACGCGAGTGCGTGTATCTGTGATTGTGTGCACGCGCGTGCGTGTATGTGTGTGTAGTAATGCATCCTCTTCTCTATCCAAAACCATTCCGTGAAAAAAGAGTTGATTTGAGGCTCAAATAAGTGCTCCAAATGTGACGCCGCAGAAGGAAGCATATAACATGTTTTAGAATATATTTAAACAAAATATAAGTGTGAAAGATGAGAATGTTTACAGCAGGATGTGATGTAATCGAGGTTTAAGAGAGCGCGATTACCGGTTTATTGAGATTGCTTTTATCGCATTTGATGATTTGCTGCATGAAATCAACATTTGGCCATCGTTATCTTGTCTCATGTTTCATTGAGTTCCATCGTCGTTTCACTCAGTTGTCGCGCTCTATCGGGAGATTTTTTCTTCTTCTTCTCTTCTTCTTCTGCTTTTTACCCCTACTACTACCCTTACTACTACTACCCCTACTATTACTACTACTACTACTACTACTACTACCCTTACTACTACTACCCCTACTATTACTACTACTACTACTACTACTACCCTTACTACTACTACCCCTACTATTACTACTACTACTACTACTACTACCCTTACTACTACTACCCCTACTATTACTACTACTACTACTACTACTGCAGTTACAGTTACTGTTTCTACTATTCCTATTTCTCTCTTTGATTCGCTCTATCCTTCTTTTCACACTCTTTACTTCCTCTTATATTGGTCCGGATGTTGAAGGGGATGGCAAATTCTAGATCTTGTCCGTATGGCAGTCTCAGTCATTGCCATCTGCTGTTGCTGTTACGTGTCTCAGATATTGCCAGTCCATCTTATTCTGGGTCTAGCAAGGGTGTTTCTTCCGTTTCCTCTTGCAATATATGTCTTGCATGGCTACACAAGCAAACCATACCTCTACTGTGATTGATTCCTTGCACGATACAAACTGAGCATCTTTGCTTCCCCTGTTTTCTCCTACTGTAATACACTTTCATTCCCCCAACCCCATTTGTGTCCTCGTTTCCCCTGTTTTCTCCCTTACTGTAATAACTTTCATCCCCCAACCGCATTTGTGCCCTTGTTTCCCCTGTTTTTTCCCTTACTGTAATACACTTTCATCCCCAACCGCCTTTGTGCCCTCGTTTCCCCTGTTTTCTCCCTTACTGTAATACACTTTCATTCCCCCAACCCCCTTTGTGTCCTCGTTTCCCCTGTTTTCTCCCTTTCTGTAATACACTTTCATTCCCCAACCGCCTTTGTGCCCTCGTTTCCCCTGTTTTTTCCCTTACTGTAATACACTTTCATTCCCCAACCGCATTTGTGCCCTCGTTTCCCCTGTTTTTTTCCTTACTGTAATACACTTTCATTCCCCAACCGCCTTTGTGCCCTCGTTTCCCCTGTTTTTTCCCTTACTGTAATACACTTTCATTCCCCAACCGCATTTGTGCCCTCGTTTCCCCTGTTTTTTCCCTTACTGTAATACACTTTCATTCCCAACCGCCTTTGTGCCCTCGTTTCCCCTGTTTTTCCCTTACTGTAATACACTTTCATTCCCCAACCGCATTTGTGCCCTCGATTCCCCTGTTTTTTCCCTTACTGTAATACACTTTCATCCCAACCGCCTTTGTGCCCTCGTTTCCCCTGTTTTCTCCCTTACTGTAATACACTTTCATCCCCCCAACCGCATTTGTGCCCTTGTTTCCCCTGTTTTCTCCCTTACTGTAATACACTTTCATTCCCCAACCGCATTTGTGCCCTCGTTTCCCCTGTTTTCTCCTTACTGTAATACACTTTCATCCCCCCAACCGCCTTTGTGCCCTCGTTTCCCCTGTTTTCTCCCTTACTGTAATACACTTTCATTCTCCCAACCCCTTTGTGTCCTCGTTTCCCCTGCCGTTCCTTTGAGCGATAGTTCCTCCTATGATCTCTCAATTATCTCAATATTGATTCACAAAACGCCGCGCGAGATTAAATACAAAAAGCGACAGGAGATTGTCCTGCATGCGACTGATGTGAGTAGTGAAACTGTTCCAGGTCCCTGCTTTGACCTGGGACGGGATATGTGATCTGTGTTTGACTGCAAATTTACCACCAGCTTGACTTCTGTCCGATCAACTGTTTCACCGAAGTGGAGGCCCGACTTTATTTTTTTGGAAGAGATTCATGGGGCACGCTCACTGACCATGAAGTCATCACCGGAATTGGTGCGAGGCGCATTGAGATCATGCTGCCCGTAACGACCCTACGGAGACCCGGAAGTGCCCATTATGAGCTGCGCACCATTTATATAGTTAACGCAGCACGTTCAATAGCAGATTAGGAACGTCAAAACGCGCCAATTTTACATAACCCAACACGTTGAAATAGAACTGTATGAACGATCAAGATGATCACTTTGTTCATGTTGGTCGGGAGCTGAGCAGATATGGCAATGTTCCTCCTGCAGTAGAGCCAATATGGCAATGCTCCTCCTGCAGTAGAGCCATTATGGCAATGCTCCTCCTGTAGTAGAGCCAAAAAGCAATGCTCCTCCTGTAGAAGAGCCAATATGGCAATGCTTCTCCTGCAGTAGAGCCAATATGGCAATGCTCCTCCTGTAGTAGAGCCAATACGGCAATGCTCCTCCTGTAGTAGAGCCAATACGGCAATGCTCCTCCTGTAGTAGAGCCAATATGGCAATGCTCCTCCTGTAGTAGAGCCAATATGGCAATGCTCCTCCTGCAGTAGAGCCAATATGGCAATGCTCCTCCTGTAGTAGAGCCAATATGGCAATGCTCCTCCAGTAGTAGAGCCAAACGTTCAAAATTCTAAAGTCGCGGCTTCTCAATTGATTTTCATAGCCTGTCAATCTCCATCAAAAAAATGAAAAGACGATTAGAGGGAACAGAGATGGGATTTCTCAGAAGAATGTTGAAAGTTCCCTGGACAGCTAAAAAGACCAATGAGGAAGTTCTCAGAAAGGCCAACACAAAAAGACAACTCCTAAAAAACATCAGAAAAAAACAATCAACATTTTTCGGGCACATCATGAGAAGAGGAAAGTAGGAATACTTGGTTACAACTGGCAAAATAAAAGGAAAGAGAGATCGCGACGACAAAGAGAGAAAATACTAGATAGCTTAGTGTCATGGCATGGAAAACTGTCAACAACAGAACTGATACGATGCACTGTAGATAGAAGATTGTGGAAGGACATGATTGCCTACGCCAACCGGTATGGCACATGATGATGATGATCAATCTACAATGTCTGCTTAATGTCTTCAATCACTGTGTGCATTTTGATTTGACGGCAACAGTTGAAAGGTTACCTATGTTTGGTTACCTTATTCTGAGACGTCATAAAATACCTCTGACGGTGTCTTCCATTAGCCTGTTAGATCTGATACTAGGCAATAATCATCATCATTATTATCATAATTTTCTTCATCATCATCAAGTGCCGTGCCTGCAGGTGTAGGCGATCATGTACCAAGTCATTCTCTTAAGCTGTCTGGTATCTGATCTCTTTGCTTCCCTCTCTCTCTTCGTCCCTCAATTTAATAGTTGTTACAATATATTCCAGCTGTTCCCTTCTGATAACATGGTCAATATTGGTCAAAAAATTATGATTGTTTCTTCCTAATATTGGAAATTAGCTCTCTTTTTGCTTTGGCCTCTTTCATAACGTTTTCATTACTCTTCTTACCTGTCCATGGTACTCTCAAAATTCTTCTGTAAAACTACATTTCTATATCCTCCAGTGATTTTCTTGTTTGTTGTCTTATTGTCCATGATTGACATTTATATATGTAAAGACCGGCTGTACATAACATTTAAGAACTCTTTTTTCTTGTTTCTTTTGTCAAAAATTGATTACACAGTATCTTCCTAATTTTTTTAAGAAATCTGCTTTTGCCTGAGCTATTCTGCATCTCACACCTGTTGTACATCTACCACCCGAGGTTAACTAAGCACTAGTATACTTCAAAAGATTATATAACTTCAAAGAGTTCATGGACTTCATGCATTGAAATACAAAATTCTTAGAATATTTAATTTTATCTTAAAACACGGTTATTATTAATATGTTGACGTTTCATAATAAATTATACATTGGTTATATATATATACATGTTATCAATTTATTGGATAAATAAATGCAATAAGGAGAGTTTGAATATAATAACTAAGGATGGACAAGTTTTGTTTTCGCTTCTTCGGAGGCAAATACGAAAAAAGACAGATGAACGGACTGACGGGTGAATAATGGAGACCTGAAAGAATGGATAGAAAGAGATAGAGAGATTGTTAGTTGGAGGAATCCGTGCATCACGATCTCTAAAGATTAGGAGTGTACGTTACACACCACCACTTGTCCATTTTTTGTAAAGCTGACACCATGTCTTGTAGGAGTGTACGTTACACACCACCACTTGTCCATTTTTTGTAAAGCTGACACCATGTCTTGTAGGAGTGTACGTTACACCCCACCACTTGTCTCTTTCTGGTAAAGCTGACACCATGTCTTGTAGGAGTGTACGTTACACCCCACCACTTGTCCATTTTTTGTAAAGCTGACACCATGTCTTGTAGGAGTGTACGTTACACCCCACCACTTGTCCATTTTTTGTAAAGCTGACACCATGTCTTGTAGGAGTGTACGTTACACCCCACCACTGGTCCATTTTTTGTAAAGCTGACACCATGTCTTGTAGGAGTGAACGTTACACCCCACCACTTATTCCTTTTTTGTAAAGCTGACACCATGTCTTGTAGGAGTGTACGTTACACCCCACCACTTGTCCATTTTTTTGTAAAGCTGACACCATGTCTTGTAGGAGTGTACGTTACACCCCACCACTTGTCCATTTTTTGTAAAGCTGACACCATGTCTTGTAGGAGTGAACGTTACACCCCACCACTTATTCCTTTTTTATAAAGCTGACACCATGTCTTGTAGGAGTGAACGTTACACCCCACCACTTATTCCTTTTTCGTAAAGCTGACACCATGTCTTGTAGGACTGACCGTTACACCCCACCACTTATTCCTTTTTTGTAAAGCTGTCACCATGTCTTGTAGGAGTGAACGTTACACCCCACCACTTGTCCCTTTTTTTTTATAACGTTGCCATCATACCATGTGGGTTACACCCCACAACTTGCCCCTGAAGATTCCAGAACCACATCACTAGATTAGAGGATTCTAATAGCCCGAATCCAGCATTCACGAAAATCCCGGAAGACAAAATTGCAGCCTGGGAGAATATGTGATCCTTTCTCCCTGCGAGGTTCAACGTTCGGGGAAATATTTGATAGATCGACGTGAAATATGATGTCAGGAGGACAATACAGTGAAGCATGATGTCAGGATGGCAATACAGTGAAACATGATGTCTGGAGGACAATACAGTGAAGCATGATGTCAGGATGGCAATACAGTGAAACATGATGTCTGGAGGACAATACAGTGAAGCATGATGTCAGGATGGCAATACAGTGAAACATGATGTCTGGAGGATAATACAGTGAAACATGATGTCTGGAGGACAATACAGTGAAACACGATGTCTGGAGGATAATACAGTGAAACATGATGTCTGGAGGACAATACAGTGAAACATGATGTCTGGAGGATAATACAGTGAAACATGATGTCTGGGGGATAATACAGTGAAACATGATGTCTGGAGGATAATACAGTGAAGCATGATGTCTGGAGGATAACACAGTGAAACATGATGTCTGGAGGATAATACAGTGAAACATGATGTCAGGAGGACAATACAGTGAAACATGATGTCTGGAGGATAATACAGTGAAACATGATGTCAGGAGGACAATACAGTGAAACATGATGTCAGGAGGACAATACAGTGAAACATGATGTCTGGAGGATAATACAGTGAAACATGATGTATGGAAGATAATACAGTGAAACATGATGTCTGGAAGATAATACAGTGAAACATGATGTCTGGAGGATAACACAGTGAAACATGATGTCTGGAGGATAATACAGTGAAACACGATGTCTGGAGGATAATACAGTGAAACATGATGTCTGGAGGATAATACAGTGAAACATGATGTCTGGAAGATAATACAGTGAAACATGATGTCTGGAGGATAATACAGTGAAACACGATGTCTGGAGGATAATACAGTGAAACATGATGTCTGGAGGACAATACAGTGAAACATGATGTCAGGAGGACAATACAGTGAAGCATGATGTCTGGAGGATAATACAGTGAAACATGATGTCTGGAGGACAATACAGTGAAACATAATGTGTTGAGGATAATACAGTGAAACATGATGTCTGGAGGACAATACATTGAAACATGATGTCAGGAGGACAATACAGTGAAACATGATGTCTGGAGGACACTACAATGAAACATGATGTCTGGAGGATAATACAGTGAAGCATGATGTCTGGAGGACAATACAGTGAAACATGATGTCTGGAGGATAATACAGTGAAACATGATGTCAGGAGGACAATACAGTGAAGCATGATGTCTGGAGGATAATACAGTGAAACATGATGTCTGGAGGACAATACAGTGAAACATAATGTGTTGAGGATAATACAGTGAAACATGATGTCTGGAGGACAATACATTGAAACATGATGTCAGGAGGACAATACAGTGAAACACAGAAACAGTTAACATTACATAAACATTACAATAAACCTAGCAAACAAATTGAGAATAGTATACGCCGATCATCCCTCTGCTATCGTTGTCAAACAGATCTCCATCTACAGAACAATATAAAAATAAAGATCGCTGCCAAAAGCTATATATGTATTTCAAATTGTGTTTACTTTTACAGAATTTACAAAAAAAGTTTGTAAAACTGTATGTATTTTGCTTACATGATATTACGCTTTATTCACTGTGTCTTCGTTATTGTGTTTAATTTAAGAACGGCTAAAAAACATCTCCGAGCAATGTTTTATTTTAATAAAATTATAACCTATTTTCCGATGTGACCTGAGAATGACGCTAAGACCTAATTTAATTTAAAATAAACTCATTTTAGAAGTATCTTTCCTTGTACATCATTATATTGTGCCAGATTAAGAAAACTCTTTACAACTTTCCTTTATTTTTATTTCTAAACGAACGACAAAAACAGCCGCCTCTGCCAGCCATTTTATTTTTGCTTCAGAATACCGGTCAGTTGATATTTTTAGCATACAAAAAGTATACTCATTAGTTCGTTACATTCTGACTCCACTGAAGCATTTAAACTAGACAATTATATTTCTATAAAACCACACTAATTTATCTACCTTCTGGCGTATCAAACAGTCTCATAATATTACATTTACTTTTGTTATCAAAATCTGTGTCTTTAAAATTGTATGTAATGTCACAGTGGCAGCTTCAAATCTTGATATCAATACAGATACTTTCATCTATATTTTCCTATGTTTTTCTTTTAGTTAACAATAAGGTTACTTACATTGCAGGCTATGCATGAAAAGTGTTCCTTGTTGTAGTTTCCTCATATTCCAAGTCCATGGGGGACTGTTGGTCTCGAGGCAGAGGACGCCGGCCTCGGGACAGAGAGGTTGTGGGTTCAAATCTCGGGATTTTTATTTATGATTTCTCTCTGCGACAACCACCTCTGGTCTCAGCAGAGAGGCCCGACTTGAAACGTCAGTTACTCATCGACGGAAAAAAACATGAGTACCTCCGAAGTCGGAGTTATCTGCCTGTGCGGCGAGGGACCCCTGTGCACACGGCTGCCAGGGAAAATTGATTAACACGCAAAATCCAGTTCCTAGTCTCTAGGGACTTCGTCAGAGTTGAAAGTTGGCGAACGCAACAACAACTTACACACATTTCCTCATGTATCTAGGTGTCGAAATATTACAAATATATTTCAGTTTTAATTAATATTAATTTAATTTAATATTTAAATTTATTATTATTTATTTAATAATAAATTTAAATATATATTATATATTATAAAATGCAAACCTTTTGTTAAAGATCTGACTAGAGACGGAGATTCTTTCAGGCGGGATGTAATGAACGCGACGTTCTGCGTGAGATCTGGCTAGAGACAGAGATGAGTTCTGACTGGATGTGTTGAATGCAATGTTTTTTGTACATCTGGCTAGAGACAGAGATGAGTTCTGACTGGACGTGATGAATGCAATGTTCTTTTGGAGATCTGGCTAGAGACAAAGATGAGTTCTGACTGGATGTGATGAATGCAATGTTCTTTTGGAGATCTGGCTAGAGACAAAGATGAGTTCTGACTGGATGTGATGAATGCAATGTTCTTTTGGAGATCTGGCTAGAGACAGAGATGAGTTCTGACTGGATGTGATGAATGCAATGTTCTTTTGGAGATCTGGCTAGAGACAGAGATGAGTTCTGACTGGATGTGATGAATGCAACGTTCTGCTGGAGATCTGGCTAGATACAGAGATGAGTTCTGACTGGATGTGATGAATGCAATGTTCTTTTGGAGATCTGGCTAGAGACAGAGATGAGTTCTGACTGGATGTGATGAATGCAACGTTCTGCTGGAGATCTGGCTAGAGACAGAGATGAGTTCTGACTGGATGTGATGAATGCAATGTTCTTTTGGAGATCTGGCTAGAGACAGAGATGAGTTCTGACTGGATGTGATGAATGCAATGTTCTTTTGGAGATCTGGCTAGAGACAGAGATGCGTTCTGACTGGATGTGATGAATGCAATGTTCTTTTGGAGATCTGGCTAGAGACAGAGATGCGTTCTGACTGGATGTGATGAATGCAATGTTCTTTTGGAGATCTGGCTAGAGACAGAGAGTTGAGCCCCTTGTATTACTTAAAAATAAAGGCAGAATGTCTAGTGTTGTGGGTACGATATTGTAAGGATAGAGCTTTGGAATCTTTCCTGACAGAAAAAACTATTATTTGACAAAAACATGATTATCCGCGTCTACTTTGTTGTAAGAACGCCTAAGCTGTTGTGAGATGGAAAATAGCTCAGTAAGCAGCTTTAAAAAAAAAAAGATAAAGATACTGTGCAATCCATTGTTGATAATGGAAACAAAGAAAAAGAGTTCTTACATGGTATGTAGAGCCTGTCCAAAACATATGGGTGTGAATCTTGAACAAAAGGACAACAGAAAAGAAAATAATTGGAAGCTGTAGAAATCTGGTTTTACAAAACAATGTTGAGAATACCATGGACAGTTAAGAAGAGTAATGTAAATGTTCTGACAGAGATGAAAGCGAAAAAAGAGCTCATTTTCAATATTATGTAGAAATAATAATAAATGTTTGGCCATGTAATGAGAAGCGAACAACTGAAATACATTGTGACAACTGGGAAAATTGAGGGACGAAGAGACAGTGGGAAAGGGGAGAAAACATACCAGACAACTTAAGAAGATGGCTTTGTGTAGGGTCAACAATAGAAATGGTAAATAACTGTCGAGATTGAAAGTTGTGTAGAGACATGATCACCTCACGTCAGCAATGGCAATAATGATGATGCATTTTTTATTTATGCAATCAAGCGCTCTCCTCAACAAGGCAGATTTATTGTGCCCCATCCATTATCTAGAAATCAGTGCCTTGAACACACTTGATTAACTTCTACTCAACCTATCTTTATATAGTTTCTAAAGAGTAATAACGCCCACATATCCCATATGCAAGTCAGGTGATGCCAAAAGATAGATTGTACTTGTCTTGTTATTCACTAATTTATGGTCTATCGTCCCTCCCTTATGATTATCAGACTGGTGGTACTCTGTATTCCATCTTTTAAATATAAATTAATAAATTATCATGAAGAATTTAACATGAACCAGTCAGTTTGTCAAAGTCTAGAATAAATTATCATGAAGAATTTAACATGAACCAGTCAGTTTGTCAAAGTCTAGAATAAATTATCATGAAGAATTTAACATGAACCAGTCAGTTTGTCAAAGTCTAGAATAAATTATCATGAAGAATTTAACATGAACCAGTCAGTTTGTCAAAGTCTAGAATAAATTATCATGAAGAATTTAACATGAACCAGTCAGTTTGTCAAAGTCTAGAATAAATTATCATGAAGAATTTAACATGAACCAGTCAGTTTGTCAAAGTCTAGCATAAATTATCATGAAGAATTTAACATGAACCAGTCAGTTTGTCTGTCTAGAAAAAATTATCATGAAGAATTTAACATGAACCAGTCAGTTTGTCAACATCTAGCATAAATTATCATGAAGAATTTAACATGAACCAGTCAGTTTGTCAAAATCTAGAATAAAAACGTTATACGTGTATCACTTACGTCCACACGTCATTTGGGTTTTTCCCCAAGGGCCAGATTTTCCGTAGAGGTCGTACAAGATGATGGCGAAGGAGTAGATGTCCCCTTTCTGGTTTCCGGAGATCAGCGTTTTGTTGTAGTAGTAGTTGTTGTTGTTGTGCTGGCTGCCGTGATAGAAGGAGTGTTGTTGATTGTTGGTGCTGCTGCTTCTGCGCCGAATACGTAATAATTCTGGAGCTGTCCACAACAGCCCTGTTTTTAAATGTATAGCAGCTTAATTGTAACATTTTGAACAGCAAATATAGAGTGATAAACCAGTAACATATTTAAATGTTGATAAACATAAAACAGAGAGACGCATTCAAGCAAATTGAAGTTAAACTAAAACTAACTAAAATTAAATTAAACACAAACAATAGGATTAACCTGTACTGATAACATAAACCACCGGACAACCCAATTGTTCAATTCGAGTGATGATATGGTTGTGCGACAACCATTATGTTTCTTCAGCCAAACAAATACTGTTTAATAAACAACACAAGATATGAAAAACAGCGGAAAATGTATATACATTCCTGGGTAGCATAGCGCACGATATTGTTATAAAATAAAAGCAAACATGTGAAAATACCAGTGAAATACATACACTTTCAAATTCAAAATATAATTTGTGAATTTCAATATTTAGACATTCTTCCAGTACAACACAAAGACCTGGTCACTGTGTGAGTTGAAAATACCAGTGAAATACATACACTTTCAAATTCAAAATATAATTTGTGAATCTCAATATTTAGACATTCTTCCAGTACAACACAAAGACCTGGTCACTGTGTGAGTTGAAAATACCAGTGAAATACATACACTTTCAAATTCAAAATATAATTTGTGAATTTCAATATTTAGACATTCTTCCAGTACAACACAAAGACCTGGTCACTGTGTGAGTTACCTTGGAATCTTATATTAATCCAAAGCTAGAGAACAATATGAAAACAAGGAAACATAATTCATGCACAATTTCATGTAATGTAAAAGTGAAAGTAAAGGTTCCCTCCCCTTCTTGCTAATCTTGTGGAGGAACATAGTGTTAGAGACCATACAGTTTTATAACTAAGGCACATTAATGGGAGATTTTGTCGGTATCACACAAGGCCACCTTTAATTCCATAAAGATCTATGGTACACATTTTTAGAGGATGGGTGAACCCCGAAGCCTTGTCCATACGGACAAAAAATTCATCACTTCTACGGATAGAACTCGAACCATTGTGATCAGGAAGCGAGCACACTAACCGCTGAGCCATCGAGGCTCCATGCAATGTACCTGAGAAATTCTCAGAATATATTGTAGGCCTAATGAAATAAGTAATATTTCACTGCTGAAGTGGTGTAACTATGAGGCCATACACATAGTGATATATGGGGAAAATAGCGGAGTAGAAGTTAATCAAGTGTGTTCAAGGCACTAATTTCTAAATAATAATTTTAAAAAACTATCTTTACAACACATAGTACCATTGCTGGTGTATGTCGGGGGCTCACGATAGAACCAGAGGGATAAAGGCCGCTTGGTCAAGCAGTCGCCACGACGTGTGCGACTCAGGATTTTTATTGATGTTTATGGTGGTTGTGATGGTGGTGATGGCCGTTGTGATGATGATGTTTATGGTGGTGGTGATGGTGGTTGTGATTATGGTGATGATAATGTTATGGTGGCGGCGGTTGTAATGGTGGTGATGGTGATAGTGATGGTGATGTTGTTGATGATGATGGTGGTGGTTTTGGTGATGGTATTGAGTGTGATCATGCTCGTTATGGTCATGCTGATGATGACGATGATGATGACAATGATGATTTTGTGATGATTATGGTGATTATAACAACGATGACGATGTTGATGATGATGATTATTATTATTCTTGATCTTTCCCACGCTGTTAGACGCGTAAGGCTTGTAATATTTTTCGCCAATTATTTCTATCCTGGACAAGATGTTTGATCTTATCTAATGAGTCTATGCCTGCCAACTTTGTTTCACTTATAATTGTTTCTTTTAGTGTCTCTTTATGTCTTCCTCTTTTTCCTGTAACCTGATGTCTCCCATTAAAAGAGCCTGTTTTGAAATTCTCGTGTTGTGTCTTCTCAGCACATGTCCGACATTTGTCCATTTTAGTCTTCAAATGTCTTATTTCCCGAATTGCAGATTTTTTTTCGTACGCCAGCTTTTACGTCTGACGAAGTCTGAGTTGAATTTTGCGTGTTAATCCATTTTTCCCTGTCAGCCGTGTGCACAAGGGTCCCTCGCCGCACAGGCAGATAACTCCGACTTCGGAGGTATTCATATTTTTTTCCGTCGATGAGTAATTGACGTTTCAAGCTGTGCCTCGCTGCTGAGACCAGAGGTGGTTGCCTCAGAGAGAAATCATAAATAAAAATCAGAACCGGTGTAGCCGGCGGGATTTGAACCCACAACCTCTCTGTCTCGAGGCCGGCGTCTAGGCTCGAGACCAACGAGTTCACTGAATTGCAGATGAGATCTTTGATTACTTGGCTATTTTTTTTATCTTGGCTATTTCTTTTATTTCAATATTAACTGATTATTACATAGAGGAAAATGGGAGCCGCGATAGCTCAGTGGTTAGTGAACTGGACTACAAAGGACAAGATGTAGGTTTCGATCCCAACCGACAGCTTCCGGTTTAAAAAAAAAAAAGTAAAATACCCCTGTCACGGCAAGTGGCGTATAAGCAATATGGTGTTAGTGACCATAAATTTTACAGACCTTCAGCACATGATTTTTGGGGTAATGTGGTCGGTATTACGCCCGTGCCGCTTCACTTTCCCAGAAAAAAATCCGGTACCCATATAAGGCTGGGTGAACCCGGAAGCCGTCGGTTGGGATCGAACCCTACCCCTTGTCCTTTATAGTCCAGTTCACTAACCACTGAGCTATTGCGGCTCACAATACCGACCACATTACCCCGAAAATCGTGTGCTGAAGGTCTGTAATCAATACACCACTGTTCCCTATACACCACTTGGCGTGACGGGTCACTAACACCTTATTCCCTATACGCCACTTGGCGTGACGGGTCACTAACACCATATTCCCTATACGCCACTTGGCGTGACGGGTCACTAACACCATATTCCCTATACGCCACTTGGCGTGACGGGTCACTAACACCATATTCCCTATACGCCATTTGGCGTGACGGGTCACTAACACCATATTCCCTATACGCCACTTGGCGTGACGGGTCACTAACACCATATTCCCTATACGCCACTTGGCGTGACGGGTCACTAACACCATATTCCCTATACGGCACTTGGCGTGACGGGTCACTAACACCATATTCCCTATACGGCACTTGGCGTGACGGGTCACTAACACCATATTCCCTATACGCCACTTGGCGTGACGGGTCACTAACACCATATTCCCTATACGCCACTTGGCGTGACGGGTCACTAACACCATATTCCCTATACGCCACTTGGCGTGACGGGTCACTAACACCATATTCCCTATACGCCACTTGGCGTGACGGGTCACTAACACCATATTCCCTATACACCACTTGGCGTGACGGGTCACTAACACCATATTCCCTATACACCACTTGGCGCGACGGTCACTAACACCATATTCCCTATACACCACTTGGCGCGACGGGTCACTAACACCATATTCCCTATACACCACTTGGCGCGACGGGTCACTAACATCATATTCCCTATACACCACTTGGCGCGACGGGTCACTAACACCATATTCCCTATACACCACTTGGCGTGACGGGTCACTAACACCATATTCCCTATACACCACTTGGCGTGACGGGTCACTAACACCATATTCCCTATACACCACTTGGCGTGACGGGTCACTAACACCATATTCCCTATACGCCACTTGGCGTGACGGGTCACTAACACCATATTCCCTATACGCCACTTGGCGTGACAGGGGTACTTTTCTTTTTTTTTTACAGAGAAGAAAACCTTGCCAGCAATGTCTGTTCATCAAATTAACTAGCATTATGTCGCTTAGTGACAAACCTCTACATGACTCCTCATCTTCGAACATTCTGGTGTCTGGAGGCCCTATGGCGCTAAGGCCAAAGTCTGTAATCTTCAAAGTCCATCGACTATCAACAAGGCAGTTGCTGGACTTGAGGTTACCATGGTAACCTATCTCACTGTCGTGAATGAAGCTCATTCCCTGCAGAAAAAATAAAGTCAGTGTTAAATTAAAATATGCTTTCACTTTCACTGCAACTATCAACTAAATGTTAGTCTGTACATCTGTAACAATATGTAGGTCTGTAATAGGTGTCGTATGTCTGTAACAATATGTAGGTCTGTAATAAGTGTCGTACGTCTGTAGCAATATGTAGGTCTGTAATAAGTGCCGTGCGTCTGTAACAATATGTAGATCTGTAATAAGTGTCGTACGACTGTAACAATATGTAGGTCTGTAATAAGTGTCATACATCTGTAACAATATGTAGGTCTGTAATAAGTGTCGTACATCTGTAGCAATATGTAGGTCTGTAATAGGTGTCGTACGTCTGTAACAATATGTAGGTCTGTAATAGGTGTCGTACGTCTGTAACAATATGTAGGTCTGTAATAGGTGTCGTACATCTGTAACAATATGTAGGTCTGTAATAAATCTCGTTATTTTATGCCGTATATGCAATCCATTTTTCACAATAGAAACAAGAAAAAGAGCTCGTAAATGTTATATCTTAACATACGAATGTGAATCATGGACAATAGGATATCAGACAAGAAAATCAGTGGTCTGTAGAAATGTGGTTTTACCAGAATGTTGAGAATATCATGGACAGCTAAGAAGAGTAATGAAAACGTTCTGAAAGTGGCCAAAGCAAAATGAGAGCTAATTTCCAATATTAGGAAAAAAACAATCATCATTTTTTGGCCATGTAATGAGAAGAGAACAACTGGAATATATTGTAACAACTGGAAAAATTGAAGGACGAAGAGACAGAGGGAAGCAAAGAGAAAAAATACCAGACAGCTTAAGTGAATGGCTTGGCAGAAGGTCAACAACAGAAATGATAAATAACTGTCGAGATCGAAAGTTGTGGAGAGACATGATCAACTACGCCTGAGGCCCGGTACTTGATGATGAAAGTAAAGTACCCCCGTCACGTCTAGTGGCGTATAGGGAATATGGTGTTAGTGACCATCAATTTTGGGGTAATGTGGTCGGTATAACGCTGTGCTCCTTTACTTTCCCAAAAAAATCCGGTACCCATTTAAGGCTGGGTGAACCCGGAAGCCGTCGATTGGGATCGAACCCTACCTCTTGTCCTTTGTAGTCCAGTTCACTAACAACTGAACTATCGCGGCTCACTTTAATTCTATGTGAACACACTTATATGTTATGTGCAAAGGTGATTGTAAAGTCATATCAAGACCTAAGATCCATCTGTCTGCCACATATGCGATATACAAACTACACACACTTATTAGATTATATATAATAGATGTACTAAAGAAAGATCAAAGTACTTACTCTAATTAGATCTTGAACTAGAGATGTTGTAAACATTTCATCTAAAGGGGAGTCTTCACATCGGAGAATGTCCTAGGGGAGATAAATGATTAACCCAATAAGTATCTTCAAAGTTGCCAGATAAACGTTCGCTCATGTTGCTCCAGGCATCAATAAACTGACCTCACTTGTTCACTGTTTGTTAAAGAAATGTCATTTTCTTACAAACTGTAGGCCAGAAATATATCAAGAAAATAGTAAGCTTCGAAAGCTTTTCCTGAAATAAAGAAAATGAATTGTGTGTATCTGGCACGCTTCAAGGAAAACATGTTGTATAATAACGCCTTTGTCTTCAGTATTGCGGTATAAAGCAAGTAACAAACTTTAAATATCAGGGAACAACATTATCTGAAGATGGTAAAATCGATAAAGAAATAGATATACAATGTATGGCCCTTTTCGTCTTGTCAGACGGTCTATTAGAGGCTATTATGTATTTTTTTTGAGGTTTTGTTTTTGTCGAACAGCTTCTCTCGTGGCTAATTCTACCAATGTTTGACAAACACACGCAGTCACAGAATGAACAAGTCAGGCTCATTGATCCACAGGGTTTTCCTTCCTTTTTCATGAGTGTTTTATCTTCTCTAAGTCTTGACTTAGCAGTTTCAAATGATGTTATGCCGTTTCTTATACACGCTCTCTATGATGTGCGATCACTTGCTAGATGTTCCCAGTCATATTCACATATGGAGAAGTCATTCAGAGATGATTTACAAAGATATACAATGCAATAATGCAAACCAAATCTTAGAACAGCTATCACTTACACTTCAACACAAGGCTATTACAACCAAGAAACATCTTATACAAAGTATATTAATTTCAACATTGTGATGCGAATGCCAAACATGGACACTTACGTCTAAGCATCAAAAAGAAGATTGTCAACACAGAGATGAGATGTCAGAGAAAAATCGTTTGGAGTAACCAGAAAAGACAGAATCAGAAATTATATTATAAGCGAAAAAGTAGGCATTGAATCAATCTTAAGCTATTTACAGAAAAAACAAATCAACTGGTTTGTCCATCTAGAAAGAATGTCGTGTGATTCCTTACCACACAAAACATATATTAAAAGTGGAGAAGAGTGGTCTCATGGGACTTCGCCTGAAGTGAAAGCTGGCGAACACAAAAAAATATAAAATATGCTGTGGCTTGTTGCTGTGAAGTTTAATACATTACAGCCCCTTAGTAAAAGTAAAGTAAAGAGCCCCCGTCACGCCAAGTGGCGTATAGGGAATATGGTGTTAGTGACCATAAATTGTACAGACCTTCAGCACATGATTTTTGGGGTAATGTGGTCGGTATTACGCCCGTGTCGCTTTACTTTCCCAGAAAAAAATCCGGTACCCATTTAAGGCTGGGTGAACCCGGAAGCCGTCGGTTGGGATCGAACCCTACCCCTTGTCCTTTGTAGTCCAGTTCACTAACCACTGAGCTATCGCTGCTCCCCATTATACCCCCTTACCCCTCCCCGATATTTATTTATAACAGATCATTTTTTAACTGTCGGTTAACATTTTTTTGAATGCGGGATGAAATAGACAGAAAATGTTAACATTTCATGATCCGAAATAAACTGAGGTTAAAAAACTGTCAAATCAGTGTGATGGATACTTGGGTTAGGGAATTCACTTAATTGGTGTCCATGCCGAAGGTGGAAAGTGCATTGCTCACACATGACAGAGGTAGAAAAATACATGATGCTCATCTTTTATTCATACGAAACATTACAAGATGAGAATATACTAACAAAATAGGGCATAGCTCTTGACAGTTCTATACACTGCACGCGTGTTTTTCTTTTTTTTCCGATGTGTGGTAATTTGCTTTAATTTAATCAGAGGTGTGATAGTGAATTAGAATTTAAAATATTTCCTGATTTTGTTTGTTCTTTATTTTGTGAAGTGAATTTCCGTGCAGTAGCTTTGCAAGCAGAAGAACCATTATGGCGAAGCGAATGTGCACAATAAATGAAAGCAAATTCTGAACATACATTGTCTCACATTTCGTGCCTGATAAGCCGAATTCCATTCTGAGGTAGTCACTTTACAACCAAACTCTAAATAAATCTTGCCTGTAAAGCCGGGTTTCATTTTGAGGTAGTCACTTTACAACCATAACCCTAAAAACCTTTGTTTGAAATGCCGAGTTCCATTCTGAGGTAGTCACTTTACAACCCAACCCTCAAAACCTCTCACCTGTAAGCTTTTCCTAGGGCAGTACTGAGTCACCATGTAGACGTCTGGCGCGTCGATGCAAGCTCCGATGAACCTGTTGATGTTTTCGTGCGTCAGTTCCTTCCTCAGCTGCAACTGCTTCTTCAGGGCACGAGTCAGTTCCAGGTTTTTTCTTGTCAGCTGTCAAACAATCAAGAAATTGGCTTACTTTATATTTCTTTACAATTACCTTTAACATTAACATTTTAAAACAATGGGAAAATTGGGCTTCATAGAGAACACAGTCGACTAGTCACTGAAATTGTAGATATATGTATATAATTAACAAGTAACGAGCCCCGTCCCGCCAAGTGGCGTGTAGGGAATATGGTGTTAATGATCATAATTTGTATAGACCTTCGGCACATGATTTTTGGGGTAATGTGGTCGGTATTACGACCGTGCCGCTTTAATTTCCCCACACAAAAATCCGGTACCCATTTAAGGCGGGGTGAACCCGGAAGCCGTCGATCAGGATCGAACCCGACCTCTTGTCCTGCTGTAGAGCAGTTCACTAACCACTGAGCTGTCGCGGCTCCCATAATTGTGTATAATACATCAGTTTTATTACAGCATTGAGCCAAACTTTGCATGTTTACTGAACGCGTGTATAATACATCAGTTTTATTACAGCATTGAGCCAAACTTTGCATGTTTACTGAACGCGTGTATAATACATCAGTTTTATTACAGCATTGAGCCAAACTTTGCATGTTTACTGAACGCGTGTATAATACATCAGTTTTATTACAGCATTGAGCCAAACTTTGCATGTTTACTGAACGCGTGTATAATACATCAGTTTTATTACAGCATTGAGCCAAACTTTGCACGTTTACTGAACGCGTGTATAATACATCAGTTTTATTACAGCATTGAGCCAAACTTTGCACGTTTACTGAACGCGTGTATAATACATCAGTTTTATTACAGCATTGAGCCAAACTTTGCACGTTTACTGAACGCGTGTATAATACATCAGTTTTATTACAGCATTGAGCCAAACTTTGCACGTTTACTGAACGCGTGTATAATACATCAGTTTTATTACAGCATTGAGCCAAACTTTGCACGTTTACTGAACGCGTGTATAATACATCAGTTTTATTACAGCATTGAGCCAAACTTTGCACGTTTACTGAACGCGTGTATAATACATCAGTTTTATTACAGCATTGAGCCAAACTTTGCACGTTTACTGAACGCGTGTATAATACATCAGTTTTATTACAGCATTGAGCCAAACTTTGCACGTTTACTGAACGCGTGTATAATACATCAGTTTTATTACAGCATTGAGCCAAACTTTGCACGTTTACTGAACGCGTGTATAATACATCAGTTTTATTACAGCATTGAGCCAAACTTTGCACGTTTACTGAACGCGTGTATAATACATCAGTTTTATTACAGCATTGAGCCAAACTTTGCACGTTTACTGAACGCGTGTATAATACATCAGTTTTATTACAGCATTGAGCCAAACTTTGCACGTTTACTGAACGCGTGTATAATACATCAGTTTTATTACAGCATTGAGCCAAACTTTGCACGTTTACTGAACGCGTGTATAATACATCAGTTTTATTACAGCATTGAGCCAAACTTTGCACGTTTACTGAACGCGTGTATAATACATCAGTTTTATTACAGCATTGAGCCAAACTTTGCACGTTTACTGAACGCGTGTATAATACATCAGTTTTATTACAGCATTGAGCCAAACTTTGCACGTTTACTGAACGCGTGTATAATACATCAGTTTTATTACAGCATTGAGCCAAACTTTGCACGGTTACTGAACGCGTGTATAATACATCAGTTTTATTACAGCATTGAGCCAAACTTTGCACGGTTACTGAACGCGTGTATAATACATCAGTTTTATTACAGCATTGAGCCAAACTTTGCATGGTTACTGAACGCGTGTATAATACATCAGTTTTATTACAGCATTGAGCCAAACTTTGCATGTTTACTGAACGCGTGTATAATACATCAGTTTTATTACAGCATTGAGCCAAACTTTGCACGTTTACTGAACGCGTGTATAATACATCAGTTTTATTACAGCATTGAGCCAAACTTTGCACGTTTACTGAACGCGTGTATAATACATCAGTTTTATTACAGCATTGAGCCAAACTTTGCATGTTTACTGAACGCGTGTATAATACATCAGTTTTATTACAGCATTGAGCCAAACTTTGCACGTTTACTGAACGCGTGTATAATACATCAGTTTTATTACAGCATTGAGCCAAACTTTGCACGTTTACTGAACGCGTGTATAATACATCAGTTTTATTACAGCATTGAGCCAAACTTTGCACGTTTACTGAACGCGTGTATAATACATCAGTTTTATTACAGCATTGAGCCAAACTTTGCACGTTTACTGAACGCGTGTATAATACATCAGTTTTATTACAGCATTGAGCCAAACTTTGCACGTTTACTGAACGCGTGCATAATACATCAGTTTTATTACAGCATTGAGCCAAACTTTGCACGTTTACTGAACGCGTGTATAATACATCAGTTTTATTACAGCATTGAGCCAAACTTTGCACGTTTACTGAACGCGTGTATAATACATCAGTTTTATTACAGCATTGAGCCAAACTTTGCATGTTTACTGAACGCGTGCATAATACATCAGTTTTATTACAGCATTGAGCCAAACTTTGCATGTTTACTGAACGCGTGTATAATACATCAGTTTTATTACAGCATTGAGCCAAACTTTGCACGTTTACTGAACGCGTGTATAATACATCAGTTTTATTACAGCATTGAGCCAAACTTGGCACGTTTACTGAACGCGTGTATAATACATCAGTTTTATTACAGCATTGAGCCAAACTTGGCACGTTTACTGAACGCGTGTATAATACATCAGTTTTATTACAGCATTGAGCCAAACTTGGCACGTTTACTGAACGCGTGTATAATACATCAGTTTTATTACAGCATTGAGCCAAACTTGGCACGTTTACTGAACGCGTGTATAATACATCAGTTTTATTACAGCATTGAGCCAAACTTTGCACGTTTACTGAACGCGTGTATAATACATCAGTTTTATTACAGCATTGAGCCAAACTTTGCACGTTTACTGAACGCGTGTATAATACATCAGTTTTATTACAGCATTGAGCCAAACTTTGCACGTTTACTGAACGCGTGTATAATACATCAGTTTTATTACAGCATTGAGCCAAACTTTGCACGTTTACTGAACGCGTGTATAATACATCAGTTTTATTACAGCATTGAGCCAAACTTTGCACGTTTACTGAACGCGTGTATAATACATCAGTTTTATTACAGCATTGAGCCAAACTTTGCACGTTTACTGAACGCGTGTATAATACATCAGTTTTATTACAGCATTGAGCCAAACTTTGCATGTTTACTGAACGCGTGTATAATACATCAGTTTTATTACAGCATTGAGCCAAACTTTGCATGTTTACTGAACGCGTGTATAATACATCAGTTTTATTACAGCATTGAGCCAAACTTTGCATGTTTACTGAACGCGTGTATAATACATCAGTTTTATTACAGCATTGAGCCAAACTTTGCACGTTTACTGAACGCGTGTATAATACATCAGTTTTATTACAGCATTGAGCCAAACTTTGCACGTTTACTGAACGCGTGTATAATACATCAGTTTTATTACAGCATTGAGCCAAACTTTGCACGTTTACTGAACGCGTGTATAATACATCAGTTTTATTACAGCATTGAGCCAAACTTTGCACGTTTACTGAACGCGTGTATAATACATCAGTTTTATTACAGCATTGAGCCAAACTTTGCACGTTTACTGAACGCGTGTATAATACATCAGTTTTATTACAGCATTGAGCCAAACTTTGCACGTTTACTGAACGCGTGTATAATACATCAGTTTTATTACAGCATTGAGCCAAACTTTGCACGTTTACTGAACGCGTGTATAATACATCAGTTTTATTACAGCATTGAGCCAAACTTTGCACGTTTACTGAACGCGTGTATAATACATCAGTTTTATTACAGCATTGAGCCAAACTTTGCACGTTTACTGAACGCGTGTATAATACATCAGTTTTATTACAGCATTGAGCCAAACTTTGCACGTTTACTGAACGCGTGTATAATACATCAGTTTTATTACAGCATTGAGCCAAACTTTGCACGTTTACTGAACGCGTGTATAATACATGAGTTTTATTACAGCATTGAGCCAAACTTTGCACGTTTACTGAACGCGTGCATAATACATCAGTTTTATTACAGCATTGAGCCAAACTTTGCACGTTTACTGAACGCGTGCATAATACATCAGTTTTATTACAGCATTGAGCCAAACTTTGCACGTTTACTGAACGCGTGTATAATACATCAGTTTTATTACAGCATTGAGCCAAACTTTGCACGTTTACTGAACGCGTGTATAATACATCAGTTTTATTACAGCATTGAGCCAAACTTTGCACGTTTACTGAACGCGTGTATAATACATCAGTTTTATTACAGCATTGAGCCAAACTTTGCACGTTTACTGAACGCGTGTATAATACATCAGTTTTATTACAGCATTGAGCCAAACTTTGCACGTTTACTGAACGCGTGTATAATACATGAGTTTTATTACAGCATTGAGCCAAACTTTGCACGTTTACTGAACGCGTGTATAATACATCAGTTTTATTACAGCATTGAGCCAAACTTTGCACGTTTACTGAACGCGTGTATAATACATCAGTTTTATTACAGCATTGAGCCAAACTTTGCACGTTTACTGAACGCGTGTATAATACATCAGTTTTATTACAGCATTGAGCCAAACTTTGCACGTTTACTGAACGCGTGTATAATACATCAGTTTTATTACAGCATTGAGCCAAACTTTGCACGTTTACTGAACGCGTGTATAATACATCAGTTTTATTACAGCATTGAGCCAAACTTTGCACGTTTACTGAACGCGTGTATAATACATCAGTTTTATTACAGCATTGAGCCAAACTTTGCACGTTTACTGAACGCGTGTATAATACATGAGTTTTATTACAGCATTGAGCCAAACTTTGCACGTTTACTGAACGCGTGTAATACATCAGTTTTATTACAGCATTGAGCCAAACTTTGCACGTTTACTGAACGCGTGTATAATACATCAGTTTTATTACAGCATTGAGCCAAACTTTGCACGTTTACTGAACGCGTGTATAATACATCAGTTTTATTACAGCATTGAGCCAAACTTTGCACGTTTACTGAACGCGTGTATAATACATCAGTTTTATTACAGCATTGAGCCAAACTTTGCACGTTTACTGAACGCGTGTATAATACATCAGTTTTATTACAGCATTGAGCCAAACTTTGCACGTTTACTGAACGCGTGTATAATACATCAGTTTTATTACAGCATTGAGCCAAACTTTGCACGTTTACTGAACGCGTGTATAATACATCAGTTTTATTACAGCATTGAGCCAAACTTTGCACGTTTACTGAACGCGTGTATAATACATCAGTTTTATTACAGCATTGAG
Organism: Megaustenia siamemsis; assembly: GCA_032433765.1. Lineage (NCBI taxonomy): Eukaryota > Metazoa > Mollusca > Gastropoda > Stylommatophora > Ariophantidae > Megaustenia > Megaustenia siamemsis. The sequence continues at coordinate 8,575,488 of JAVIAB010000117.1, forward strand.
CCAAACTTTGCACGTTTACTGAACGCGTGTATAATACATCAGTTTTATTACAGCATTGAGCCAAACTTTGCACGTTTACTGAACGCGTGTATAATACATCAGTTTTATTACAGCATTGAGCCAAACTTTGCACGTTTACTGAACGCGTGAATAATACATCAGTTTTATTACAGCATTGAGCCAAACTTTGCACGTTTACTGAACGCGTGTATAATACATCAGTTTTATTACAGCATTGAGCCAAACTTTGCACGTTTACTGAACGCGTGTATAATACATCAGTTTTATTACAGCATTGAGCCAAACTTTGCACGTTTACTGAACGCGTGTATAATACATCAGTTTTATTACAGCATTGAGCCAAACTTTGCACGTTTACTGAACGCGTGTATAATACATCAGTTTTATTACAGCATTGAGCCAAACTTTGCACGGTTACTGAACGCGTGTATAATACATCAGTTTTATTACAGCATTGAGCCAAACTTTGCATGGTTACTGAACGCGTGTATAATACATCAGTTTTATTACAGCATTGAGCCAAACTTTGCATGTTTACTGAACGCGTGTATAATACATCAGTTTTATTACAGCATTGAGCCAAACTTTGCACGTTTACTGAACGCGTGTATAATACATCAGTTTTATTACAGCATTGAGCCAAACTTTGCACGTTTACTGAACGCGTGTATAATACATCAGTTTTATTACAGCATTGAGCCAAACTTTGCATGTTTACTGAACGCGTGTATAATACATCAGTTTTATTACAGCATTGAGCCAAACTTTGCACGTTTACTGAACGCGTGTATAATACATCAGTTTTATTACAGCATTGAGCCAAACTTTGCACGTTTACTGAACGCGTGTATAATACATCAGTTTTATTACAGCATTGAGCCAAACTTTGCACGTTTACTGAACGCGTGTATAATACATCAGTTTTATTACAGCATTGAGCCAAACTTTGCACGTTTACTGAACGCGTGTATAATACATCAGTTTTATTACAGCATTGAGCCAAACTTTGCACGTTTACTGAACGCGTGCATAATACATCAGTTTTATTACAGCATTGAGCCAAACTTTGCACGTTTACTGAACGCGTGTATAATACATCAGTTTTATTACAGCATTGAGCCAAACTTTGCACGTTTACTGAACGCGTGTATAATACATCAGTTTTATTACAGCATTGAGCCAAACTTTGCATGTTTACTGAACGCGTGCATAATACATCAGTTTTATTACAGCATTGAGCCAAACTTTGCATGTTTACTGAACGCGTGTATAATACATCAGTTTTATTACAGCATTGAGCCAAACTTTGCACGTTTACTGAACGCGTGTATAATACATCAGTTTTATTACAGCATTGAGCCAAACTTGGCACGTTTACTGAACGCGTGTATAATACATCAGTTTTATTACAGCATTGAGCCAAACTTGGCACGTTTACTGAACGCGTGTATAATACATCAGTTTTATTACAGCATTGAGCCAAACTTGGCACGTTTACTGAACGCGTGTATAATACATCAGTTTTATTACAGCATTGAGCCAAACTTGGCACGTTTACTGAACGCGTGTATAATACATCAGTTTTATTACAGCATTGAGCCAAACTTTGCACGTTTACTGAACGCGTGTATAATACATCAGTTTTATTACAGCATTGAGCCAAACTTTGCACGTTTACTGAACGCGTGTATAATACATCAGTTTTATTACAGCATTGAGCCAAACTTTGCACGTTTACTGAACGCGTGTATAATACATCAGTTTTATTACAGCATTGAGCCAAACTTTGCACGTTTACTGAACGCGTGTATAATACATCAGTTTTATTACAGCATTGAGCCAAACTTTGCACGTTTACTGAACGCGTGTATAATACATCAGTTTTATTACAGCATTGAGCCAAACTTTGCACGTTTACTGAACGCGTGTATAATACATCAGTTTTATTACAGCATTGAGCCAAACTTTGCATGTTTACTGAACGCGTGTATAATACATCAGTTTTATTACAGCATTGAGCCAAACTTTGCACGTTTACTGAACGCGTGTATAATACATCAGTTTTATTACAGCATTGAGCCAAACTTTGCACGTTTACTGAACGCGTGTATAATACATCAGTTTTATTACAGCATTGAGCCAAACTTTGCACGTTTACTGAACGCGTGTATAATACATCAGTTTTATTACAGCATTGAGCCAAACTTTGCACGTTTACTGAACGCGTGTATAATACATCAGTTTTATTACAGCATTGAGCCAAACTTTGCACGTTTACTGAACGCGTGTATAATACATCAGTTTTATTACAGCATTGAGCCAAACTTTGCACGTTTACTGAACGCGTGTATAATACATCAGTTTTATTACAGCATTGAGCCAAACTTTGCACGTTTACTGAACGCGTGTATAATACATCAGTTTTATTACAGCATTGAGCCAAACTTTGCACGTTTACTGAACGCGTGTATAATACATCAGTTTTATTACAGCATTGAGCCAAACTTTGCACGTTTACTGAACGCGTGTATAATACATCAGTTTTATTACAGCATTGAGCCAAACTTTGCACGTTTACTGAACGCGTGTATAATACATCAGTTTTATTACAGCATTGAGCCAAACTTTGCACGTTTACTGAACGCGTGTATAATACATCAGTTTTATTACAGCATTGAGCCAAACTTTGCACGTTTACTGAACGCGTGTATAATACATGAGTTTTATTACAGCATTGAGCCAAACTTTGCACGTTTACTGAACGCGTGCATAATACATCAGTTTTATTACAGCATTGAGCCAAACTTTGCACGTTTACTGAACGCGTGCATAATACATCAGTTTTATTACAGCATTGAGCCAAACTTTGCACGTTTACTGAACGCGTGTATAATACATCAGTTTTATTACAGCATTGAGCCAAACTTTGCACGTTTACTGAACGCGTGTATAATACATCAGTTTTATTACAGCATTGAGCCAAACTTTGCACGTTTACTGAACGCGTGTATAATACATCAGTTTTATTACAGCATTGAGCCAAACTTTGCACGTTTACTGAACGCGTGTATAATACATCAGTTTTATTACAGCATTGAGCCAAACTTTGCACGTTTACTGAACGCGTGTATAATACATGAGTTTTATTACAGCATTGAGCCAAACTTTGCACGTTTACTGAACGCGTGTATAATACATCAGTTTTATTACAGCATTGAGCCAAACATTGCACGTTTACTGAACGCGTGTATAATACATCAGTTTTATTACAGCATTGAGCCAAACTTTGCACGTTTACTGAACGCGTGTATAATACATCAGTTTTATTACAGCATTGAGCCAAACTTTGCACGTTTACTGAACGCGTGTATAATACATCAGTTTTATTACAGCATTGAGCCAAACTTTGCACGTTTACTGAACGCGTGTATAATACATCAGTTTTATTACAGCATTGAGCCAAACTTTGCACGTTTACTGAACGCGTGTATAATACATGAGTTTTATTACAGCATTGAGCCAAACTTTGCACGTTTACTGAACGCGTGTAATACATCAGTTTTATTACAGCATTGAGCCAAACTTTGCACGTTTACTGAACGCGTGTATAATACATCAGTTTTATTACAGCATTGAGCCAAACTTTGCACGTTTACTGAACGCGTGTATAATACATCAGTTTTATTACAGCATTGAGCCAAACTTTGCACGTTTACTGAACGCGTGTATAATACATCAGTTTTATTACAGCATTGAGCCAAACTTTGCACGTTTACTGAACGCGTGTATAATACATCAGTTTTTTTACAGCATTGAGCCAAACTTTGCACGTTTACTGAACGCGTGTATAATACATCAGTTTTATTACAGCATTGAGCCAAACTTTGCACGTTTACTGAACGCGTGTATAATACATCAGTTTTATTACAGCATTGAGCCAAACTTTGCACGTTTACTGAACGCGTGTATAATACATCAGTTTTATTACAGCATTGAGCCAAACTTTGCACGTTTACTGAACGCGTGTATAATACATCAGTTTTATTACAGCATTGAGCCAAACTTTGCACGTTTACTGAACGCGTGAATAATACATCAGTTTTATTACAGCATTGAGCCAAACTTTGCACGTTTACTGAACGCGTGTATAATACATCAGTTTTATTACAGCATTGAGCCAAACTTTGCACGTTTACTGAACGCGTGTATAATACATCAGTTTTATTACAGCATTGAGCCAAACTTTGCACGTTTACTGAACGCGTGTATAATACATCAGTTTTATTACAGCATTGAGCCAAACTTTGCACGTTTACTGAACGCGTGTATAATACATCAGTTTTATTACAGCATTGAGCCAAACTTTGCACGTTTACTGAACGCGTGCATAATACATCAGTTTTATTACAGCATTGAGCCAAACTTTGCACGTTTACTGAACGCGTGCATAATACATCAGTTTTATTACAGCATTGAGCCAAACTTTGCACGTTTACTGAACGCGTGCATAATACATCAGTTTTATTACAGCATTGAGCCAAACTTTGCACGTTTACTGAACGCGTGCATAATACATCAGTTTTATTACAGCATTGAGCCAAACTTTGCACGTTTACTGAACGCGTGCATAATACATCAGTTTTATTACAGCATTGAGCCAAACTTTGCACGTTTACTGAACGCGTGCATAATACATCAGTTTTATTACAGCATTGAGCCAAACTTTGCACGTTTACTGAACGCGTGCATAATACATCAGTTTTATTACAGCATTGAGCCAAACTTTGCACGTTTACTGAACGCGTGCATAATACATCAGTTTTATTACAGCATTGAGCCAAACTTTGCACGTTTACTGAACGCGTGCATAATACATCAGTTTTATTACAGCATTGAGCCAAACTTTGCACGTTTACTGAACGCGTGCATAATACATCAGTTTTATTACAGCATTGAGCCAAACTTTGCACGTTTACTGAACGCGTGCATAATACATCAGTTTTATTACAGCATTGAGCCAAACTTTGCACGTTTACTGAACGCGTGCATAATACATCAGTTTTATTACAGCATTGAGCCAAACTTTGCACGTTTACTGAACGCGTGCATAATACATCAGTTTTATTACAGCATTGAGCCAAACTTTGCACGTTTACTGAACGCGTGCATAATACATCAGTTTTATTACAGCATTGAGCCAAACTTTGCACGTTTACTGAACGCGTGCATAATACATCAGTTTTATTACAGCATTGAGCCAAACTTTGCACGTTTACTGAACGCGTGCATAATACATCAGTTTTATTACAGCATTGAGCCAAACTTTGCACGTTTACTGAACGCGTGCATAATACATCAGTTTTATTACAGCATTGAGCCAAACTTTGCACGTTTACTGAACGCGTGCATAATACATCAGTTTTATTACAGCATTGAGCCAAACTTTGCACGTTTACTGAACGCGTGCATAATACATCAGTTTTATTACAGCATTGAGCCAAACTTTGCACGTTTACTGAACGCGTGCATAATACATCAGTTTTATTACAGCATTGAGCCAAACTTTGCACGTTTACTGAACGCGTGCATAATACATCAGTTTTATTACAGCATTGAGCCAAACTTTGCACGTTTACTGAACGCGTGCATAATACATCAGTTTTATTACAGCATTGAGCCAAACTTTGCACGTTTACTGAACGCGTGCATAATACATCAGTTTTATTACAGCATTGAGCCAAACTTTGCACGTTTACTGAACGCGTGCATAATACATCAGTTTTATTACAGCATTGAGCCAAACTTTGCACGTTTACTGAACGCGTGCATAATACATCAGTTTTATTACAGCATTGAGCCAAACTTTGCACGTTTACTGAACGCGTGCATAATACATCAGTTTTATTACAGCATTGAGCCAAACTTTGCACGTTTACTGAACGCGTGCATAATACATCAGTTTTATTACAGCATTGAGCCAAACTTGGCACGTTTACTGAACGCGTGCATAATACATCAGTTTTATTACAGCATTGAGCCAAACTTGGCACGTTTACTGAACGCGTGCATAATACATCAGTTTTATTACAGCATTGAGCCAAACTTGGCACGTTTACTGAACGCGTGCATAATACATCAGTTTTATTACAGCATTGAGCCAAACTTGGCACGTTTACTGAACGCGTGCATAATACATCAGTTTTATTACAGCATTGAGCCAAACTTGGCACGTTTACTGAACGCGTGCATAATACATCAGTTTTATTACAGCATTGAGCCAAACTTGGCACGTTTACTGAACGCGTGCATAATACATCAGTTTTATTACAGCATTGAGCCAAACTTGGCACGTTTACTGAACGCGTGCATAATACATCAGTTTTATTACAGCATTGAGCCAAACTTGGCACGTTTACTGAACGCGTGCATAATACATCAGTTTTATTACAGCATTGAGCCAAACTTGGCACGTTTACTGAACGCGTGCATAATACATCAGTTTTATTACAGCATTGAGCCAAACTTGGCACGTTTACTGAACGCGTGCATAATACATCAGTTTTATTACAGCATTGAGCCAAACTTTGCACGTTTACTGAACGCGTGCATAATACATCAGTTTTATTACAGCATTGAGCCAAACTTGGCACGTTTACTGAACGCGTGCATAATACATCAGTTTTATTACAGCATTGAGCCAAACTTGGCACGTTTACTGAACGCGTGCATAATACATCAGTTTTATTACAGCATTGAGCCAAACTTGGCACGTTTACTGAACGCGTGCATAATACATCAGTTTTATTACAGCATTGAGCCAAACTTGGCACGTTTACTGAACGCGTGCATAATACATCAGTTTTATTACAGCATTGAGCCAAACTTGGCACGTTTACTGAACGCGTGCATAATACATCAGTTTTATTACAGCATTGAGCCAAACTTGGCACGTTTACTGAACGCGTGCATAATACATCAGTTTTATTACAGCATTGAGCCAAACTTGGCACGTTTACTGAACGCGTGCATAATACATCAGTTTTATTACAGCATTGAGCCAAACTTGGCACGTTTACTGAACGCGTGCATAATACATCAGTTTTATTACAGCATTGAGCCAAACTTGGCACGTTTACTGAACGCGTGCACAATACATCAGTTTTATTACAGCATTGAGCCAAACTTGGCACGTTTACTGAACGCGTGTACAATACATCAGTTTTATTACAGCATTGAGCCAAACTTGGCACGTTTACTGAACGCGTGTACAATACATCAGTTTTATTACAGCATTGAGCCAAACTTGGCACGTTTACTGAACGCGTGTACAATACATCAGTTTTATTACAGCATTGAGCCAAACTTGGCACGTTTACTGAACGCGTGTACAATACATCAGTTTTATTACAGCATTGAGCCAAACTTGGCACGTTTACTGAACGCGTGTACAATACATCAGTTTTATTACAGCATTGAGCCAAACTTGGCACGTTTACTGAACGCGTGTACAATACATCAGTTTTACTACAGCATTGAGCCAAACTTGGCACGTTTACTGAACGCGTGTACAATACATCAGTTTTACTACAGCATTGAGCCAAACTTTGCACGTTTACTGAACGCGTGTACAATACATCAGTTTTACTACAGCATTGAGCCAAACTTTGCACGAATACTGAACGCGTGTACAATACATCAGTTTTATTACAGCATTGAGCCAAACTTTGCACGAATACTGAACGCGTGTACAATACATCAGTTTTATTACAGCATTGAGCCAAACTTTGCACGTTTACTGAACGCGTGTACAATACATCAGTTTTATTACAGCATTGAGCCAAACTTTGCACGTTTACTGAACGCGTGTACAATACATCAGTTTTATTACAGCATTGAGCCAAACTTTGCACGTTTACTGAACGCGTGTACAATACATCAGTTTTATTACAGCATTGAGCCAAACTGTGCACGTTTACTGAACGCGTGTATAATACATCAGTTTTATTACAGCATTGAGCCAAACTGTGCACGTTTACTGAACGCGTGTATAATACATCAGTTTTATTACAGCATTGAGCCAAACTTTGCACGTTTACTGAACGCGTGTATAATACATCAGTTTTATTACAGCATTGAGCCAAACTTTGCACGTTTACTGAACGCGTGTATAATACATCAGTTTTATTACAGCATTGAGCCAAACTTTGCACGTTTACTGAACGCGTGTATAATACATCAGTTTTATTACAGCATTGAGCCAAACTTTGCACGTTTACTGAACGCGTGTATAATACATCAGTTTTATTACAGCATTGAGCCAAACTTTGCATGTTTACTGAACGCTAATAGTCAACAAGTACAGAGGAAAATGAGAAGAAATGTAAACAATGACGTCTATGCACGGATGAACTGACAATATCATAGAGATCCTGCATCAGCACTAAGGATAACAAATTATAGACGCCTGTGCCAACAGGAGCTAGGAACAACCATTCACAAATATCCTGCACCAAAACGGACTAGGTACAACCAATCACAAATATCCTGCACCAATACGAACTAAGACCAAACAATAAAGCAAAGGAGGCCAGTAACAGAAACGTACCGGTTTCAACATTGCTTTAAGGTTTATGTAGAGAAGACAAGACTGCGACACCAAATTACACAAATGTTTTAGTTGTTTCAACTGACAAGTTACAATGACAGCAAGTACTGCCTGCTACCGTAATCTCTCTCTCTCTCTCTCTCTCTCTCTCTCTGCGATCAGGACTCAATCAGAGTAGGATTCCAGACTCTCACATGAAGTCAGCCGTCAGGTTAAGTGTGTTGATCGCCCCCACAGGCAGAACATCACAATTAGAGTCTGCCAGATCCACTCTGACTGAACACCCGTTAAATCGTTGCACTGTGTTTACTGCGCCAGTGGCCCAGTGCATTCGATTTCAGCCAGCATTTTATTCAGGTTTGCATTCCTTAGCCTTTGATTGTCCCCAATCTTCCTGCAAGGCAGCAGATGATCTTTTCTGTAGGGGGATTCTGCCCTTAGATGGTCTGCCCTCCTAGGTTTACGAGCACCATCTGCTCCAGTCACTAGAGGTGACTATGATGACACACAAAGACATGCACACACAAAGATACCGTAATCAAGTTGAATGCAAACATCATTTATTTGTTGAATGAAGTAAGCAGCAGGGAGCTTTAAAAACCATAACATATTCTATAAAAGGCGTAGTAATGCACCAGACAGCATAACATTACATAAAGTTATCAGAAATTAACGTTATACAGAGTTATCATCATCAGCACCATCAGGTGCCATACCAGTTGGCGTAGGCGATCATGTACTTCCACAATTCTATATACATAATACATAGTATCACTTTTGCTGTTGACAGTTTTCAGTGCCATGACACCAAGCTATCTATATAGTTATTGAGCTATTAGCGTGTCATCATCATTGCACTCCGAACATGTCCATCTATCTAGTATCTTATCTCTTTGTCGTCCGCGATCTCTCTTTCCTTGTATTTTTTTCCAGTTGTAAACAAGTCTTCTAACATTCTTCTTCTCATGATGTGCCCAAAAAATGCTAATTGCTCCTTTCTGTTTTTTCTTAGGAATCCCAAAGGGAATAAGACACTTCCTCCACTAGTCTATGGGACACCCTTGGGCAAGGGGGAGTACCCATTTAGCCCCCGCTATCAGGGTTACGTGAAACCATGGGAGCAGGTGGGGAATGGTGTTCTAGGAGCGGATTATCAGAGTAGCTTAGTTATGAGAGAACATCAAAATACAAAGAGGTTATTATCAATTATTATCTGTGTTATAAAGAACACTATTTCACAAAGTAAAGTAAAAGTAAAGTACCCCCGTCACGCCAAGTGGCGTATAGGGAATATGATGTTAGTGACCATAATTTTTTTCAGACCACCAGCACATGATTTTTGCGGTATATGGTCGGTACTACGCCCGTGCCGCTCTACTTTTCCAGAAACAAAAATCCGGTACCCATTTATAGCTGGGTGAACCTGGAAGTCTTTTATCAGGATCGAACCCTACCTCTCGTCCTTTGTAGTCCAGTTTACTAACCACTGAACATCGCTGTTCCTATTTCACAATGTATTATACACAAATTAATTTGCGTTACAAGAAATAGACACTAAAAATTTTCGATCACCACCAAATCGCACTATACACGCCTATGGATAGCCCTGCTCGTTCCAAGCACGTTTACGCATTTCATATATGGACAGCGTATCAGCAAGGTGGAGGCCAATCTTACTGGGATAGGAAGTTGGCGGAATCATGTGTCAGTTCCGGAAACAGCCACAGCTGCCATATATCGAGGTTTGATACGCCAGTCAAGGGGTATAGGCACCAAGATACATCAAGATACATAGATATGCTGTGATACTTTTTTTTCACTACGCATGAAATGTGTGGGAACTGGGCTAGTCTCCCACTTCGATCCCTACTCTCTTAGCCGGACTGGTTAATCTGTTTCCTGGCCTACCAGAATAAATTAATTGGGATCTTGGTCAATTATAGTTCCCTAATCTTGACACCAGAGGTCAGCCATCGGTGACCGTATCCAGTCCATTAGCTATATGATGTTTTTTGACTGGCTGTCAGTCATAGGAAACTCTTTGCACAGAGCTTCGCAGGTGGAGGTAATCTGACCATTAGAAGGAAGCGTCGAGCAAGTGTTTCGTCCCGAGACAAGGTTGTCTCTTCACTTCAGACGCTTCAAAATTCGAATCAACATAACCAAAGTCTTTCCAACGATTCAGAGTGGGATCACAACATGGGTCTCAGTTCTAACAAGGTACAGTCGATAACCAACATTTGTATTTACATCTCAGATAGTAAAAAGTAAAGTAAAGTACCCCCCGTCACGACAAGTGGCGTATAGGGAAATATGGTGTTAGTGACTATATTTTACAGACCTTCAGCACATGACTTTTGGGGTAATGTGGTCGGTATTACGCCCGTGCTGCTTTACTTTTCCCAGAAAAAATCCGGTACCCATTTAAGGCTGGGTGAACCCGGAGCCGTCGGTTGGGATCGAACCCTACCCCTTGTCCGTAGTAGTCCAGTTCACTAACCTCTGAGCTATCGCGGCTCCCACTAATTTTTAGGGAATTAGTAAAACCCAGGTGTCCTCGCCAGGGTACGAACCCCGGCTGTTGCCGTGGTAAGCCAACCGCCTATCGATTGCGCTAACCGGACACCACATCTCAGATAGGTTCACTTCTATTCAACAAACACGAACTGTGCCAGTTACACTCACAGTAGCAACATAATGTCAGTCGCTCTTCCGTCTTTCTTACTTTTTTTCTTATTTCTCTTCTTCCTCTTCTCTTCCTTTTTTCTTCTCTCTTCTTCTACTTTTTCATTTTTTCTTCTTCTATTTGTTCTTCTTATCTCTCGCCATGATTAAGTGCACGTGAGTCTAGACCTTCAACAGCGGTCGACTTTCACAGCACGCTCGGCAGGCAGAGGAGTTAAAGAAGAAAGTGGTGTATACCTATTGATCACGAGTAGCATCACGATGGAGGTGACAACAGTGGCTAGGGCATTCATTTGGTTAGAGTCACAAGACTACACCCATGCCTGCATACTAAGTGATTCGATGAGCATGATAAGAAAAGTGGAGGTGGGCTCTGCACGTAAGCAATTGGTAGAGTCATTGCAGAAGTCAATTATATGTAGGGTCACCTTTGTCTACGTCCATGGACATGTGGGAGTACAGGGAAATTAAAAATCGGACAGGGTGAATAGCTGCGCTGTTGTTGAAGACGGGCAACCAATGGATGATGTCCTGACATCATCAATGCCCTCCAATATATGGGAAAGGCACAGGACTTCGACAACAATGAGTCCACGTCCCTCCTTCGGCTGAAAGATATGGGAGTTAAGAATGGCACAGCCAGAAACGAGAAACTTAGTGGGTGTATAAGAAGACTTAGTAACCAACACAGAACTGGAGTCGTCAGTCGCTGGACACTGCGAGACTTGCTGAGAAGGAGATCTGAGCACATATGGACATGTTCGGAGTGCAATGATGATGACTCGCAAAAAACTCAATAAATGAGAAGGAGATCCGAGCACCTATGGACATGTTCGGAGTGCAATGATGATGACCCACAAATAACTCAATAATTCAATAACTCAATCCCTCCTCTCCTCCTCTTCACTCCCTTAAAAAAAAAAGTAAAGTACCCCCGACACGCCAAGTGGTGTATAGGGAATATGGTGTTAGTGACCATAATTTTGACAGACCTTCTCCACTTGATTTTTGGGGTAATGGGGTGGGTATTACGCCCGTGCCGCTTTACTTTCCCAGAAAAAAATCCGGTACCCATTAAAGGCTGGGTGAACCTTGAAGCCGTCGGTTGGGATCGAACCCAACCTCTTGTCCTTTGTAGTCCACTTCACTAACCACTGAGCTATCGCGGCTCAGCTTCACTCCCTTCTTCATCTTTATTTTCTCCTTCAACTTCTTCTTCTGCTCCAATCATTTCCTTCCTTTCTTCCTCCTTGTTCTCTCCTGTTTGAAGATTTAGACACTAAAGTCAATTGCAGCAACATGCGTCACATCTTCTATAAAGACCCAATGATCTATTTCACTAACTGGGTATGCTTTCACAGCAATCGCTCAAACAAGATCTTCTACACAGCCACAGGTTGCTTTGTTTCAAAGTTCACTCAAATCTACGTGATATGCCAACCATTGACAGCGAAGTTCATGTGTCATAGCTTAAGAGTGAAACAAAAAAAAAACAATAACAAGTGAACGGGCATGTGATTAGCCTAAATGTACAATCAAACATACCACACAACCATCATAAACGAAGACTTTTTGATCCGGATTAACTGTTTGCCATTTCAATGTAAAAATCTTCCTGCTGTTAATCGTTACCTTACTACTTGTGTTATTAATCTTCTCTTGCACAATACAGTTCACTTTCTCCCTTTCCTGTTCTTATCTCTTCAGCTCTTGTCCAGCTGTTTTTGTTTATTCCTTATAAGTCTTTTTTTTCCTTTATTGTTTGTAATTTGTGTTAGTTTTCCTACTCATGTCACGATTCTTACATCACAGAAACCCAGCCTTGTTTCATGTTTTCTAATTAAAATACCGGTAGTCGTGACAGTCGCCTCTTTAGAAACAAAAAGAATAGTAACTGTGACCTTCCAGGCATGTTGTAAGAGGCGACTAAGGAGGTTGATTGATGGCTTGACAAGCTGTCATTGTAAGAAAGTATTGTTATGGAAACAGCCATAGATTTTAGAAGCAGTGATCTCTGCAATATGTGCCAATTTGGCACGCAAGGTTTCTGTTTTTGAGATTGTGGTTCTGCCCTATGTGTCGTCTTCGGCTCGAAAGGACAATAGATATATAGATAGTCGTGACTAGCGCCAACCACTCGACATTCACCCAGACATGCAAGCTGGAAAGATGATTTCCTTGCAACAAAATGATTTTCATCTGTTGCCGTTCCCATAACAAATGTCCCTTTCACAGGAAAGTTATCAGAGTAATGCAACAATCTCTTCTACCCATTATTCTTCATCATGTGTGCCATACCGGTTGGCGTAGGCGATCATGTCCTTACACAATCTTCTATCCACAGTTCATTTTATCAAAATGTTGACTGTTTTCCATGCCATGACACCAAGGTATCTGGTATCTTCTCTCTGTTTCGTCCGCAATCTCTCTTTCCCTGTATTTTTTCAGTTGTAACCAAGTGTTCCAAATTGTCTCTTCTCATGATGTGACAGAATAATGTTGATTGTTTCTTTCTCATGTTTTTTTGTTGAGAATATCCATTTGCGTCTTTTTATCTGTCCAGGGAACTTTCAACATTCTTCTGAGAAATCCCATCTCTGTGGCCTCTAATCGTCTTTTCATTTGCTTGTCAACTGTCTATCAATCTCTTCCATATGTCAGAATTGGCTCTATACAACATCGGCGAACTCTTTATTACTTCTATTGACATATACATGTTGCATAAAACGTTTTTCTTTATTTTATGAAATGCTAGTTTGGCCTGAGCTATTCTGTTTTTTTTTTCCTTTGGCGCATCCTCCATCTGAAGCTATTGATTCTTACCGCTCCACGTTTGGCTATATCTAACAATGAAGACAGGGAACATTGCATTGACTAGTATTTCTTTATGTTAACAATAGCTCATTCTCTCCGTTACTGGATATATATGTTTCCAAAACTTTATTTTATGTATCAGCTGCGAACAGTGGGTTCGAAACTTGAGAAGACCAGGACGTGAGAAGGAATTTATTTTTAGGTTGACCCTTTAACATGATCATTTCAGAAATAAATATTACTGCAATTGACGATATGTAAAATAGTTTCTTCAATTCTTGTCTTAAATGATAATAATTATAATTACACCATAATATCTTGCAATGTAAGTTATCAAAAACCTTGTTTTTGCTGTTAATTAACATATTTTACAATTCTATTCAAATTTGTTATATAGAGGCAAATAGAGGTAATTTAAGAAGGAATTAATTAAAGTTATCTCCTTCCGTTTATACTTTTATAATTTACAATAAAGAGAGAGAGAGAGAGAGAGAGAGAGAGACAGAAAAGGTAAACTATTAGTTGAACCACTGTTGCCATGACAACCAGGGAGGGCATAATCTGCCTTGTTCTCATATACATTGAAGGTCGATAGCTGAGGCAGTAGGTTTCATCTCCATAGACATTGAAGCTCACTTATTAGTAGCGACTCATATTACTTGATTTGTATCACAGCTGATTGGATACAGTGTCTGGTTGTACACTGCCTGCATAACATCTGCCTGGAGATCTAACTCATTGAGTATTCGTAAACTCATTTATAAAATATTAGAGGAATTGTGTCCTCCGTTGGCACCTCTGTTGTTTACCCGTTTTGACGTGTCCTCTGTTGGTCCCTCTGTTGTGTACCCGTTCTGACGTGTCCTCTGTTGGTCCCTCTGTTGTGTACCCGTTTTGACGTGTTCTCTGTTGGTCCCTCTGTTGTGTACCCGTTCTGACGTGTCCTCTGTTGGCCCCTCTGTTGTGTACCCGTTTTGATGTGTCCTCTGTTGTTCCCTCTGAATACCCGTCGCTTTTGTCTACCCGTTTTGACGTGTCTTCTGTTTGTCTCTCTCCCAACTGCCGAAAGAGCTTACCTTTCTGATTGCGACATTTGTGCCTTTATAAACTCCGAGAGGAATTTCGTCTGATGCGCAACTTCCGTCACTGATGATATCAGCTTCCGCATCCAGAACCATCAGGAATGACCTCAGCTGGTTCCCGGAATACGAATCTTTTTTCTGTGGAAGGGAAACAAAACATAGACGTGGGTATGTTGTGAGGGAAATTTCATTTGGATGAGTTATGCTAGAATGGATGTCAGGATTTAGGTGGAATCAAGGCTAGAATGGATGTCATGAATTAGGTTGAAGTTAGGCTAAAATGGATGTCACTACTTAGGTTGAAGTAAGGCTAAATTCCTCATTCCAGCGTTATGCTGACAATGCCAGACTAAATGATGACCTCACGAACAATAGCAAATAAAATATATGAGAATAAATGAGATACGGCAAGAATTACTAAAAGTTTAGTCCGAAGTTAGGCCAAAATAGTTATCTATGATCAGGTTGAGAAATGGCTGCATTGGGCGATAGAAATTAGATCGAAATTAGAATTTAATTTCATGTAAGTCTAGTACAGACGTTAGAAAATAGGTTGAGGTATTGCTACAATGGTAGTTAGAAATCAGGTTGAGGTATGGCTAGAATGGTAGCTAGAAATTAGGTTGAAATTAAGCTGGAATGGAAATTATAATTGTAGGTTCATGTAGGCTAAAATATATGTAAAAGTTGAATTTGAATAAGACTAAAGAAGACATTTATAGAATTTTAGATTGATGTAAGGCTAGAGTTGATGTCAGAAATTAGACTGAAATAAAGCTATACTGCTAGTTAGAATTGTGTAATTGTAGAATGGTTATTTGAAATTGGGTATAGGAACGGCTAGAATTGGTGTTAAAATTAGGAGCTATGGCCAGAACGGGTGTCAGAAATTAACTTGTGATAATGTTTCAAAAAAAAGATAAGGATTTCCAAAACAAATACGTTATCCACCCTTACCTATGCATGCGAGAGCGTGATAACAACTAAAGAAATAGACGATATACTGGATGCATTTGAGAACAAATGCTTCAGGAATATACTTCGTATACCATGGAGTAGATTTAAGATTAGTGCTGAAATAAGAGAAATGACAAAGCATCCAAAAAATAGTCTATAATCAAGAGAAGGTGGTCATATGTTGGCTATGTGGTGAGAAGAAATAGCAAGAAAATCTCAAAGCAGGCCCTCAAATGGGAACCTGGGGTAAAAGAAATGAGGCCAACCTAGAGAAATACTAAAAGAAACACTGAGAGGCAACAGCAGCAGGCATCAGCTTCCTAGCTGAGAATGAGCAACTCGTCCAACACAGAATCGTATGGCGAGATACAATGCGGGTCCTGTGCAAGGTCTGAAACTTGATCACATAGATTGTGGGACACAGAGAGAATGTATGCCCTATGTGCAGACTGCGGCTGGAAAGGAAAGGACAACAGAGAGACAAACAGACAGACAGACAGATAGAGACAAACAGACAGACAGATAGAGGCAGACAGGCAGGCAGGCAGACGGACGGACGGACGGACGGACGGACGGACGGACGGACGGACGGATGGATGGATGGATGGATGGATGGATGGATGGATGGATGGATGGGCCGATTAGACAGATAGACAGACTGGCAGACAGACTGACAGACAGACAGGCAGGCAGACAAACAGACAGACAGACAGACAGATACACAACTTGCTTCAAATTCGTGTACTCTTTCAAACCTCTAACAAACTCAACTTTCACTTCAGAAGCCATGTGAGCTGACCACATATAAGTTCCCCTCCTAAATTCGACTTGAACTTGAGATAGCAGACTATTTGAAGCCAAGAACAGAGATATAGAGACCATAAATTAAACTGTGTGGAGGAATAAAGCAGTTTTATAGAGCTATATAGAGATGAGCTAAGAACGAACGCTATATGCTATATATTGTCATGCATGGGGAATAGCGACATAAATTGTACATACATTAACCAGAAATAGACACAAAGTATTTGTGAGAGGGATAACCTTTGAACTCTGATACAGATGTCCTTGTTATGGCAGAGTATGTTGTTTGTGTTACCACGCGAGGGCGGGTGGGGTTTGAAGTAGTTCTCGTTCGCTGACCTTGACTTCAGCAGTTAACTATTCAATGCATATTCCCTCCAAATGTGCAGGGAGTCCCACTCGATAGCGAACTCGGCTCTTCCCCAGTGATTCTAACATCATTGAGTGCTGTCTCCGCATCGAAGGTTGGCTACCATGGTGCGTCATTCCGCTCTGTCTCTTGCTTTGATAGTGCAGGTTGTCATAGTCTGACTTGTACATCTTTTGATGTTACTCCTCCATGTTAGTCTTGGTCTGCCTCTGCCTCTTTTACCTTATACTTTCCCTTCCAAGATTATTTTTTAGCAGGTTGTTTGAGTCTTTTAACGTGCCCCACACATTTTATTTGTCTTGTTTGAATTTATAATCAGTAGTTCTCTTTTTATTATTAGTTGTGTTAAGACTTCATCGTTTGTTTTCATTTCTTTCCATCCAATTCTACCTATTCTTCATTAAATCCACATTTCAAAGACTTCAATTTTATGTTCTGTTTTTTGTGTGTCTAATGTTCATTTTTCTGCACTATACAGAAATGTCGAGAAGATATAACATTTTGGTATTCTTAGTTTTAGCCCCGGTAATTCTAACACTAAAGATGATATTGCAAAGAAATGTGAACCGGAGTACGTTCATTGTGCAAGAGGTGATAGGGGATGTGTTTGTAGTGTGTGTGTGTGTGTGCAGTGTGTGTATGTATGTATGTGTGTGTGTGTCTGTAGTGTATGTTGTCTGTAGTGTGTGTGTATGTGTTTGTATATGTGTGTGTATATTTGTGTGTCTGTAGTGTAGTATGTGTGTATGTAGTGTGTGTATGTGTGTGTGTGGATGCGCGTGCGTGCGACTTAATTGTAGCGTGCCTGCCTGACGAGTCTCTGTTCTGATCTGTGCCATTTGGATGAAAGTGCATACACAATACGATTGTTGTTCGTGAGTGTTAGTGCACAGTCAGCGTGAGCTCACACAGGGTATCTAGGTAATGTGTGGGTCCACTCTGTCTTGTAACCAACCTACATCTCATATCTTTGTCTGTGCATGTCTGTGTTTGTCACTTCTCATATCCTTGTGTGTGCATGGCTATGTTAGTCACATCTCATATCTTTGTGTGTGCATGTCTGTGTTTGTCACTTCTTATATCCTTTTTTGTGCCTGGCTATGTTAGTCATATCTTATATCTGTGTGTGTTAGGTATCTATGTTAGGTATGTGTCATATCTTTGTATGCACAACCATTAAAGATATGCTGGTAGCAAGTGAGACAACATGTATTATGCATTTATAATAATCATCATTCACTGGTTTTGAATTATCATTCGCGAAACAAACACAAAGAATATGAAATAAAGAAACCAAATATTAAGGAAATTAGAGAAAAGGACTAGAAGAGAACGCCTTCTTCGGTAATCAGCTATTGCTTTGCATTCAGACATTTAGAAATTTAGAAATTTAGACATTAGGACATTTACACATTTACACATTTATACACTTACACATTTAGACATTTAGACATTTATACATTTACACATTTAAACATTTACACATTTAGACATTTACACATTTAGACATTTACACATTTAGACATTCAATAATTTACACATTCAGACATTTATACCTTTTCACATTTAGACATTTACATATTTAGACATTTACACATTTACACAATTACACATTTAGATATTTAGACATTTAGACATTTACATATTTACACATTTAGACATTTACACATTTAGACATTTACACATTTAAACATTTACACATTTAAACATTTAGACATTGAGAACGTTCATTGGGCTGTGAACAAGATGGTACGTTTGAGACCGTCACCGGCACCTCATAACTTGTCATGCATGGTTGTTTCTAGGAATAAGAAAATGGTTGTTTCTAGGAATAAGAAAATGGCTGTTTCTAGGAATAAGAAAATGGTTGTTTCTAGGAATAAGAAAATGGTTGTCTCTAGGAATAAGAAAATGGTTGTTTCTAGGAATAAGAAAATGGTTGTTTCTAGGAATAAGAAAATGGTTGTTTCTAGGAATAAGAAAATGGTTGTTTCTAAGGATGCCTTCTTTTAATATTAATTTGGTAACACACTCGAGCTAAGCGACTAGGGAAATCTAGTACCGTGGCGCTTTGTGTTTTTTTATCCTTAATTCGTTTCGGCTATGATTTTCGAGTGGCTAAAAGCATGTATTTGTTATGTTATGTTATGTTATGTTAGTATCATCATTATTGCACACCGGACTAATCCATACGTTCTCCTATTTTCTCCTCGAAGTATCTGGAGTCTGAAAACGTTCTGAAAGAGGCCAAAGCAAAAAGAGAGCCAATTTCCAATATTAGCAAGAAATAATCATCATTTTTTTTGGCCATGTAATGAGAAGGGAACAACTGGAATATATTGTGACAACTGGGAAAATTGAGGGACGAAGAGATAGAGGAAAGCAAAGAGAAAAGATACCAGACATCTTAAGAGAATGGCTTGGCAGAAGGTCAACAACAGAAATGATAAATAACTGTCAAGATCGAAAGTTGTGGAGAGACATGATCACCTACGCCAGCAGGCCCGGTACTTGATGATGATGATGATGATGACGATGATCTGGAGTCTCCGAAGAGAACCCTAATCCACGTGCACGAACTCCGTAGCATGGATCCGTTGATGTAGGTATAATTTTGCTGACAATTTTTTCCGGGCCTGGTCCATATTTTGACCTATTCTTTTCAATTTTTTAACTGCCACGGATTTGTTAACGTACGCAAGTGTACGCGGGGCCTCCTGTTTTTGCTGTTTTCAGAAAAGGCTGGACATCGGATCTCACAGCCCAGAGAACAGGGGAGGGTAAAGTAAAAAAAAAAAGTAAAGTACCCCCGTCACGCCAAGTGGCGCATAGGGAATATGGTGTTAGTGACCATACATTTTACAGACCTTCGGCACATGATTTTTGAGGTAGTGTGGTCGAGGGGAGGGTAAAGCCAAGAAACAACAGATTCAATATTCTTCATTAAAACAATATATTCCCACTGATGTAATCGAACCTTTCTTGTTGGCACCCATTTATAGAAGTCATGATTTCTCTTTCTGTCAAAGTCTTACCTCAAGAACATCCATCTCGCCCCCAACACGTATTTGCATCTGTCTAAACACTGCTGCTAAATGGCTGGAACAAAACCCTGCCAAGAATTTATGGAGCAACAACAACTTAAATTGTTTGGCCACCTGGTCAGAATGAATCCTTACTAATCACCATCAAGGGCGTTCTTCTCAAGAATGCATGGAAAAAGACCAAGAGAAAGGCCCAGAAGCAGATGGATAGATGCAGTGACAGAGACATGTAACAACAAAGGAAAATCACTAATTCAGACAGTTCGAGCAGCTCAAGAACGACAAATGATATAAACCACGACACCTTTTAGGTATCAGTGAAAAGAGAAAAGAAGAGGAAGAGGAAGAAGTAGAAGAAGAACACTGCTTCTGACGTTAATCACAACGTGGCATTTTAACTCTAACCTTGGTAACCTTGGCATTACTTATGAGAGGTAAACATCTTCATTATCGTATGTTATACTTATATTTTTTAAATGTATATTTCATTAGTGATTTGAATTTGTGATATACACGCAAAATCGTTAAACTTATTTCCAGCTTAATTTGAGTCTAAATGAGATTGTAATATAATAATGATAATAGAAAGATAATGATGCAAAAAGTGATAACTTTCAGACTTTCAGGAGTGCGGTATTTAATTTTTAACGTCAAATGTCTATAACATTTAATATATAACCGTTTTCTTATCTAATTGAAAGTACCATAGAAGTGATATATACGTTTTATGTATTTGTTTACTTTATTACTATTTTTTTAATTTAAAGAGTCAAATTATCGTTACAAAAATATCGGTAACAAACCGTTGTGAAAAAGTGTTGCAAAATATAAATCTGTGTCAGATTACACTTGATTTATAGATCTCATACGGAGACTTGAGATTGGATCAACGTTCCAAATGTTGTATTTATTTGTTGTACTTAATGTTTGTTGCTCGAAGGTAACATTAAAGACAAGAGCTCATGTTTATGAAAGCGGCTTGTTTGGTTGATCGTGTCCACGATTTCGCGTGTCTGTTACCTCAATTACACAACATGCCAGTAGCCCCATAGGATCAGGTTATAGATAATCGGATCTTTGAACCCCACCACACACTCGACCCGAGTGCTGCAGCAATAACTTCTGCATTAATAAACGTAAGTAAAGAGCAATGCTGCAGGTTGTATCAGGCAGGTTAGATTGCAAATGCCAAACGTTAAATCAAGCTAGTAATTGAAGGCGACAGGCACATAATTGTAGTGCTGTGGTAAAACTGAGCAAGAAGCCAGTGGTTGGAAGTAACGTACACGCCTACAAGGTATGGTGATAGCTTTACAAATGAGAAAGGAAACGAAATCATGACGTTTCGGTCTACATGGGGCTTTCGTGAGAAAACACGAACACAGAAATAGACGACATGAAGAATAGCTAAACGACAAGTTCTAGAGTAACCAACACATCATCATCATCATCATCATCATCATCATCATCATCAAGTACCTGGTCTGCTGGCGTAGGTGATATTGTCTCTCTACAATTTTTGATCACGACAGTTATTTATCATTTCTGTTGTTAATCTCCATTCTCTTAAGCTGTCTGGTATCTTTTCTCATCGGTTCCCTCTATCTCTTCGTCTCTCAATTTTCCCAGTTGTTACAATTTATTCCAGTTGTTCTCTTCTCATTACGTGGCCAAAAAATGATGATTATTTCTGCCTAATATTGGAAATGAGCTCTCTTATTGCTTTGGCCTCTTTCAGAACTTTTTCATTACTCTTTTTAGCTGTCCATGTTATTCTCAACATTCTTCTGTAAAACCACATTCCCACAGACTCCAGTGATTTTTTGTCACTTGTCCTATTGTCCATGATTCACATTCATATGTTAAAACTGGCTCTACATAATATTTAATAACTCTTTTTCTTGTTTCTATTGCCAAAAATGGATTGCATTGTATCTTCCTCATTTTTTGGAAAGCTGCTTTTGATTGAACCAGCACAAGTGGATCTAGAACAGAAAGTGAAATGACAAGATAAGACAAAGTTCAATATTACAGGGAAATCATTAACTAAAAACAGGAATTAATGAAATTTACACATTAAAATATGTCAGAAGAATGACAGGAAACAACTTAAAGGACAGAGTAAGAAACATTAACCTGAGGAAAAACTCGAAATTGAACCAGCCATCGGATACATAAAGAAACAACAGATAAATTGGTTCGGCGACATAACAAGACAAAAATGACAGTGACTCAAAGAGCCATAAACAAACGCTACGAAAATGCCAGATTAAGAGGAAGACCGACAAAGAGATGGATAAAGGGAATACTAGAGTCACTAGGAGGGATTATGAGGGACGTAAAGAATAGTGATACTGTGACCTTCCTGGGATGTCGTAAGAGGCAACTAAGGAGTTTGATCGATGGCTTGACAAGCTGTCATTGTAAAAAGTATTGTTATGGAAACAGAGCCATAGATTTTAAAAGCAGTGATCTCTGCAATATGTGCCACTTTGGCACGCAAGGTTTCTGTTTTTGAGATTGTGGTTCTGCCCTATGTGCCGTCTTCGGCTCGAAAGGACAATAGATAGATAGATAGGAGGGATAACACCAGAAGAGGCCAACAGAAGAGCAAAGAATCGAAGATTGTATCTCCCCTCGACGCCACCGGCAATGGAGGAAGGATAGAAGAAGAAGTACAAATTAAATTAAATGTGAAGACACTTAGCTGGAAGTCGAGGCTGAGGCTCCGATCTCCACAGGACTGGGTATCAGATGAAAATGAGAGAAGGGAATGGAAGAACCAAGCCACGGTGATGGAAAGAAAGGGAGAAAATGCAAATTATGTTGACCGAGGGTATGAATGATGAAGTTGTGATACGGATGAGAAGAGGCGGGGATTAGCTAGATAAGGAAATGTAAAACGACGTGTCAGTGTACCAGGAATAACAAATGTATGAACAAACCAAGGAAGGTGGCTGCACCATAAAGTTACATCATCCGTAATAGGAATTATAGGAGACTTGATGGCCCCCAATGGGTACGAGCGAAGTAGTAAGTCGACAGCAAAAGTGTCCTAGAAATGTAGAAAAATAAAAAAAAAATGTTGAAAAAGATGATCACCGTCGTCAAGACTACGGTACTTGATTATCTATAAGAATGTATATATTTATATATTTGGCCATGTAATGAGAAGAGAACATATGGAATATATTGTAACAACTGGGAAAATTGAGAGCCGAAGACATAGAGGGAAGCAAAGAGAAAAGATATCAGACAGGTTAAGAGAATGGCTTGGCAGAAAGTCAACAACATAAATTATAAATAACTGTCGAGATCGAGAGTTGTGGAGAGACATGATCATCTACGCTGCAGGCCCGGTACTTGATGATGATGATGATAATACAAGAAGCCATCTTAGAAGTAAAAAAAATAAAATAAGGAAAGAAAAGCACATAGTGATGTGTATTTATAACAACAAGAGTTTGAAGTTAATTTCCATTAACTGATTAATTGACTGATTCCCGGCTCCCCATTGACTGATTTATTGACTGATTTATCATGCATTTATAACTTAGTGTGCCATCAAGAAAAAAGACAGATTAATATGGCTTTTGTTTGTATAGTCACCATGATAAGATCAGACATTTTCTTCAGCGGAACCATGTGTGAAAGACTTTACAGCCCTTCCGACACTGGTTATCCAGATTTCGTATTTTCATTGAATTGAAGAGTTCTTCTCTTCGTAAGTAGAGTAACGGTTGCGTCCCATGTCTTGCTAGGCGTATGGGTGAGTATAGTGTTAGTGGACATATTTTTCTATGACCAATGCACATTTTTGGATGATGTGGTCGGTATCACGCCAGGCCTCCTTTACTTCCCAGCAAAACTTCATTTTTTAGAGGCTAAGTGAACCCCAAAGGCTTGTCGGTCCGAGAAAAACTCTGCCGGCTCTGGGGATCGAACCCAAGCCCTAATGATCTTGAGACGAGCACACTAACCACTCAGCCATAGAGGCTCTTCGTGGCCGGCACAAGACATAAAAGAAATGATAGTTCTGTTATAGAAATGAGAAAGAGAGTTAAGCAGTGCTATACAAATATGAAAGCTGGAAAATAACAAACGAGATTGAGAAACAAATAAACTGTTTTGAAGATAAATAACTAAGAAAAATACTCTGTGTACAAGGGAATGAATTCAAGGGTAATATTGAAATAAGAGAAATGGGTATGCTCCCAAAGATCTCAATCTACAATTAAGAGAAAAGGGACATATATTGGACATGTGCTGAGAAGAAACAAGAAGAGAATTCCAAAAACAGGCTTTTCTATGAGAAACATCAGGATACAGGAAAAGAGGAAGACATAGAAAGACACTAAAAAGAACACTTATAAGAACACTTATAAGAGAAGCACTGTTGTCAGGCATAGACTTATAAGATAAGATCAAACATCTTGTTCAGAATAGAGATAGGGGGGGGGGTGAACAAACAGAACAAACTGTATGCGACATCTAACGGCGAGGGAACGATGAAGAATCAAGAACATGGAGGCAATTTTGACCTATAGAAGAGAATCATGGACAGTCGACAATTAAATGGAAAGACGATTAGAGGTCACAGAAATGGCATTTCTCATAATAATTTTGAGAGTTCCCTGAACAGCTAAAAAGACCGACTAGGAAATTCTCAAAGAGGCCAGCTCAAAGATAGAACTACTAAGAATCATCAGAAAAAAATCAATCAATATTATTCTAGCACATTAAGTGGATAGAAAAGTTGGAATACCTGGGTACACTGGCAAAATACAGGGTAAGAGGAATTGCGGACGCGAAGAGGGAAGATACTAGATAGCTTGTTGACATGGCACGGTAAACAGTCAACAACATAACTAATATGGTGTACTGTAGATAAAGAATTCCGGAAGGACATGATCGCCTACGCCGACCGGTATATCATATGACGATGATGAGTTTTTTTTTCTTTACAATTTCTAACGAGAGCTTTTTTTGCCTGAAGCATCGGTAACGTTCCTCTTCCACGTTTAGCTGCAAGCATAAATTATTTATATTTATTTTTGTTCTCTCTTTCTTCTAGTTATAAATGGTAAACATATCCCTAATGCAGTGGTGTATTCTCTATGCTACCGCAGCTACCGCCGGTAGCCTGAACATATTAACGAAATACAAAAGGAAATGATAATTTATTATATTTTTTTCATAATTATATTACAAATTTTCGAATATTCTATTACACATTTCGTAGGCCAATATTATTTACTTGCTTTGATTTGCATTTATTAAAGCAAGGTTTTCCTATGGCCACTATAAAGTTTGTGAATGAAACCGAGACCACTCTGAGATAGTACATGAAACCGCTAATAACCAGCGGTACAGTTCTCTTCTCTCCGACTTAGAATTAATGTTCGTGACATAAATTCCAGTGAAATTAATACGGCCAGAGCTACCTATACAAAATGCGGTTTCATGTGTTATTTTTAGCTCTAGCCAATCAAAAGCGTCACAAAGTGAAAGTGAAACTATGTCTGGTTACCGGAACTTCCTAACCTATTTATAACTACATTATGCGCATCAGCATCTGTAGAAAGAACTTTTTCTGCTCTCAAGAGAATCAAATCTTATTGTCGCTCAACTCAGACACAAGAACGCATATCTGTTTTGACAATAATGTACATTGAGAAATCATTCCTTCAGAAACTTAGAAACCAATCCAACAGTACTTTCAATGACAAAGTCATCGAGGCATTTTCGTCCCAAACAAGACGGATAGAATTTACATATAAATAATTAAGTAATTTAAAATGTAGTGATTTCATTAGCAAATATTACTTCATGTTAGCCTACTGAATATAATGTATGTCTTTATTTATTCTGTCAGCGGTATCCCCGGCCCCAAAATCAGTATACGCCACTGCCCTAATGATAAAGCATCATTTCCGCATCATCATTTGCCAGGCTAAAGTAGATCCAAATGGGAAACAATCCTGATTTGTACTGGGAAACAATCCCGATTTGTACTGGGAAACAATCCTGATTTGTACTGGGAAACAATCCTGATTTGTACTGGGAAACAATCCTAATTTGTACTGGTTTCTCTAGCAAACAATTTCCACCTTAAAGCGTAAACACTCCCCCCACCCCCACCCCTCCCCCTTTTCCCTCTCATGGATTACACAGTGATTACTAATCTTTAAATATTGGCTTAACTTCTCGTAAGTTCGCTATCCCGGTTAATTCCTTTGTGGAACTCTCCTGTGATGAACTATTCCTAGCGCGATAGACCAGGAGTTAGCAATTTAATGCGGTTTTCAAAACCACAATGAAAATATAGCGTGCTGTTTGATTGTCTGTGTGGATTGACTTTTTTCGTTACAAAGTTCTGTGGCTAGTTTCGCTAATAGGCATGGCCTTCTACGAGCAATAAGTCTTCTGAACATTTCAAATCAGGAGATTAATTTTATTTCATAAGGCATTTAGTACTTATAATTTGATCTTCGGTTATTCATATTTGTATAAATGTAATATAAGTCTTTGTGTTATTCATATTTTTATAGCAAAAACTTGGTCTCTGATTAATCACTCTGTGTATCTTTGTACTCAAAAATATGATTTTTTAAAAATCAATATCTTTATTGTGTCGAGGTGCGCGTGGCCGTGCGGCTAAAACCACTGTTCCGCTGGCTGAAAAGCTGACGTTCGGAGTTCGAAGCCCGCGGTAGACAGAAAGGATTTTTTCTATCGGGGGTGAAATAAAAATCCTGAGTCTCACACGTCGTGGCGACTGCTTGACCAAGCGGCCTTTACCCCTCTGGTTCTATCGTTGCCCCCCGACATACACCAGCAATGGTACTACGTGTCGTAAAGATAGTTTTTTTTATTTTGTCGGTATCTTTATTTTGTCGGTCACCTTGTTATCTTATCTAAAATCTTCATCCCAACGTTGTGCTACCAATGTCAGACACGGACTCTAGATGCAAGAACAATAAGAAAATAACCTCTACTGAGATGAAGATAAGTTCAGAAATGAAGAACTGAGAAAAAGCTAGGAATAGCCCCCGCCATAAAAATATATAAGGAAACAAGAGATAAAATTGTTTGGTCACGTGACAAGGCAGAAATACAAAACACAACACAACGAGCCTTCAACACACTTTGTGAGAACACCAGACCCAAGGGTCGACCACGAAAAAGATGGGTCGATGGAATATTAGAAGCACTAGGAAACATAACAACAGCAGAGGCGAACAGAAGAGCAAAAGACCGGAAACTATATCTCCCCTCGACGCTGAAAGGCAGATGAGGAGGGAAAGAAGAGAAAGAAGACCTTGTTACTAAAATCTTCGTTTTTCGGTATTTGTACCAGCTTTATAGTCAAAACCTGGCCACAGTGTTATCATTTACCTTGTACTCTAAACTTGGTCTTTATCTTAGCAATAACACTGTACTCTAAACTTGGTCTTTATCTTAGCAATAACACTGTACTCTAAACCTGGTCTTTATCTTAGCAATAACACTGTACTCTAAACTTGGTCTTTATCTAATCAATAACAGTGTACTCTAAACTTGGTCTTTATTTTAGCAATAGCACTGTACTCTAAACTTGGTTTTTATCTTAGCAATAGCACTATACTCTAAACTTGGTTTTTATCTTAGCAATAACACTGTACTCTGTACACTGATCTCTTTTGATCTTTATCTTATAAGTCATACTGTGCTTAAAAACATAGCGGCACCTGCCCTGCTTATTTCATTAGTTTAACTATTCAATTCTATTCAATTCTATTCTATTCTATTCTATTCTATTCTATTCTATTCTATTCATGAAATTAGTTTCATTGCAGCCGCAGCATACCCATATCGCTCTACCACCCGTCCCAGTATTCCTCGAATAGTAAACAGACTAACTGTTCCTGTAACGTGTTGACAGTAGACATATATGCTTGTGCCACTATTAATAATTCGAATCGACCAGAGCCCTTTTCCACCTTTAGACTAATCAGCCTCTCAGTGTATTCATCATTATATTTGTTTTACTCATTTTGTGCACACAGTAGACAGTACAATGTGCGGCTGCCCTGCAGCCTTGTAGGTATGCTTGGGAGAGTAAAAGGCTAAAGGAGGGTACCCTAAAGTAAAACAACCCCACTGCCTTGTGGGTGAGACTTTTTAGTCAAAGGCCAGCGGAGTCAACCGTAAACAAAACGACGGAAGGCAGCAGGAAACTACCAGCGCATTGAGTTATTTGCGGGCCATCATCACTGCACTCCGAACATGTCCATAGGTGCTCAGATCCCCACCTCAGCAAGTCCATCAGTGTCCAGCGACTGACGACTCCAGTTCTGTGTTGGTTGATAAGTCTTCTTACACGCCCACTAAGTTTATCGTTTCTGGCTGTGCCCATCTTAACTCCCATCTCTTTCATCGGAAGGAGTGACATGGACTCGTGGTTGTCGAAGTCCTGTGTCCTTCTAACTT
Source organism: Megaustenia siamemsis (assembly GCA_032433765.1). NCBI lineage: Eukaryota > Metazoa > Mollusca > Gastropoda > Stylommatophora > Ariophantidae > Megaustenia > Megaustenia siamemsis. The sequence continues at coordinate 8,604,342 of JAVIAB010000117.1, forward strand.
CCCAGAAGGCATTGATGATGTCCGCCCGATCCATTGGTTGACCGTCCTCAACAATAGCACTGCTAGCCAACCTGTCCGCTCTTTCATTTTTCCGTACTTCCGCATGTCCTGGGACGCAGAAAAAAAAGGTGAACTTACCGTCGTAATATCTTTGTATAATCTTTGATCGCCACACCTGTAGACTGTAGAAATGTGGTTTTACAGAATAGTGATGAGAATACCATGGACAGTTAAGAAGAGTAATGAAAACGTTATGAAAGAGTCCAAAGCAAAAAGACAGCTATTCTTCAATTTTAGGAAGAAACAATTATCATTTTGTGGCCATGTAATGAGAAGGGAACAGCTGGAATATATTGTGACAACTGAGAAAATTGAGGGACGAAGAGGTAGAGGGAAGCAAAGAGAAAAGATACCAGACAGGTTAAGAGAACGGCTTGGCAGAAGGTCAGCAACAGAAATGATAAATAGCTGTCGAGATCGAAAGATACATGATCACCTACGCCAGCAGGCATGGTACTTGATGATGATGATGATGATGATGATGATGTTAGTTGTAATCCTCATGGAGGTCGTTGTAGCGTTGAGTTTAAGGTGCTCGCTTCACAATTAGAAAGTAACCGATTCCAACCATAATTCAAGTTATGGTCGATATTTTCCAGCATAACTGAGTATTTAGTTTTTTTCTCTCGGAGATCAAAGTCTAAAGGGGTGTATGTCCTATTTGAGCAGGTAAAGCAAAAGTTATATCTATCACCCACCATAATTCACTTTTTGTCTCTCTACTGCCTCCCGCGCCCCTTCGGGAATCGATGGAGATTCACATTTCATGTTTTTGTTATTTTGACAGTTTCAGTAATTGTGCATTGTTTGCTGTTTGTTGTTTATTGTTTATTGTTTGCTGCTTGTTGTTTATTGTTTGTTGTTTATTGTTTGTTGTTTATTGTTTGTTGTTTATTGTTTATTGTTTATTGTTTGTTGTTTGTTGTTTATTGTTTGTTGTTTATTGTTTATTGTTTGTTGTTTATTGTTTATTGTTTATTGTTTGTTGTTTATTGTTTATTGTTTATTGTTTGTTGTTTATTGTTTGTCGTTTATTGTTTGTTGTTTGTTGTTTATTGTTTGTTGTTTATTGTTTGTTGTTTGTTGTTTATTGTTTATTGTTTATTGTTTATTGTTTATTGTTAGCTGTTTGTTGTTTATTGTATATTGTTTGTTGTTTATTGTTTGTTGTTTATTGTTTATTGTTTGTTGTTTGTTGTTTATTGTTTGTTGTTTGTTGTTTATTGTTTGTTGTTTATTGTTTATTGTTTATTGTTTGTTGTTTGTTGTTTATTGTTTATTGTTTATTGTTTGTTGTTTATTGTTTATTGTTTATTGTTTATTGTTTGTTGTTTGTTGTTTATTGTTTATTGTTTATTGTTTGTTGTTTATTGTTTATTGTTTGTTGTTTATTGTTGTTGTTCATTGTTTGTTGTTTATTGTTTGTTGTTTATTGTTTGTTGTTTATTGTTTGTTTGTTGTTTATTGTTTGTTGTTTGCGTCCAATCTGCCCCAGTCTCGAGGGACTGAATCTGCGGGAATCTGTATCACTTTTTCCTATTTTTTACACCCACAGCCACGTGCTCAGGTGTCCCTCGCCATACAGGCAGACATTCTTTGAATTTTTACATGTACTTTCATTTTGTTGTTATCATCGAGAGAAATTGACATTTTGAGAGTTTACTCTATTTCCCTGGCTGCTACCACAACACATCACAACACAACACAGCGCATTAATGCCTACTCCACAACCTTTTAAGAAAGGATGTTAAAGGAGAACTACTCAGTCCTTTAGAAGTCTGCGGGTGAAAGCCAAGAAGATAAACATGATTATTATGATGTTAGACTGCCACAAATCTATAAATAGAAATATCTCCTATATCCTAACATCATCAAGTGCAATAGATTTTTTTGTTCTCAATATGACGATCATCATTTTCGGGAAGACGTGAACTTCCATGGTATATGGTGGAAAGGCGGCAGGAACCATTGAAGGCTTTGTCTGAAGGGTGTTCCTTGTTGCAGTTTCCTCATATTCCAAGTCCGGCTTGCTGCAGGAGCTACTGAGTTAAGTGCTCTGTGCACACTGTGAGCTGTGTGTTTCATCCGTTTTGATCATGTTTCGATGTCCCAGTTGTTTACGATGAATGATGATATCGTATGACAGGGAACAGTTGACTGTGTTCACTTTCTGCGCGGTTTCGCCTTATGTCTTTTGGCGTGTGCTGAGACGGCTACGATGGGGACTACAGTTACCTTTCTTTGTTTGGGAGATGAGATATTAATTCGGATGATTCCACTGGCACGGGCGGTTGAGCAATTATGGATTTTGATTCGTTTGCAGTGATACCGAGGCCTTCTATAACCAATAACCAATAACCAATCTCCTATATAAATTTTGTTGGTGCATCATCGCCATCGTATGCCGTCTCCGCATCGTACGTTTGCTATCATGTAGCGCCGTTTCACTCTGTCTCTTACTTTGATATTAAAAGCTAACATTCTGTCCTTTCTTGTTGGTGTTACCAGTTCACTTGAGTCTTTGTCTGTCATTACCTTATCTACCTTGTATTTTTTCTTTCAAGTTGTCTTTCACTAAATTATTATATTTCTATGCCCCCCCCCCCCCCACAAAATTACATTTGTTTTGTTCGAATTGTTTCAAATAGGCTTTTCTTCATGTTCGGTAAAAATGTATTGTTTTTTTTTCTTTGTCCATTACTTTAATTAATAACTCTTATAATAATTCTTATGTTAATCCGCATCTAATTTTCCTCGTGTACTTCAAATTTATTTTCTTTCCTGCTTTCTTAATTAGAGTGCCCATGTTTATGCATCATAGATGGAAATGTGAATGATATCACAGCGTATAATTGTAAATCTTTCTGTGACATTTGCTTGTTAATGTTTGTAGTAGAGTCTTGGATTGCAACAGTGAAAACCTGTCTTCACAACTGTGTTCTCTTTAATTAATGATTTCTCTATCTTAATGTTATATTATAGGATACCGGACAGCTTATTAATAGAATGGCTTGGCAGGTCAACAACAGAAATAGTAAATAACTGTTTAGATCGAGAGTTGTGAAGAGGCATGATCACCTACACCAGGCAGGTATGGAACTTGATTATGATCATGAGTGTTACATCTACTCGTTCTCTAACACATTTATCGTTTCGGTGATAAATTTATAAATTACGTTTTCGTTGTTTCTCTTCTTTATTCACGTTTTCGTTGTTTCTCTTCTTTATTCACGTTTTCGTTGTTTCTCTTCTTTATTCACGTTTTCGTTGTTTCTCTTCTTTATTCACGCATTCGTTTAAAACGCGATGATTGCTAGTCATTGGCGCAACACATCGATCATGCGTTGTCAGGGGATCTGCTAACTCTCCAACCAACTTGTTATAAAGCCCTTGTGTTCAGTTTTGCTCCAGGAAGTATCTCCACGTTCTGGCACTAAAGCAACATTTCCCAGGTTCGTTTCAACGATAGAACCGGTGGATCAAAGCCTCATCTTTATCAATCAGGTGGACGCAATTTCACCTTTTTAGAGTTTTTCTTCTTTTTTTCTTCGGGTAGAATACGAACTTTGAACAGTATATTTCGCAGAGACTGCTTCAGTGGACATATAATAGCTTCGACGTGATACTTGCTTTCACCTCATGTTCGTTATTAGCTTTTTTCTTGTTTTGAACATTTTTTGGTAAAGACACTCCCATTATAATTGAATCTGTACATGGTATTCTCAGCTATACGCGTGTACGATGTCACAGATTAAAACAATATGTTCCCGTGTATTTAACGTTCGATATTTTTTTCTTCTACTTCTTCTGCTTTTCTTAACCCGAGTGGTCGTTCCTGTCCCACTGACAGACTTCATCAGCGTCTCAGTTTCTATCTTCGGTAATTTTTAAAAAAAAATCTTATTGTCTTAGTTGGCGGATCATCTTCATCACACTTCGAACGACTGTTCATAAGTGCACTGATCTCCTCATCGGAAAATCCCACAGCGTGAAACGACTGTTCATAAGTACACAGATCTCCTTATCGGAAAATCCCACAGTGTGAAACGACTGTTCATAAGTACACAGATCTCCTCATCGGAAATCCCACAGTGTGAAACGACTGTTCATAAGTACACAGATCTCCTTATCGGAAAATCCCACAGTGTGAAACGACTGTTCATAAGTACACAGATCTCCTCATCGGAAAATCCCACAGTGTGAAACGACTGTTCATAAGTACACAGATCTCCTCATCGGAAAATCCCACAACGTGAAACGACTGAGATATAAAGCTTTCCTGGTTCGCAATTTGTCTCTTGTTCTCCCTGTAAAAAAAAAAAGTAAAGTACCCCCGTCACGCTACGTGACGTATAGGGAATATGGTGTTAGTAACCATAAATTTTACAGACCTTCGGCACATGATTTTTGGGGTAATGTGGTTGGTATTACGCCCGTGCCGCTTTACTTTCCCAGAAAAAAAATCCGGTACCCATTAAAGGCTGGGTGAACCGGAAGCCGTGAGACGGATCGAACCCTACCTCTTATCCTTTGTAGTCCATTTCACTAACCACTGAGCTATCGCGGTTCCCCTGTTCTCCCTGTAGTTCTCTTGAATTAACCAACATTCCTCGATTTGAAGATGGCATCAGGAGTGCAGATTCACAAACATCGTCGTAATCTGCACCTAGCTCTACTTCTTGTAAATCTGTTATGGATATACCATCTGCCCACCGCATCGTCCACACCATGACGTAGTATGCACAAAGTTAGACAACAATAGATGTAATAATCATCATCATCATGTGCCATACCGGTTGACGCAGGCGATCATGTCCTTCCACAATCTTCTATCTAAAGTGCATCGTATCACTTCTGTTGTTGGCTGTTTTCCATGCCATGACACCAGGCGATCCAGTATTTTCTCTCTTTGTCGTCCGCGAACTCTCTTTCCTTTGATTTTGTCAGTTGTAACCAAGTATTACAACTTTCCTCTTCTCATGATGCGACCAAAGGAAGTTGATTGTTTCTTTCTGATGATTTTTAGGAGTTCCCTTTTTGTGTTGGCCTCTTTGAGAATTTCTTCATTGGTTTTTTTAGCTGTCCAGAGAACTTTCGACATTCTTCTGAGAAATCCCATCTCTGTGACCTTTAATCCTCTTTTCATTTGTTTGTCTACTGTCCATGATTCGCTTCCATAGGTCACAATTGGTTCTATATAGCACAGATGAACTCTCTTTCTCACTTCTGGGTGTAATAATAGGAAAATAAAAATATCAAATTAATTCCCGAGTTGTGTTCGTAACTCTAAGCTATAGTCATGAGCACGCATGTGTGAAAGACATTGCCAATGATAACTACATTTTAGGTAGCTTAGAAAGCCATGTTGCTCTAGCGGTTGGCGCTCATGGCAAAGCGCTGTGCCGAGGAGTACGGGTTCGATTCTGTCTCTGACCACCTGTTGTTCTTTGTCTTTTTTCTGTTGTTTATTATTTGTGTTTTTTTTCCGAGTGTTGTAAACATACCTCTTACCCTGAAGTTATTCGCTGATCTACCCACAACGCTTGATTCAGTTAAAAGACCACAGCCAGGTGCACAAACACTGTAGCACAAAGTGCAGAATCCTGAAAGTGATCAGGAAACTTGAGCACAGTAGAGAACTGAAACTGATCGCACGACCACGCAATTCCTGCAGTGGTCAAATGTACACAAACTGTATTCCATCATCTTGGAATGGGAAACTCTTTAGACTCAGCAAAGTCGACGTCTATCCTTTCTTTTATGTTATCTTCCATCTCTTTCTCTGTTTACCTCTTTTTCTCATCCTTTACAGTTCCCTGAGGAACGGTCTTTGTAAGAACAGACGATCGAGTCACGTGGCCAATCCATTTCATTTTAAATTGTTCACAATTGTCACATTATCATGACGTACTCCGATTGCTTGTGTTATCGTTTTGTCACATTATCATGACGTACTCCGATTGCTTGTTTTATCGTTTTGTCACATTATCATGACGTACTCCGATTGCTTGTTTTATCGTTTTGTCACATTATCATGACGTACTCCGATTGCTTGTTTTATCGTTTTGTCACATTATCATGACGTACTCCCATTGCTTGTTTTATCGTTTTGTCACATTTTCATGACGTACGCCGACTGCTTGTGTGTTTGTTTTGTAACTGTTTCCATCTGTGATATGATCTCAGTAAGAGATGTCCACAATATTACGATAAACTTTCAACACCACTGCTTGTATTCTCTACAGCAGCTCCGCTGTAATGACTGTCCAAAATGATTTTGAAATCAAATTAGTGATTCATAAAAAAAAATTAGGAATCTCATTTAACTCATCATTATTTTTCTTTTCATTTGCAAATGTTGTTTTGCGTAATTTAATTATCATTATTATTGAGTGCGGCTCCGTCTGGAGGGTTGTTTACCATGGAGCGTCATTCTACTCTGTCTCTTGCTCTGATAGTGTAGGTTGTCAAAGGCTGACTAGTCCATCTTGTGATGCTATTTCTCCATGTTAGTTATGGTCTTCCTCTGCCTCAATTACGTTGTATTTTCCCTTCCAATATTACTTTTAGTCGGCTGCTGTGTCCTTTAAAATTCCCCCAAAATTTCATTTATTTTGTTTGAATTGTGTTTAGTAGTTCTATTTTCATTTTTAGTTGTTTTAAGTATTCATCGTGTGCTTTATTTTCTTTCGTTCCAATAATTTAAATATAAGTTTGGGGGACTGGTTGGTCTCGAGGCAAGGCGCCGGCCTAGAGACAGAGAGGTTGTGGGTTCAAATCCCGGCTGCACCAGTTGGGATTTTTATTTATGTTTTCTCTCTGCGGCAACCACCCCTAGCATCAGCAGCGAGGCCCGGCTTGAAACGTCAATTACTCATAGACGGAAAAAAATATGAGTACCTCCGAAGACGGAGTTATCTGCCTGTGCTGCAAGGGATCCCTGTGCACACCGCTGCCAGGGAAAAACGGATTAACGCGCAAAATTCAGTACCTAGTCTCTAGGGACTTCGTCAGAGGTCAAAGCTGGCGAACGCAAAAAAAAAATAATAATAATAAAAGTTTGTGATATAATATTTATCTTTTTTTTTTTAGGTTCTCGAGAAACAAAGGGGAATAACCCGCACCAAATCGATCGGACGAGATCGAATTACTGAACCTTGATTATTATTCTAAACCGTACAATTTGGCATATCGCATGCAGCTTGATAAACGGGTTAACTAACTGCCAGTTCAGCGTCCCAAAGGGGTAACATTTTCGGCAGGCCACATATGCACGAATAACCCAAGAGGCTAGCAAAGGAAACAAGCACAAATTGAGACATTAATAGACTAAAATACTTTCCTATTATTAAACATTTTCAGACTTGTAATACAAGATGTAATGCATTATGAATGTCATTTGATGAGCGGATAGAGTTAAAATGAGATTCCTAGAAAGTAAAAATCTACATCATTATAAAAATGGTAGTCCCTTCCACAAATACATGGTTTTGGTTATCTCCTTTTTGTTTGGTTCTGTTGTTTTCCCTCGTGTATGAGAACAACACACTTATCTCGGCATTATTCTTCATGTTCCCCTCCTGTATGAGAACAGCACACTTATCTCGGCATTATTCTTCATGTTCCGCTCGTGTATGAGAACAACACACTTATCTCGGCATTATTCTTCATGTTCCGCTCCTGTATGAGAACAACACACTTATCTCGGCATTATTCTTCATGTTCCGCTCCTGTATGAGAACACACACTTACTCGGCATTATTCTTCATGTTCCGCTCCTGTATGAGAACACACACTTATCTCGGCATTATTCTTCATGTTCCCCTCCTGTATGAGAACAACACACTTATCTCGGCATTATTCTTCATGTTCCCCTCCTGTATGAGAACAACACACTTATCTCGCCATTATTCTTCATGTTCCCCTCCTGTATGAGAACAACACACTTATCTCGGCATTATTCTTCATGTTCCCCTCCTGTATGAGAACAACACACTTATCTCGGCATTATTCTTCATGTTCCGCTCCTGTATGAGAACAACACACTTATCTCGGCATTATTCTTCATGTTCCGCTCGTCCACATAACTTCTGAACAATAGCAAAAACTTAATATTCAGAGTCGCCCCGAAAGATACTGCATGTAAAAGTCGGGAGCTGGAAGTTGCCCATTGTGTCCAGTTTCTAGTTGAGCGTATATTTTTATCTTTCTCTGAACTCCGGTTGAGAATAACAGTTTTATCTTTTTCTGAACTCCAGTTGAGCATAACAGTTTTATCTTTCTCTGAACTCCAGTTGAGCATAACAGTTTTATTTTTCTCTAATCTCTTCTGAGCATATACGATGTATATTTCTCTGATAGCCAACTGAACATAAGTTTTATCTTCCTGTAATCTCTAGCTGAGCAGTTTTATCTTCCTGTAATCTCTAGCTGAGCAGTTTTATCTTCCTGTAATCTCTAGCTGAGCAGTTTTATCTTCTGTAATCTCTAGCTGAGCAGTTTTATCTTCCTGTAATCTCCATCTGAAAAAATTGATCTTTCACTGATCTGTCTGAATATAACAGTTTTATCTTTCACTGATCTCTATCTGAATATAACAGTTTTATCTTTCACTGATCTCTATCTGAATATAACAGTTTTATCTTTCACTGATCTCTATCTGAATATAACAGTTTTATCTTTCACTGATCTCTATCAGAATATAGCAGTTTTATCTTTCCTAAGAAGGTTACAAATACCGGTGCAAATTTGAGTGAAGGAAAATCCAATTCTGGCTAAATTTTAACCATTATTGTAGTTTAGTCCAACTGTCCCTGACGTTATTATTTTTATGTTAGCCTGAAATCTGGACAAATGAGGCCCATTACACAGAGACCAACTTTGTGCTATGAAAGTCAAACATGGACAAATAAGGCCCATTACACAGAGACCAATTTTGTGCTATGAAAGTCAAACATGGACAAATGAGGCCCATTACACAGAGACCAACTTTGTGCTATGAAAGTCAAACATGGACAAATGAGGCCCATTACACATAGACCAACATTGTGCTATGAAAGTCAAACATGGACAAATAAGGCCCATTACACAGAAACCAACTTTGTGCTATTAAAGTCAAACATGGACCATTTCTAAATCACATTTAAGAAAGATCAGTACATGTGAGATGCGATGCTTGAGAAAAGTAACGAACAACACAAGAAGAGATAGAATACCAAATGAAACCATAAGAAAAATGGTAGGAACAAAACCCTGCTAAGAATATATAGAACAACAACTGAAATGGTTTGGCCACCTGGTCAGAATGAATCCTCACTAATCACCATCAAGGGCGTTCTTCTCAAGAATGCAGGGAAAAAGACCAAGAAGACGGCCTAGAAGAAGATGGATAGATGCAGTGATAGAGACATGTAACAACAAAGGAAAATCACTAATACAGACAGTTCGAGCAGCTGAAGAACGGCAAATCATATAAACCACGATACCTTTTCGGCACCAGTGAAAAGAGAAAAGAAGACACAGAGATATCAACTCATCTGGAAGACACAGAGATAACAACTCATCTGGAAGACACAGAGATAACAACTCATCTGGAAGACAAATAGATAACAACTCATCTGGAAGACACAGAGATAACAACTCATCTGGAAGACAAGAGATAACAACTCATCTGGAAGACACAGAGATAACAACTCATCTGGAAGACACAGAGATAACAACTCATCTGGAAGACACAGAGATAACAACTCATCTGGAAGACAAATAGATAACAACTCATCTGGAAGACACAGAGATAACAACTCATCTGGAAGACACAGAGATAACAACTCATCTGGAAGACACAGAGATAACAACTCATCTAGAAGACACAGATGTAACAACTCATCTAGAAGACACAGAGATAACAATTCATCTGGAAGACACAGAGATAACAACTCATCTGGAAGACACAGAGATAACAACTCATCTGGAAGACACAGAGATAACAACTCATCTGGAAGACACAGAGATAACAACTCATCTAGAAGACACAGAGATAACAATTCATCTGGAAGACACAGAGATAACAACTCATCTGGAAGACACAGAGATAACAACTCATCTGGAAGACACAGAGATAACAACTCATCTGGAAGACACAGAGATAACAACTTATCTAGAAGACACAGAGATAACAACTCATCTAGAAGACACAGAGATAACAACTCATCTGGAAGAACCCATTTAGAAATCAATATTCAGGGTTTCAGCAAGTCGTGACTGGCCACACGCGATGGGAGCTCATCCAGACAGAAAACGAGACCGAAGCAGGACTATCTGGCTCAAACTGAGGTCATGTAATCTCTTTAATATAGTTTTTTTTTTTTATTTCATTGAAAATAAAGATATAGGGAGCTATATCGCATGCAAACAGATCAAGAAGAAAAGTAAATTTTAAAAAAAAATGTAGACCTTTGAAAGAATAGAAGTTTTGATTAAATTTAGTATTTGTTGATGGATAACACTCATTGAGCATCAGATTCGTCCATAAATGCTCGGACCTTCTCACCCACCCCCCAGTACCAAGTACGTCCCTCAATGGGGAGGTTCGCGACTCCAGCTATGTGCTAAATTTCGATTCTTCTGTGTAAAGTAAAAGTAACAGTAACGTAAAGGTCAAGTACGAGACTTGAATCGGCGTCTTAGCACGCGAGTTTTCACCCATTTGTGCTCGGCCGCCTATTCAGAAGTGTTCGGAGACTTCTGGATAGTGTCGCTTCAAGCATCGAAACTCACGATGCGAGGCGACATTCCTCACCTTCACGGAGTTCTACGCTGGTATCCATTTCTGCCAGCGGCTGGGTCGACAGCGGGGTTATTTTTCCTTTCCGACCACGAGTACAACTCACACTGCTCACAGCGGGAATCGAACACGGGTTGTCCGAACGTCGGTAGTCCAACCGGGTGGTTTTCCCAACTAGGCTACCGAGGCCCTCTTGTGTGTCTCCCTCCAGTGTCTCCCTCCAGTGTCTCCCTCCAGTATCTTCCTCCAGTATCTCCCTCCAGTGTCTCCCTCAGTGTCTCCCTCCAGTGTCTCACTCCAGTGTCTCCCTCCAGCGTCTCCCTCCAGTGTCTCCCTCCAGTGTCTCCCTCCAGCGTCTCCCTCCAGTGTCTCCCTCCAGTGTCTCCCTCCAGCGTCTCCCTCCAGTGTCTCCCTCCAGTGTCTCCCTCCAGTGTCTCCCTCCAGTATCTCCCTCCAGTATCTCCCTCCAGTGTCTCCCTCCAGCGTCTCCCTCCAGTGTCTCCCTCCAGTGTCTCCCTCCAGCGTCTCCCTCCAGTGTCTCCCTCCAGTGTCTCCCTCCAGTGTCTCCCTCCAGCGTCTCCCTCCAGTGTCTCCCTCCAGTGTCTCCCTCCAGCGTCTCCCTCCAGTGTCTCCCTCCAGTGTCTCCCTCCAGCGCCTCCCTCCAGTGTCTCCCTCCATACGTAGCGCAACTTTCTGGCTTCTCCCGATTTGACTCGACGTATGTGTCTTGACATGGCTGTAGATTCATGATCATTCCTTGAAACATTAGCTTTCTATTTCTCCCTGAGTACATTCAAAATATCAGCCGGAAAGAATATAAGTGATAGCTGAAGAACATCCTGAAATTTGGAGTTTCAGCTTTTGTTTTGAGCATCATTGAAAAATCAAGAAACAATCAATAGAAAGACGTACTCGCAACAACAAAAATAGACCTGAAACTTTACAGAGCTTTTGTATTTCATTTTTGTGTGTGTAATTAAGTGTGTAAATCAGTCATTTAATTGTTAGATGTTACTGACATATTTACTCATTAGCATTTCAATTCAGTGGTTAGTGAACTGACCTACAAAGGAAAAGAGGTCGGGTTCGATCCTGTTCAACGGCTTCCGGGTTCATCCAGCCTTAAATGGGTACCGGATTTTTTTCTGGGAGAATAAAGCGGCTCAGACGTAATACCGACCACATTACCTAAAAAATCATGTGCCGAAGGTCTGTAAAAATTATGGTAAAAAAAAGTAAAGTACCCCTGTCACGCCAAGTAGCGTATAGGGAATATGGTGTTAGTGACCATAAATTTTACAGACCTTCAGCACATGATTTTTGGCGTAATGTGGTCGGTATTACGCCTGTGCCGCTTTCCTTTCCCAGAAGAAAAATCCGGTACCCATTAAAGTCTGGGTGAACCCAGAAGCCGTCGGTTGGGATCGAACCCTACCTCTTGTCCTTTGTAGTCCAGTTCACTAACCACTGAGCTATCGCGGCTCAAAAATGATGGTCACTAACACTATATTCCCTATACGCCACTATTCGGGACGGGAATCTTTTCTTTACTTATTTCAATTCATCATCATCATCATCGAGTGTCTTCTCCGCAACGAAGGTTGGCTATCATGGATCGCCATTCTACTCTGTTTCTTGCTTTGATGGTGCAGGCTGTCATATATTGACTTGTCCATCTTTTGATGTTACTCGTCCATGTTAGTGTTTGTCTGCCTCTTTTACCCTGTATTTTTCCTTCCAATATTACTTTTAGTAGGCTGTTGTGTCTTTTAACATGCCCCAAAAATTTCATTTGTCTTGTCTTAATTGTGTTCAGCAGTTCTCTTTTTTATTTTAAGTTGTTTTAAAACTTCATCGTTTGTTATCTTTTGTTTCCATCCAATTCTACCTATTCTTCTATAAATCCACATTTAAAAGGCTTCAATTCTCTGTTGTTTTCCTGTCTAATGTCCATGTTTCTGCACCATACAGGACATTAGATAATAAAACAGAACTTATTTCAATTAAAGTAGATTAAAGTTATCTAGTCATACAAAGTATTAACATACTAACACGAACAAGCATGTTATACAGATCAGAATTTTTCAGCTGCGCTGTATGCTCATTCATTTTGTGTGTGTGTGTTTTTTTAATATTTGTTCATGATGAAAGTTTCTCGCTGTTAACATCGATTTGTTCATGATGAAAGTTTCTCACTGTTAACCTCGATTGGTTCATGATGAAAGTTTCTCACTGTTAACCTCGATTGGTTCATGATGAAAGTTTCTCACTGTTAACCTCGATTGGTTCATGATGAAAGTTTCTCACTGTTAAGCTCGATTGGTTCATGATGAAAGTTTCTCACTGTTAACCTCGATTGGTTCATGATGAAAGTTTCTCGCTGTTAACATCGATTGGTTCATGATGAAAGTTACTCACTGTTAACATCGATTTGTTCATGATGAAAGTTTCTCACTGTTAACATCGATTTGTTCATGATGAAAGTTTCTCACTGTTAACGTCAATTTGTGCATTATGAAAGTTTCTCACTGTTAACCTCGATCTGTTCATGATAAAAGTTTCTCGCTGTTAACCCCGATTGGTTCATGATAAAAGTTTCTCGTTGTTAACCCCGATTGGTTCATGATAAAAGTTTTTCGCTGTTAACCCCGATTGGTTCATGATAAAAGTTACTCGCTGTTAACCCCGATTGGTTCATGATAAAAGTTTCTCGCTGTTAACCCCGATTGGTTCATGATAAAAGTTACTCGCTGTTAACCCCGATTGGTTCATGATAAAAGTTACTCACTGTTAACCCCGATTGGTTCATGATAAAAGTTTCTCGCTGTTAACCCCAATTGGTTCATGATAAAAGTTTCTCGCTGTTAACCCCGATTGGTTCATGATAAAAGTTTCTCGCTGTTAACCCCGATTGGTTCATGATAAAAGTTTCTCGCTGTTAACCCCGATTGGTTCATGATAAAAGTTTCTCACTGTTAACCCCGATTGGTTCATGATAAAAGTTTCTCACTGTTAACCCCGATTGGTTCAAGATAAAAGTTTCTCGCTGTTAACCCAGATTGGTTCATGATTGTAAACCATTCTCCATAATTTATATTGACGTATTTTAAAGAAAAGATTAAAACATGGCGGCCTAGTGGCGGATGTGAGATATCCTGTTAACGCTACATCCCCCACCCCCATCTCCACCTCCCCACCACTCCCAGCTTTCGCCTTAAAAATGTCAAGAAGTTTAACGCTAAAAACACTTGTACGACGGGGACCACTTCTAATGATGAGACCGTGTCTCGTTGTATATATAGCACGTACTTTTTTTTATTATTTTCAGCCTTCATCAGTTAAGTGGTCATGGACGCGATGTGTCGCTAGGTTACGGCCTAGTTGCCATGTTTACGCCTAGCTTTAGACCCAACAGGAGGTCTACAATGCTGTTGGTTATTCGTGGAGCTGCAGCCCTGGTGGGATTGCCGAAACTTCATGCGCGTCAAGAGTTAGGGATTCAGGGGAGTTAAGAGAAGAACTGGGGAGTACATTTTAAATGGTTTACAGTTTCACGCTGCGGAATTTATTGGGGAGAAGACCTGAGCGCTTATGGACCGTTGTTCGATGCACGATGAGAATAATCCGATGATTAATACCTAACTAACTGAAGGATAATCCGATGATTAATAACTAAATAAAGGATAATCCTATGACTACTAATTAACTAACTGAAGGATAATCCGATGACTAATAACTAACTAACTAAAGGATAATCCGATGACTAATAACTAATTAACTAAAGGATAATACGACGATTAATAACTAACTATCTAAAGGATAATACGACGATTAATAACTAATTAACTAAAGGATAATACGACGATTAATAACTAACTAACTAAAGGATAATACGACGATTAATAACTAACTAACTAAAGGATAATCCAATGATTAATAACTAACTAACTAAAGGATAATACGACGATTAATAACTAACTAACTAAAGGATAATACGACGATTAATACCTAACTAACTAAAGGATAATCCTATGACTAATAACTAACTAACTAAAGGATAATCCTACGACTAATAACTAACTAACTAAAGGATAATCCGATGACTAATAACTAACTAAAGGATAATCCTATGACTAATAACTAACTAACTAAAGGATAATCCTACGACTAATAACTAACTAACTAAAGGATAATCCGATGACTAATAACTAACTAAAGGATAATCCTATGACTAATAACTAACTAACTGAAGGATAATCCGATGACTAATAACTAACTAACTAAAGGATAATCCGATGACTAATAACTAACTAACTGAAGGATAATCTGATGACTAATAACTAACTAACTAAAGGATAATACGATGACTAATAACTAACTAACTAAAGGATAATCCGATGACTAATAATTAACTAACTAAAGGATAATCCGATGACTAATAACTAACTAACTAAAGGATAATCCGATGACTAATAACTAACTAACTAAAGGATAATCCTATGACTAATAACTAACTAACTAACTGAAGGATAATCCGATGACTAATAACTAACTAACTAACTAAAGGATAATCCGATGACTAATAACTAACTAACTAAAGGATAATCCGATGACTAATAACTAACTAACTAAAGGATAATCCGATGACTAATAATTAACTAACTAAAGGATAATCCGATGACTAATAACTAATTAACTAACTAACGAACGAATTAGCTAACTAACGGGCTAATTAATTGACAAACTAATCAAATAACTAACTAGTTAACCAATTAGTTAACTACTAACTAACTTACTAACTAACTTGACAATTGACTAACTATTTAATTAACTCTAATTAATTGACTAACAATTGACTAACTAATTAGCTAACTAACTAGCAAACTAGCTAACTAACTAGAGACAAATAATAATAAATGAATATTATTATAGAGGGAAACTTCCGAGGCGATAATCAGCGAATCAATTCAGAGGAAGAGGTATGTTTTCAGCACTCGGAAAAACTGACAAATAATCAACAACAGAAAAAAATATGGACCAAAGCAGGATCGAACCCGTACTCAGGGGCACAGCGCCTTGCCACAAAAAGCCAAACACTAGAGAACACTGCCACTCTGCTAACTTAAAAATTAGCATCGTATGCAATGTCTTTCGCGCAGGTGTTCTCATGACTATAGCATAAGGCCGCGATCATAGCTCGGAAATACAGTGTATTTTTTTTTCTGTTGTTGATTATTCGTCAATTTTTCCGAGTGCAGTAAACATACCTCTTCCTCTGAATTGATTCACTGATTATCGCCTCGGATGTTTCCCTCTATAATAATATTCATTTATTATTATTTGTCTCCAGCCTAAACTACTGGAAACTACTTACTATTCGTGCTGTTTCGTCCTAAATGTTTGTCTGCAACGCAAGTATTCAGCCCTACCCTATCCGGGAGATACTTGTCTTAACAGGAAAAAGTACAGATACACTATATATACCGCCATAGAATATATAAGGAAACAACAGATAAAATGGTTTGCCCACGTGACAAGGCAGAAAGAACAAAACACAACACAACGAGCCTTGAGCAAACGTTCTGAGAACACCAGACCCAAAGGTCGACCACGAAAAACATGGATCGATGGAATATTAGAAGCACTAGGAAACATAACTGTAGCAGAGGCGAAAAGAAGAGCAAAAGACCGCAAATTATAGCTTCCCTCGACGCTGAAAGGCAGATGAGGAAGGAAAGAAGAAGAAGACATATATATATGTTTAATAGATATATTTAATAGATAGATATAGTCACATTGATCGAGAAGGGGATACGAGCAAAGAAATTAGAATCAGACTGGCTAAAGCAGCAATGTCTTTCAGAAGCCTTGAAAAGTTGTGGAAATCAAAACTCATTAGCACAAACACAAAACTTAGGCTATTCAAATCAAATGTACTATCAACCCTTACGTATGCGTGTGAAAGCTGGAAAACAACAAGAGATATAGAAACAAAGTTGAACGCATTCGAAAATAAATGTCTAAGGAAAATACTTGGTATAGAATGGAACGAATTCAAAACAAACGAGGAAATTAGAGAAATCGCCAATCAACCACTAATATCTTCAGTAATAAAGAAAAGACGATGGTCATACGTTGGACATGTGATGAGAAGAGATAATAATCGAATAGCAAAGCAAGCCCTCATATGGGAAACAACAGGTAAAAGAAAAAGAGGAAGACCCAGGGAGACACTGAGAAGAACATTGATGAGAGAGGCAAGAGCAGCAGGAATCGGCTCCCTCAATGAGATAGAACTGCTTGCACAGAACAGAGACAGATGGCGAGATTTGATAAAATATCTTTAAAAGAAAACTGCTAGAACAAAAATTCATATAGGAGAAGGTGTATCTTGGTCTACGCCCTATGGGCCGGTTACGGCTCGAAAGGTCAATAGATATATATATATATATATATATATATATAGTTTCATATCACTCGTAACATGGTGTCAGATCTGAAATAGTCGTGCAGGAGGTCATGAGAGCTACTCGTGCTAATTATAACGATTAAACATGGTCTATTAACTTAAATATAAGCAAACTTTGATAACTAAGTCGAGACACTGATCTATATTAAACACACAAATACACACAATGAAACCACCAAATAACATAACAGTTTTGTCCGTATCAAGAAAACGTAGACAAGCTCAACCCGAGAACATTCCCGACAGGCTACAAGAACATTCCCAAGAGGCCACAAGAACATTGCCGACAGGCCACAAGAACAATCCCGACAGGTCACAAGAACAATCCCGACAGGCCACAAGAGCATTTCCGACAGGCCACAAAAACAATCCCGACAGGCCACAAGAACATTCCCGACAGGCCACAAGAACAATCCCGACAGGCCACAAGAACAATCCCGACAGGCCACAAGAACATTCCCGACAGGCCACACGAACAATCCCGACAGGCCACAAGAATATTCCCGACAGGCCACAAAGGGAACGGTTTATATTTGGGAAGACTGGTCACGGAAAGAGTAAAACGTTAATCTTTCTTTCTGACGTCATTAGCTACAAATTCCCTGATATAAATATGCAAGAAAGGAAACCGGAAGTATAGGATGATGTCACAATATTCTACAAACAAACGAGTTTCTCCGGTGGGATTGTGAGGAAGTGCAATGCATGTAGCAATAAGTGTGTACAGGATGTAGCAATAAGTGTGTACATGATGTAGCAATAAGTGTGTACAGGATGTAGCAATAAGTGTGTACGGGATGTAGCAATAATTGTGTACGGGATGTAGCAATAATTGTGTACGAGATGTAGCAATAATTGTGTATAGGATGTAGCAATAATTATGTATGAGATGTAGCAATAATTGTACACAAGATGTAGCAATAATTGTGTACGGGATGTAGCAATAATTGGGTACGAGATGTAGCAATAATTGTGTACGAGATGTAGCAATAATCGTACACGAGATGTAGCAATAATTGTGTATGAGAAGTAGCAATAATCGTACACGAGATGTAGCAATAATCGCGTACGAGATGTAGCAATAATTATGTACGAGATGTAGCAATAATTGTGTACGAGATGTAGCAATAATTGTGTAAGAGACGTAGGAATAATTGTGTACGAGATGTAGCAATAATTTTGTACGAGATGTAGCAATAATTGTGTACGAGATGTAGCAATAATTTTGTACGAGATGTTGCAATACTCGTACACGAGATGTAGCAATAATTGTGTACGCGATGTAGCAATATTCGTACACGAGATGTAGCAATAATTGTGTACGAGATGTAGCAATAATTGTGTACGAGATGTAGCAATAATTGTGTACGAGATGTTGCAATAATTTTGTACGAGATGTAGCAATAATCGTACACGAGATGTAGCAATAATTGTGTACGGGATGTAGCAATAATTGTGTACGAAATGTAGCAATAATCGTACACGAGATGTAGCAATAATTGTGTACGGAATATAGCAATAATTGTATACGGGATGTAGCAATAATTGTGTACGAGATGTAGCAATAATTGTGTACGAGATGTAGCAATAATTGTACACGAGATGTAGCAATAATTGTGTACGAGAAGTAGCAATAATCGTACACGAGATGTAGCAATAATTGTGTACGAGATGTAGCAATAATTGTGTACGAGATGTAGCAATAATTGTGTAAGAGATGTAGCAATAATTGTGTACGAGATGTAGCAATAATCGTACACGAGATGTAGCAATAATTGTGTACGAGATGTAGCAATAATTGTGTACGAGAAGTAGCAATAATTGTGTACGGGATATAGCAATAATTGTGTACGAGATGTAGCAATAATTGTGTACGAGATGTAGCAATAATCGTACACGAGATGTAGCAATAATCGTACACGAGATGTAGCAATAATTGTGTACGAGATGTAGCAATAATTGTGTACGAGATGTAGCTAATAATTGTTTACGAGATGTAGCAATAATTTTGTACGAGATGTAGCAATAATTTTGTACGAGATGTAGCAATAATTGTGTACGAGATGTAGCAATAATTGTACATGGTATGTAGCAATAACCGTACACGTTACGTATCATTAAATGTACACATGGTTGAAAGGACATTATGGTGAGAATATGGAGTTACAAGTCAACAGAAGTATCTGGTTACGTTATGCTATGATCATCATTACCGCACATCGGAATATCCCATAGGTGCTCCGATTTTCTCCGCGAAATATCGAGAATCTCCGAGGAGAACCTGGAGCAATCTGCACGAACGTGTTCACTTTTCTAGATGCGCCCATCTTTACTCCCGCCACCATCATCCGAAGGAAAGACGTGGACTCATGGTTTTCAAGGTCCTGTGCCCTTACTGTGTAACCTTCAATTTTTCTAATATTTCTCCCATGTTAAATCTTCATATATAATTTATGTGTAAACTCTTATCTTCTTTATATATTCGTCCTGTATTTGTAACCTCTTATATGTAGTTTATTGTAGCCTGTGTGTTTCTTGACTTCCAAAAGTGGTAAGGGTATTTAATATTTCAAACGTCAACAGTTTATTAAATCAATTTACAACACAAATCGTCTATGAACAATCCTATAAAAATATTTATATCAACAGTAGAGGATCTCTGGCCACACGAGTCCTCCACACACACTTCATTCAAGATGAACAGTTGATCAAATCACTTTACAACACAAATCGTCTATGAACTCACTGAACAATCCTATGAATAACGTTCATATCAACGGTGGGGGGATCTCTGGCAGCCCGAGTCTTCCATGCATGACTCGCTCAAGTGATCACTGATCAGCTGCCCTTTTCCCTGTTCATCTCTGGCAGCCCGAGTCTTCCATACACGACTCGCTCAAGTGATCACTGATCATCTGCCCTTTTCCCTGTTCATCTCTGGCCAGCGGCCTCCAACAGTCAACCCTCTCTCTCTTTGGCCAACTTTCTAACCGCCCCTCAAACTACGTCATCGTATTTTTACGTCACTTTTTACTCTCCGCGCACTGTATTGCACTACCTATTGTGGCGTGCAAACAGTTTATCAATTCCATCTTCAATTCCGTCTCTTCACCTTTTGGTGCGCAATTTCGCGTCTACAACCGCATGTCGGAGGGTATTAATTACATCTGCCTGAACCATTGGTTGACCATCTTCAACGGCAGCACAGCTAGCCAACGTGTGCGCTCTTTCATTTTCCCGTATGTCCACATTTCCCGGGACGTAAAGAAAGGTAAGGTAAAGGAAACGTACGAGACTTGAACCGGCGTCTTAGCACGCGAGTTTCCACCCATATGTGCTTGGCCGCCTATCCAGAAATGTTCGGAGATTCCTGGATAGTGTCGCTTCAAGCATCGAAACTCACAACGCGAAGCGACATTCCTCACCTTCCCAGAGTAATACTCTGGTACCCATTTCTGCCAACGGCTGGGTTGACCTTGGGAGTATTTTTTTTTCAAACCACGAGTACAACTCACACTGCTCCCAGCGGGAATCGAACACGGGTTGCCCAGTTGGGTGGTTTTCCCAACTAGGCTACCGAGACCCCCATAAAACAAAGGTGACTCGCGTATCGTTGACTTTTGTAATGGCTCGACCCATTCCCAGCGGATGTGTGAAAGAAGTCATAGCTACACCACGAATTTAACGAACAAAATAATTGATGTATAAGTTTGGAAAAGGCCCGAAATATATCGTCAATTTCACCCGAGAACATGAATAGATGAACACGTCTATTGTTAAACAAAAAACAGAATATGAAGCAAAAGTCAAATTTAACAGCAAGATTCAATTTTAATAAGAGGATATTTAGCAAGACGCCAACAGGGGTGTATCTGTGCAATGTCGTTAAATTAGATCGAAGAAAGAAGGTGAAGTAGAAATAGAAGATGATTATTGTGCCAGATTAGTCAAGAAAAGACGATGGTCATATGTTGGACATGTGATGAGAAGAGATAATAACCGAATAGGAAAACAAGCCCTCATATGGGAAACAACAGGTAAGAGGAAAAGAGGAAGACCCAGAGAGACACTGAGAAGAACATTGGTGAGAGGGGCAAGAGCAGCAGGATTCGGCTCCCTCAATGAGATAGAGCTGCTTGCACAGAACAGAGGCAAATGGCGAGATTTGATAAAATGTCTTTAAAAGAATTGAAAACTGCTAGAATAAAAATTTAGATAAGAGAAGGGGTATCTTGGTCTACACCCTATGAGACGGCTGCGGCTCGAAAGGTGGATGGATGAATGGATGGATGGATGAATGGATGGATGGATAGATGGATGGATGGATGGATGGATGGATGGATGGATGGATGGATGGATGGAAGGACGAACGGACGGACGGACGGGCGGGCGGGCGGGTTGGCGGACGGACGGGCGGGCGGGCGGGCGGGCGGGCGGACGGACGGACGGATGGACGGATGGAAGATAGGTTGGATGGATGGATGGATTGTACCAGAAGTGATATAAATTAACCTTAAATCTGCCAACATATTACCTCGACTCGCTATCAACGTGTAAAGTTGTCCCATCAACGTGAGAAGTGGTCAAGTCAAAACTAACAAAACAACGAATCAATTCAGATGAAGACGTATGTTTACAGCACTCGGAAAAAATGACAAATATTCAAAAACAGAAAAACAAAAACGAAGAATAATATATGGACCAAAGCAGGATCGAACCCGTACTCAGTGGCACAACGCCTTGCCACGAAAAGCCAAACGCTAGGGAAACAAACAAACAAAACAAACACAGACACTTACTTTGGGTCTTGATGGGGTTATCATCTGCATGAACTGCCCGGCGTTCAGAATCTGAATGTCCTCTCGCTCAATCTTCCAGGCCAGCCTCTCTAATTTCTGCTCGTACATGTAGTGCCTTCAAAGAGAAAGTCGAGAACAGATCATCAACTTTTGATTATTAAGAAATTTTCAAAATGGCGGGTAAGTTAGTTGGTAAACGTCCTGGCCAACTTGGGTCAGCAACACGTTAGTGTCAAAAAGGTATGGTATTTTTATATAATCCATTATTAGTAAACAGAAAAATTATTAAATACGCGCATCTTCCCGATAGCAACAAACAGTTGTAAATTATGGACAATCTTATAAACAACAAGGAAGAAAATATATTAATTCGAAACAAAATGCTACAGAAGAACCCTTTAAGATAGCTTGAATATTGAAAAAGAGCAATGAAGATATATTAAAAGATTGAAACATTTAAAAGAACGGGCCTAGAAACACAATTCTACATAGGAAATTAAAATACTATGGCCATGTCAAAAGACGCGGTGAGCGGGAAAGATCAATCATGGAGGGCATGGTTCCTGGGCGACGATTGAGGAGCAGACCAAGAAGAAGGTGGTTTCAAGACATCAGCTAGACCTTGAACATGACAACAGAAAAAGTGGGTGATCTTGCTAATAACAGAGATTATTTCAGACGTGCTGCTGTGAATGCAACGTTCTGTGGGTGATCTGGCTACAGAGAGATTCTTTCAGACATGCTGCTGTGAATGCAACGTTCTGTGGGTGATCTTGCTAATAACAGAGATTCTATCAGACGTGCTGCTGTGAATGCAACGTTCTGTGGGTGATCTGGCTACAGAGAGATTCTTTCAGACATGCTGCTGTGAATGCAACGTTCTGTGGGTGATCTGGCTACAGAGAGATTCTTTCAGACGTGCTGCTGTGATCTCATCATAACTTAACTGCCCATCTTAACTCCGTGCCCTTTCAGCATCATCCGAGAGCATTAAAGACGTCTGCCTGATCCATTGGTTTACCGGATTCACCGACAGCGCAGCTAGCCAACCTGTCCGCTCTTTCATTTCCCTGTACTCCCGCATGTCCAGGGACGTAGACAAAGGAGACCCTACGTATTTTTTTTTATTTCTGCAACGACTCTACCCATTGCTTATGTACACAACCCGCCTCCACTTGTCTTATCATGCTCATGGAATCACTCAGTATACAGGCGTGGGTGTAGTCTTGTGACTCTAACCAGATGAATGTCTTGGTCACTGCCATCACCTCCATCGTCACGCTACTCGTGGTCATAACGTATGCACCACTGTCTTCTTTGACTATTCTGCCTGCCGAGCGTGTTGTAAATGCCCAAGCACTCCTTTGGTGTCGTATTACATATCCGTCTGTATAGATGACTACATCTTTCTCATCGGTGTTATCCCAGATGAGACCGTTGACCTCCGCATTGACCACGACTGAATTCTGTTCCCTACATTTCCTGTCGAGTGTGACAATACACGAGAATGTGCCCCTGAATGACATAGGCACCAGCATCCACTCCTCGACTATGTAGATGTTGGTAAGCCAACAAACATATGATGATAATGATGATGATGATGATGATGATGATGATGATGATAATGATGATGATGATGAGATTATTCATGACGATTATGACGCTAATGAACGAGACGAAGGATTAACATGAAGTAGAAGCAGAAAAAAAAAAGAAAAAAAAAAAAAAAAACTCCCCAACACACTGCGACATAAAACTACAACACCCTCAACATGGTATCTCAGTCAACTCTGATTCTGTCGATTATGACAAGAATGTATAAATTACATGAGTGAATGACGAAATTAACAGTAAATGAGGATAACATTACTAACCTTATTCATCATCAAGTACCGGGCCTGCTGGCGTAGGTGATCATGTCTCTCCACAACTTTCGATCTCGACAGTTATTTATCATTTCTATTGTTGACCTTCTGCCAAGCCATTCTCATAAAATGTCTGGTATTTTTTTTTCTCTTTCCTTCACTCTATCTCTTCGTCCCTCAATTTTTTCCAGTTGTTACAATATATTCCAGCTGTTCTCTTCTCATTAAGTGACCAGAAAATGATGATTGTTTCTTCCTAACATTGGAAATTATCTCTCTTTATGCTTTGGCATCTTTCAGGACGTTTTCATTACTCTTCTTAACTGTCCTTGGTATTCTCAACATTCTTCTGTAATACCACATTTCTACAGACTCCAATTATTTTCTTGCCTGTTGTCCTATTGTCCATGATTCACATCCATATGTTAAGACTGGCTCTACATAACATTTAAGAACTCTTTTTCTTGTTTCTATTGTCAAAAACGAATTACATAATATCTTCCTCATTTTGTGGAAAGCTGCTCTTACTAACCTTATTACCAGGATAAAAATGACGACGACGAAGAGGACGAAAACAACAACTCCGACGCTGGGGACAACAATTTTCCACATAGGAGCTGTTGTGATAAATAGAGAAGATTCGTTCAGATAATAAGATTAACAATAAGAGAACACGTGATAATGTTCTGATAAGATATACAAGATGTAAGTGAAGGAACAATTAAGTATAACTACAGTTAGTTACACACATACTGGTAATTAAATAGTTTTAAAATGTATATACTTACTCTTCCTCTCTTTTCCTGTCTCTCTCTCTCTCTCTCTCTCTCTCTCAGTCTTTCTCTTTCTCTCTCTCTCTATATATATATATATATCCCTTTCTCTCTATCTCTCTCTTTCCTTCTAAATCTATTTCTCCCTTTCTCTCATATCTCTTTCTATTGCTATATCACTCTCCATCTATCTCTATATATCGCTCTCTCTCTCTCTCTCTATATATATATATATATATATATATATATATATTCTCTTTTTCTCTCTATATCACTCTCTTTCTCTCTTATTTCTCTCTTATCTCTCTCTTTCTCTCTCTCTCTATCTCTCTTTCTTTATCCCAATGTGTCTCTCTATCTCTATATTTATCTCTCTATATATCTTTCTCTCTGTCTCTCTATCTTTACATATCTCTGTCTCCTTTTCTCTGTCTATCTCTCTCTCTGTATATATATATATTTATCTCTCCATCTCTATCTCTCTATATCTTGTTTTTTTTTACTCTCTTATTACCTCGCCAAATAAACATTAATATTATTAAAATAATTAGTAATGTTTCCAAATCTAAACATATTTCAGCACTCCATTCAGAAGATGTAGTATTTCGCAGCTTCCCATGTTTCCTATTTCGTTTTGTTATCTACAGATACTCAAGTAGAAGTTCCTGCCCTGCCTGGCTAGGCGTATGAGGCATATGATGTTAGTGACAATATATTTCTATGACCACAGCACATTTTTGGTAATGTGGTCGGTATCACGTCAGGCCGTTCCAGATTGCGCAACCAGTATGTGTCACTGGAAGTTAGAAGAAAAAAATCTTTTCACTGTAATGTAGAGCTACTTTCACGTGACAGAAGTGACGCCATGGACAACAGGGCAGCAGGCAATCAAATTGTTGGAGGCCATAGCGATCTAGTTTTACAGAGGAATGTTGAGAATACCGTAGACAGTTGAGTAAAGACGTTATAGAAGAGGTCTATACGATTGTTACTAACATCTGGGAGAAACAAGTCATGTGATGAGAAGGTGGTGATACGTTCGTCATGGGATGAGAAGGTGGTGATACGTTCGTCATGTGATGAGAAGGTGGTGATATGTTCGTCATGTGATGAGAAGGTGGTGATACGTTCGTCATGTGATGAGAAGGTGGGGATACGTTCATCGATACGTTCATCATGTGATGAGAAGGTGGGGATACGTCCGCCATGTGATGAGAAGTTTGGCGTACGTCCGTCATGTGGTGAAAAGTTTCGCAGACGTCCGTCATGTGATGAGAGGGAATAATTAGAGAATTACAAGCAAGTCCTCAAAAGGAAAACAAGAGGTGAAAAAAATGAGGTCTACTTAAAGGGACACCGAAAAGAGCATGAGCATCAACTCCCGCGCTGGGAATGAGAAGCTCCTCTTGAACAAATGGTAACGTGATACACTGAAACCCATGACGTACAAAGCAATGAAAGAATGTTTGACGTAAGAAAATGATTATAATAAAGAAATGACATCATTGTACTACAGTCAAACTCATAGGTGCCTAATTCCATCTAACAGACGACAATGTGTATGTGTGGTGACCGACGTTCGATGGTCTAAAACGTACGCTCCTATGTTGTTTTTCATTTGTTCTATGATGTATGTACCTATTTCTGTAGTTTGTGATTTTTTGTACAATTTAAACTAAAACAGCACGTTAATTAAATAGAATTCTAATAATTATAAAATAAAAATAAATTAAATTATATAGTACTATAATTAAACATAATATATGAATAGTAATAATCATCATCATGTGCTATACCGGTTGGCGTAGGCGATCATGTCCTTCCACAATCTTCTTTCTACGTATCAGTTCTGTTGTTGACTGTTTTCCATGCCATGACACCAAGCTATCCCACTTATCCTCTCTTTGTCGTCCGTGATCTCTCTTTCCTTTTATTTTGCCAGTTGTAACCAAGTATTCCAACTGTCCTCTTCTCATGACGTGCTAAAAAAATGATGATTGTGTCTTTCTGATCTTTTTTTAGGAGTTCCTTTTTAAATAATTCATTAAAAGTTTCCTTTTTTAGAATAATACTATATAATAATAATAACATAATGTAAAATATATATTACAAATCAAAATAAAATAAATATAAATAAAGTTAATGATGAACCATCATTCAATCATGGTTGTTTACTAGTTTCACGACGTACTCTATTTCTGCTTAAACGAGTGATCCTCCCCTCCGATTGACCGCACTTATTTGAATGTATGAACTGCCTCTAGTTTCTATACATTTAATTGTATTTTTTCATCAAGTTTTAAGTTTGGGATTAGGCTATTGCTCTCGGTAACCCGGGGGTCTTCTATTGACAGATGGCGAATGACTGAATAAAGTGAAAAAGTACGTTACTCTGAACAGATATGTAGTACGACGCTAAACTCGTAAATTACCTCAACCATAACATTAATTAAACAAATTAATTCCAAACATACTTTCCGAGTTTTTACATGACAAATTGTCAAAACCACATTCCGGGTTGCTAACTGGCATGCGTCCACCGACCCACACAACAGGATGTTCGGATGTGTATACCTGTCATGAAATTAGAAGAAAATAGAATTGTTCTGTTTCCTGATTCAAGGCTAATATATATATTTTCATTAGTTCAATGGCCACATATGATAACACTTCATTCTCTAGAGGAAAACGAAAATGAGACATCGAAGAGACTGCAGATAAAGATCAACAGCTTTTCTCTAATATTGATTTGCAATACATTCATATGTTTATGACTTTCACTGATTTATTGTATGCTCAGACGTCTATAACTTTCACTGATTTACATTCGTTTCAGACATGTGATTTCATCTGATTTATTTTATGCTCAGACGCCTATAATTTTCACTGATTTATTTTATGTTCAGACGTCAATACCTTTCACTGATTTATTTTATACTCAGACTTATGACCAAAACTTTTATCTTTTCATTTTTATACTTTCATTTTTTAATCTCATAATTAGTATCATCTTATCATTTATCTTCCCACATATATCATTATCATCATCATCGAGTGCCGTCTCCATAACGAAGGTTGGCTACCATGGAGCGCCATTCTACTTGGTCTCTTCCTTGTCATAGGCAAAATAAAGTTCTCTTTGTTATATTTTATTATTGCTGTTTGCTCCCAGTATAAATTACATATTAGTCGATGTCCATGTTATCTAGAAGTATCTCTTTTAGGCATTATATAATTTGTTTGTGGTGTATTCTATCAACAGAGCGACCCTCGTAGGAGGCAGGAGAGATGGACGCAGCCACCCTGGTGGAACGTAGAAGTCGAGGAAGGTTGGCGGAGCAAGAGACAAACGGCCAAGACATGGCAGAAAGCCAGAAGGAATGGAAGAACACAACCTGAGCTCTTGAAGCGTCTGAAAGAAGAGGTCGACCAACAAATGATGCACTTTAAACTATGTGCTAAGCAGGCAAAGGATGTCAAATGGGATGATTTCTGTAAAAAAAAAAGTGCGCTCAGAAAAATCGCTAGCCACATTTGGTGCCTCCATCAGAGCATGAATGGCACAACACGACAAAGAGGCATACCAGACTTTCAGAGCACAGGCCGGATATGGCACAGGTCTGTTGAGAGCAAAGGGAAGGCCCTTACATTGAGCAGACTGACCAAAGAAATGAGGCTGTAGGAATGAAGATACGGGGGCCGCTGTCAGAATTGTGTAAGGATGTAGGGCTGGAAGAAGATCTCACAATCACAACCGATACCATTCGCACGACACTTAAAAGTTCACACAACACTGCTCCTGGTCCAGATGGTGTTCGGTACGATGACATAGGCGATTTAGCTGATGACGACTTGACAAAACTGGCCAAAGAGTTTGATGCCATCATTCGACATGGCCAGATTAAGGATGAATGGCTATACAGCTATTAACTATCGCTACCGATGCCATACAAGGACCATTCTCAGATCAGTGCCTACAGAATCATCACGATGCAGAACACTGCGGGTTAGCTGCTGGAGAAAAAATTTGGCCGTGAAATCACCTGTCACCTTGAACAGAAACGCGCATTCCCTTCCACATTCGGAGGTAATAGATATAACAAAGAGACATGGCTCAATGCGGCAGTCTTCGCATATGACGTCTTCGAAGGCATCCACAGACGAAAGGAGACATGTGCTGCTGCTATAGATCTGGAGGATGCATACAACATGGTACCTACCATTTGAATATCCCATGCACATGTTCCTCAAACTGACGGTGTACCCATTCACCATTAGATGGATCGCTGCTGCACTGTTTCAGAGGAAGGTGATACTCAGATGTGGAAGTTGGTCTTCCGAGCCAACATCCATTTGTCCAGGGCTGCCACAAGGCTCACCATTGTCACCAGTTCTATTTAACGTGTACACAATAACGATCACGGAACAACAGCTGGATGGGAGGGGAAGAACTATGACTTTTGCTGATGGTATTCTGGTACATTGACAGGGAAAAGACAGAAGTCAAATCGCCTCCACAATACAAGACGAACACGATCGCACTTTTTCCTGGTGTGGGGTTTCAGGTGCCTTGGTTAATCCTAATAAAGTATCAGTTTCATGGTTCTCCATTAACAATCATATCGTTAATACGACCACACAGGTAATACGAATGGGAGCTGATGAGGTGACCAGGGACAAGTTGATGACATACCTCGGAGTTAAGTTTGATCGCAGCCTGTGTTTTCGAGACCACGTTGACTATGTGATAACAAAATCCCACAAAGGATAAGCCGCCTTGAAGGTGATGGCAGCTGCCAACATCGAGCAGAGGCTACTTACTCTTCTGTTCCAGGGATTAGTCCTCGCACCAATCGAGTATGCCCTGCCAATTCTTACTGTCAGTATGACGCAAATTGATAGGCTGGAGAAAATACAAAATGAAGCCATGCGCATTATCTTGGGGTGTACGAGGGATATTCCCTGTGTAGCAATGAGGTATCTTCTTGACTTTCCAACCATGCATGCCAGGATCAAGATCTGGAGGACACAAGCATACCTGAAGATTAGTGCAGATAAAAAGCATCCATTACACTACGAGCTCAACACAGGGAAATGGGCCAGGTTAAAAAGAGGCAAATCGTGGGTGGGCCGAGCAGAAGATGTCAACAAACAGGTCTGTGGGCTTACCAATATCAACGTTGGTGAGGAGTGGATGCCGGTGCCTACGTCATTCAAGGGGATTATCTCGTGTATTGTCACAATCGACAGGAAAAGTAGGGAACAGAACCCGGTCGTGGTTAATGCTGAGGTCGGCGGTCTCATCTAGGATAACACAGATGTCAAAGATGCAGTCATCTATACAGACGGATCTGTAAGACGACACCAAAGAAGTGCATGGACATTTACAGCACGCTCAGCATACAGAATAGTCAAGGAAGATAGTAGTGCATACGTCATGACGACGAGTAGCATGACGATGGAGGTGATGGCAGTGACCAGGGCATTCAACCGGTTAGAGTCACAAGACTACACCCATGCATGTATACTGAGTGATTCGATGAGCATGATTAAAAAGTGGAGGCAGGCTCTGTTCGCATGCAATGGTTATAGTCATTGCAGAAGTAAAAAATACGTAAGGTCACCTTTGTCTATGTCCCTGGACATGCGGGAGTACGGGGAAATGAAAGAGCGGGCAGGTTGGCTAGCTGCGCTGTCTTTGAGGACGGTAAACTAATGGATCGGGCGGACATCATCAACGCCCTCCGAGATGTGGGAAGAGCACAGGACTTCGACCACCACAAATCCACATCACTTCTTCGGATGAAAGAGATGGGAGTTAATGTGGGCACAACCAGAAATGAGAAACTTAGTGGCCGTGTAAGAAGACTTATCAACCAACATAGAACTGGAGTTGTTAGTCGCTGGACACTGTGGGACTTGCTGAGGAGGGGATCTGAGCACCTATGGACATATTCGGAGTGCAATTATGATGACCCGCTAATAACTCAATAACTCTATCAAAAGCTTTGGTGTAGTCTATGAAGTAGGCATATATTGTTTTTTTTTGTTTACTTCTGTGTACTTTTCTATTAATGTTCTCATGTAGAATATGGCATCTTTTGTCCCACTATTTTTCCTGAATCCAAATTGTTGCTCCTCTAATTCAGTATTGATTTTATTCTGAATCCTTCCTTGTAACAAGATTTTTGTAACATGACTCATTAGGCTTATTGTTCTAAAATCACTGCATTCAACTGCACCATTCCTTTTAGGCAATGCAATGAAAGTTGATGTTTTTAGTTCAATTGGTATGTATCCTATGTTTTATATGTCATTGCATATGTCTGTCATCACTTCAATGCCAAAATCTTCTAGTGCCTGTATCATCTCTATCTGTATGCTGTCAGGTCCTGCTGCTTTTTCCTTGTTTCATTGTTTTTGTATTGATTTTTTCAACTCAGATTTTAGCACATATATCACTCTTGAATATTATCATTCCAAAATGAATCCCCGCATCTTCTATCTTCCTAACTACTTTCCCCCCAGCTATTATCTTCCCAACTCTCATTCTCCCATTTTTTTTATACTCCCAATTGTTTATCTAATATGTTTTTTCCTATTATCTTTCATCATCACACTTATATCCCTCCCAGCTCATGCCCTTCAACTATTGCCACCCCACTGTTATCCTTAAAATTGATCATCTTTCAACTATTAACTTGGCAAACTACATTCTCCTAACTTTTGCCTTCGTAACACAACCATCCATACCAATCTTATCGTGTCAACATTTACCTTCATTATTTTTGTCCGTCCAACTTTTATCTTCATAAATGTTAACCTCCAAAATCTTGTCCTTACAACTTTTATAATCATAAATGTTATCTTCCAAAATGTTGTCCTTACAACTGTTATAATCATAAATGTTATCTTCCAAAATGTTATCCTTACAATTTTTATAATCATAAATGTTATCCTCCAAAATGTTATCCTTACAACTTTTATAATCATAAATGTTATCCTCCAAAATGTTATCCTTACAACTTTTATAATCATAAATGTTATCCTCCAAAATGTTGTCCTTACAACTTTTATAATAATAAATGTTATCCTCCAAAATCTTGTTCTTACAAATTTTATCTTCCAAAATGTTATCCTTAAAATTTCTATCTTCATAATTGTATCCTCCAAAATCGTATCATTACACTTTTATCTTCATAAATTTTAAAGTTTAAAATATTATACTTCCAACTTTTATCTTCATAAATTTTAAAGTTTAAAATATTATACTTCCAACTTTTATCTTCATAAATTTTAAAGTTTAAAATATTATACTTCCAACTTTTATCTTCATAAATTTTAAAGTTTAAAATATTATACTTCCAACTTTTATCTTCATAAATTTTAAGGTTTAAAATATTAAACTTCCAACTTTTATCTTCATAAATTTTAAGGTTTAAAATATTATACTTCCAACTTTTATCTTCATAAATTTTAAGGTTTAAAATATTATACTTCCAACTTTTATCTTCATAAATTGTATCCTTCCGAACTGTATCCTGTTAACGCTTAACCTCTTAACCTAATACCTCTCAACTTTGACCTTGCTTACCGGTTCATTTCCTTCATTGTATTTAAAGGAACCGACCTCGTGGAGATGTGGTACCGTATCTGGGTTGTCGTTATAGAACAGGCTTTCCACTTTGTATGTTCCCTCGCTCTCTCCGTTGTTGTGGATCCATATGCTGTTCCCTAGGATACCTGGTCGGGGTTTGGAAGAGAGAGGACGAGTTTGATAGCGAAGTGAGTGTGCTTGTAGGTGGGTGAGTGAGTCACTGAGTGTGTGTGTGGGTAGGTGACTGATTATGTGTGTGTGTGGGTGAATGAGTCATTGAGTATGTGTGAGTGCGTGTATGAATGTGAGTGCCTGAGAGTGTGTGTGTGTGTGTGTGGGTGGGTGAGTGAATTAATGTATGCGGGTGTGTGTGGGTGAGTGGGTGGGTCAGCGTCGGTGTGGGAGGGTGAGTGTGTTTGTGTGTGCGGGTGGGTGAGACTGCATGGGTGGGTGAGTGAATGTGGGTGCGTGAGTGAGTGTGTGCGGGTGGGTATGTGTGTGGGGGAGTGGTGGGTGAGTGAGTGAGTGTGTGCTGGTGGATATGTGTGTGGGGGAGTGGTGGGTGAGTGAGGGTGTGTGGTGGTTATGTGTGGGTGAGTGTGGGTGAGTGTGTTTGTGTGTGTGGTGTGAGTCTAAGTTGGTGGGTAAATTAGTGTGGGTGAGTATGCGTGTGTGTGGATGAATGAGTAAGTGTGTTTGTAGGTGAGTTGAGTGTATCAGTAAGTGGTTTATTGCTTGAGTGAGCGAGTAATTTAGTCTTTCAGCGTGAAAGTGAGTAAAAGGACAGGTGGTGGGTGGATAAGTGTATGCGTGGTGGAGTGAGTAAGTGATCTATTGTTTGAGTGAGCGAGTGACTTAATGTTTCAGGGTGTGAGTGAGTGGGTAAATGGATGAATTATTGGGTGTGTCAAAAATCAGTGAGTGGTTGTGTGAATCAGTCAGTGAATCAGTCAGTGAATCAGTCAGTCAATTAATCAGCACGTCAGTCAAAATCAATCACTCATTGATAGGCTGTGACCTGTTAATAAAATCCGGTAAAATATCCAACTGCTATTGGACACTCTCTGTGTACGGCGATGACGGCCCCACATTCATTAACACAACAATTAAAAGACTTCTAAATTTATTTAAAAGCCCCAGTATCATCATCAGGTCGCATGCCTTTTCCAGAACGTTGCATTGATTACAGCCCGTCTGAAATAATCTCTGTCTCTAGCTAGATCTCCAACACAACGTTGTATTCACTATAGCCTGTCTGAAAGAATCTCTTTCTATAGCCAGCTCTCGCACAGAAAGTTGCATTCATCACATCCCGTCTGAAAGAATCTTTGTCTCTAGCCAGATCTCCAACAGAAAAGTGCATTCATCACATCCCGTGTGAAGGAATCTTTGTCTCTAGCCAGATCTCCAACAGAAAAGTGCATTCATTACATCCCGTCTGAAGGAATCTTTGTCTCTAGCCAGATCTCCAACAGAAAAGTGCATTCACCACAACCCGTCTGTAAGAATCTGTCTCTAGCCAGATCTCCCACAGAAAGTTGCATTCATAACAACCCGTCTGAAAGAATCTTTGTCTCTAGCCAGATCTCCCACAGAAAGTTGCATTCATAACAACCCGTCTGAAAGAATCTTTGTCTCTAGCCAGATCTTCCACAGAAAGTTGCATTCATAACAACCCGTCTGAAAGAATCTTTGTCTCTAGCCAGATCTCCCACAGAAAGTTGCATTCATAACATCCCGTCTGAAAGAATCTTTGTCTCAAGCCAGATCTCCAACAGAAAGTTGCATTCATCACAGCCTGTCTGAAAAAATCCCCGTCTCTAGTAATAAATAAATACAAAATATGGATTGAAGGAATATTAGAAACACATGAAACATAACAGCAGAGGCAAAAACAAGAGGAAAAGACCGCAAATTATATCTCCGCACGACGCTGAAAGGCAAATGAGAAAGAAAGAAGAAGCTCCGATGTAAGTGTATAATACCTTACGATTTAAAGTGTTTGTTCGTTTTTCACTTCTATTGTGATCGCAACATTTTTCACTTCTATGGTGGTCGCTAAGTTTTTTACTCCTATGGTGGTCGCTACATTTTTTACTCCTATGGTGCTCGCTACATTCTTTACTCCTATGGTGGTCGCTACATTTTTACTTCTGTGGTGGTCGCTACATTTTTTACTTCTATGGTGGTCGCTACATTTTTTACTCCTATGGTGCTCGCTACATTCTTTACTCCTATGGTGGTCGCTACATTTTTTACTCCTATGGTGCTCGCTACATTCTTTACTCCTATGGTGGTCGCTACATTCTTTACTCCTATGGTGCTCGCTACATTCTTTACTTCTATGGTGGTCGCTACATTCTTTACTCCTATGGTGGTCGCTAAGTTTTTCACTTCTATGGTGGTCGCTACATTTTTTACTTCTATGGTGGTCGCTACATTTTTTACTTCTATGGTGGTCGCTACATTCTTTACTCCTATGGTGGTCGCTACATTTTTCACTTCTAATGGTGGTCGCTACATTTTTCACTTCTATCGTGGTCGCTACATTTGTCACTTCTATCGTGCTCGCTACATTTTTCACTTCTATGGTGGTCGCTACATTTTTCAATTCTATCGTGGTCGCTACATTTTTCAATTCTATCGTTGTCGCTACATTTTTCAATTCTATGGTGGTCGCTACATGTTTAACTTCTATGGTGGTCGCTACATTTTTAACTTCTATCGTGGTTGTTACATTTTTCACTTCTATCGTGCTCGCTACATTTTTCACTTCTGTGGTGGTCGCTACATTTTTCACTTCTATGGTGGTCGCTACATTTTTCACTTCTATCGTAGTCGCTACATTTTTTCCTTCTATGGTGGTCGCTACATTTTTCACTTCTATCGTGGTTGTTACATTTTTCACTTCTATCGTGGTCGCTACATTTTTCACTTCTATCGTGCTCGCTACATTTTTCACTTCTGTGGTGGTCGCTACATTTTTCACTTCTATGGTGGTCGCTACATTTTTCACTTCTATCGTAGTCGCTACATTTTTTCCTTCTATGGTGGTCGCTACATTTTTCACTTCTATGGTGGTTGTTACATTTTTCACTTTATCGTGGTTGTTACATTTTTCACTTCTATCGTGTTTTTTACATTTTTCACTTCTATGGTGGTCGCTACATTTTTCACTTCTATCGTGGTCGCTACATTTTTCACTTCTATCGTGGTCGTTATATTTTTCACTTCTATCGTGGTTGTTACATTTTTCACGTCTATCGTGGTCGTTATATTTTTCACTTCTATGGTAGTCACTATGTTTTTCACTTCTATGGTGGTCGCTACATTTTTCTACTTCAACTTGTCAGCATTGGTGACTTTCCTTTATGTTTTCATGAATGTGTCAAGTTAAAGAGAAGATTAATAAAGTCAAAAGAAATAGCAACAAAAATACATTTATAAAAACATACACAGATTTTGGCAAGTCCTCGGTGACTGGAAGTCATGGGAGAACTGGTCCAGTGATTCTATGTTTCCGTTTGGGTTTCTGCGATTTTTCCGGTAAAATTTATTACTTTTGTTTGGGATTCAAAATGGGTTTAGGTCCAATTTTTTAGGTGGGGTTGATTTTAAGTTTTTTTTTTCCTTTAAAATACCAACAAGCTCAACGTTTGATGGTTAACTCACAGCCAAATATAGATTTATAAAGGCCTGCCGACAGATAATGAAATAGGAAAACTAACGTGACATTTTCAGCTATAGAAGCGTTAGACTGCTGACGTCACTCTATCATCATCATCATAGTCAGCGTCATCAGTATCAGCATCGGAAACCGACACCGTCGCCATCTTCATCATCATCATTATCATCATCACCATCATCATCATCACTATCCTCATCATTATCATTATCATCATCACCATCATAATCATCACTACCATCATAATCATCACCATCATCACCATCATCAACATCACCATCATCATCATCATCACCATCATCATCATCACCATCATCAACATCACCATCATCATCTTCATCATCAGCATAATCATCACCATCATCATCATCACCATCATCAACATCACCATCATCATCATCATCAACATCACCATCATAATCATCATCATCACCATCATCATCATCACCATCATCAACATCACCATTATCATCATCACCATCATCACCATCACCATCATCATCATCATCATTTACCGTCCCTGCAAGCGAAACCATGTCTCTCCTCAACGTTTTATGTCTAGTTGTTCATCACTTCTCTTGTTGATTTCCTACACATTCATTTTCTTACAATATCTCTGTTCTTATTAATATTATAATTACCACAATTATTATATAACATCAAATGTTCCACACCATCATTCATCATCGAGTGCTTTCTCCGCATCGAAGGTTGGCTACCATGAATCGCCATTCTACTCTGTTTCTTGCTTTGATGGTGCAGACTGTCATAGATTGACTTGTCCATCTTTTGATGTTACTCGTCCATGTTAGACGTCCACATAACTTAAGAAAATAATTTCAAACATCTTAATGATGCGGAAGCAATGTCCAATCTGTCAACATAAAAAAATGGACAGGAGAGTCTATGAATATACTACAAAGACAAGAGAAATAATGAAACAGCATTTCATGATAGATAGTTCTCAATTATGTGAAGATGACACATGACAATATATCGCACTGAGTGCACTTGCTAAACAATTTTTTTTTCACTTTATATTTTTTATTTAAAACTCAAGGCACTGCCTTTAGATTCAAAAACAATGAAAGGAAAATAGCCACTATCGGGGTGAAATTGTTAGATGCATGACTTGAAACAGCCTGGGAGATAAGATCAGAAAAAAAAAGAGAAAAATGCTAGGAATAATCTCCCCATAGAATGCATAAAGCAGTGGCGTATATTGGTTTGGGGTCTGGGCTACCGCTGACATAATAAATAAAGACATACATATATATATATATTTATATAATTGTCATTGAAAGTACTGTTGGGTTGGTTTCTAGGTTTCTGAGGGAATGATTGATTTCTCAATGGACATTATTGCCAAACCAGATAAGCGTTCTTGTGTCTGAGTTGAGCGACAATAAGATTGGATTCTCTTGAGAGCAGAAAAAGTTCTTTCTACACATGCTGATTTGCAAAAAGAGGTTATAAATAGGTTAGGAAGTTCCCGTAATCATACATAGTTTCACTTTCACTTTGTGACGCTTTTGATTGGCTAGAGCTAACAATAATCCATGATATTGCATTTTGTATAGGCAGCTTCCTCATGTATTATTTTCACTGGAATTTTTGAATGTCAATGTCGTTAATTCTAAGTCGGAGAAAAGAGCACTGTACCACTGCTTATCAGCGGTTTCATGTACTATATAGAGTAGCTTCGGTTTCATTCACAAACGTTATAGTGGCCATAGGAAAACCTTGCTTTAATAAATGCAAATCAAAGCAAATAAATAATATTTCCCTATGAAATGTGTTTTAGAATATTCGAAAATTTATAATATAATTCTGAAAAAAATATAATAAATTATCATTTCCTTTTGTATTTCGTTAATATGTACAGGCTACCGGCGGTAGCTGCGGTAGCTTAGAGAATGCGCCACTGGCCTAAAGAAACAACAAATAACATTGTTTAGCTACGTGATAAGAGTTAAAGTTATGGTTACGGAAGGCCTTAGTATCACTGCAAACGAATTAAAATCCATAATTTCTCGACCGCCTGTGCCAGAAGAATCATCCGAATTAATATCTCATCTCCCAAACAAAGAAAGGTAGCCGCAGTCCCCATCATAGAGTTCACAGCACACGCTAAAAAACATAAGGCGAAACCGCACAGAAAGTGAACACAGCCAACTGTTCCCCTTTCATACGATATCATCATTCATCGTAAGCATTATTACTAGAGATAAAGATCAAAACACAACACAACAGGCCTTTACTAAACGTTGCGAGAAACAGAGGAACAAGAGCCATGATGGAAAAGATGGACTGATAAATATTAGAAATACTAGGAAACATAACAGCAGGAGGGGTGAAAGGAAAAACACAAGACCGCAAACTATATCGTCCTTCGACGCTGACAAGCAAACGAGGAAAGAAAGGATAGGAAGGATAAGAAGAAAAAAAACCTCACGGCAGCATCGTGAGATGGAAACGTCCTTCACCAACTCCAAAAGGACAACTTACATATCAACTTCCATATCAACTTCCTTATCAACTTCCATATCAACTTCCATATCAACTTCTATATCAACTTCCATATCAACTTCCATATCAACTTCCTTATCAACTTCCATATCAACTTCCATATCAACTTCCATATCAACTTCCATATCAACGTCCAAACACTGATTTGATATACTGCTGTAATCATCAGCATCATCGAGTGCCTTCTCCGCAACGAAGCTTGTCTACCATGAATCGCCATTCTGCTCTGTCTCTTACTTTGATGGTGCAGGTTGTCATAGGCTGATTTGTCCATCTTTTGATGTTACTCGTCCATGTTAGTCTTGGTCTTCCTCTGCCTCTTTTACCTTTTATTTTCCCTTCCAGGATTGCTTTTAGTAGGCTGTTGTGTCTTTTAACATTGCACAAAAATCGCATTTGTCTTGTTCTAATTGTGTTTATTAGTTCTCTTTTCATTTTTAGTTGTTTTAAGACTTCGTCGTTTGTTTTCTTTTCCTTCCATCCAATTCTACCTATTCTTCTATATAACCACATTTCAAAGGCTTCAATTCTCTGTTCTGTTTTCTTGTCTTATGTCCATGTTTCTGCACCATATAGGAATATTGAGAAGATTTAACATTTTGCTATTCTTAGTTTTAGCCCTGGTGTTATTTGTTTTGATGTTAGTATGTTCTTCATGACATTAAAATTACTTTTTGTCATACCTATTCTTTTGTTTATTTCAGTTGTACATTTTCCATCACTGGTTATAGAATGTCCAAGGTAGTTGTAGTTCTGAACTGTCTCCAGGTCTATTCCTTCAATTTTGATATCCACTTGTGGGTTTTGAGTATTTCCTTTGTTTATGATCATAGTTTTAATCTTTTTGATATTCATATCTAGTCCATATTTTTTGCTTGTCATTTTTATTTCATTAAGTAATTGTTGTAGATCTTTAGGATTTTCTGCTAGTAGTACAGTATCATCGGCATATCTTAGGTTATTGATTATCTTCCCATTAATGTTTAGGCCTGGCATCTCTATGATGTTTTTAAAGATTCGCTCAGTGTATAGATTGAACAAGCTTGGTGATAGGATGCATCCCTGTCTTACTCCTCTTTTTATATCAGTGGGTGTAAAGTTCTCTTCGTATTATATTTTATTATTGCTGTTTGCTCCCAGTATAGATTGCATATTAGTCGATGTCCATGTCATCTAGATGTATCTCTTTTTAGGCATTCTATAAGTTGTTTGTAGTGTACTCTATCAAAAGCGTAGGTGTAGTATATGAAGCAGGCATATATTGGTTTGTTTACTTCTGTGTACTTTTCTATTAATGTTCTCATGCAGAATATGGCTTTTTTTGTCCCGCTATTTTTCCTAAATCCAAATACTGCTGTAATATTTATTCTTAAACTGTTTTAACTCATCCATTTCAACATGTTGCTAATAATTGAACTCGTTAAAACGTCACATTCGTGTCTTCTACACATAACCTGCCTATTTGAGACTATCCAGCGATGCATATTTGATGCTCGCATCAACGCAAGCCTCCGAGATGAAATAGCAATGCCAGATTTGGTCATGAT
This sequence comes from Megaustenia siamemsis, assembly GCA_032433765.1. NCBI lineage: Eukaryota > Metazoa > Mollusca > Gastropoda > Stylommatophora > Ariophantidae > Megaustenia > Megaustenia siamemsis. Next base: position 8,644,449 of record JAVIAB010000117.1, read on the forward strand.
TTGTCAATTTCGTCTAGACTCGGCTGTCTCCGGTTATGTTATCTTCACATCGCATGTGACATCCGTTTCCACTTTTAACCTCTGACCTGCTATTATACAATATAAACCTATATATAGTTAAAAGTACTTAGTTTTGTAGCACAAATAAAGAACAGGAAGGGGGGAAAGTGCCAATGGGAAAAAAAACAGTTATATTACTTCCTTGAGCATTATTTTTATATTACATTAGGGAATTATGTGCAACTGGGATTTGTTGAAGGACTTTTATTTTTAGAATAGGATATGAATTGATGTTATGTCTATATGTGGGGTGCCAATAGGCGTAACATACATCTGTGAGGTACCAACAGGAGTAACATACATCTGTGAGGTACCAATAGACGTAACATACATCTGTGAGGTACCAATAGACGTAACATACATCTGTGAGGTACCAATAGACGTAACATACATCTGTGAGGTACCAACAGGAGTAACATACATCTGTGAGGTACCAATAGACGTAACATACATCTGTGAGGTACCAATAGACGTAACATACATCTGTGAGGTACCAATAGACGTAACATACATCTGTGAGGTACCAATAGACGTAACATACATCTGTGAGGAACCAACAGGAGTAACATACATCTGTGAGGTACCAATAGACGTAACATACATCTGTGAGGAACCAACAGGAGTAACATACATCTGTGAGGTACCAACAGGAGTAACATACATCTGTGAGGTACCAATAGGAGTAACATACATCTGTGAGGTACCAATAGACGTAACATACATCTGTGAGGTACCAATAGACGTAACATACATCTGTGAGGTACCAATAGACGTAACATACATCTGTGAGGTACCAATAGACGTAACATACATCTGTGAGGTACCAATAGACGTAACATACATCTGTGAGGTACCAATAGACGTAACATACATCTGTGAGGTACCAATAGACGTAACATACATCTGTGAGGTACCAATAGACGTAACATACATCTGTGAGGTACCAATAGGAGTAACATACATCTGTGAGGTACCAATAGACGTAACATACATCTGTGAGGTACCAACAGGAGTAACATACATCTGTGAGGTACCAATAGGAGTAACATACATCTGTGAGGTACCAATAGACGTAACATACATCTGTGAGGTACCAATAGACGTAACATACATCTGTGAGGTACCAACAGGAGTAACATACATCTGTGAGGTACCAATAGACGTAACATACATCTGTGAGGTACCAACAGGAGTAACATACATCTGTGAGGTACCAATAGACGTAACATACATCTGTGAGGTACCAACAGGAGTAACATACATCTGTGAGGTACCAATAGACGTAACATACATCTGTGAGGTACCAATAGGAGTAACATACATCTGTGAGGTACCAACAGGAGTAACATACATCTGTGAGGTACCAATAGACGTAACATACATCTGTGAGGTACCAACAGGAGTAACATACATCTGTGAGGTACCAATAGACGTAACATACATCTGTGAGGTACCAACAGGAGTAACATACATCTGTGAGGTACCAATAGACGTAACATACATCTGTGAGGTACCAACAGGAGTAACATACATCTGTGAGGTACCAATAGGAGTAACATACATCTGTGAGGTACCAACAGGAGTAACATACATCTGTGAGGTACCAATAGACGTAACATACATCTGTGAGGTACCAATAGGCGTAACATACATCTGTGAGGTACCAATAGACGTAACATACATCTGTGAGGTACCAATAGGAGTAACATACATCTGTGAGGTACCAACAGGAGTAACATACATCTGTGAGGTACCAACAGGAGTAACATACATCTGTGAGGTACCAACAGGAGTAACATACATCTGTGAGGTACCAACAGGAGTAACATACATCTGTGAGGTACCAACAGGAGTAACACACATCTGTGAGGTACCAACAGGAGTAACATACATCTGTGAGGTACCAATAGACGTAACATACATCTGTGAGGTACCAACAGGAGTAACATACATCTGTGAGGTACCAACAGGAGTAACATACATCTGTGAGGTACCAATAGGAGTAACATACATCTGTGAGGTACCAATAGACGTAACATACATCTGTGAGGTACCAATAGGCGTAACATACATCTGTGAGGTACCAATAGACGTAACATACATCTGTGAGGTACCAATAGGAGTAACATACATCTGTGAGGTACCAACAGGAGTAACATACATCTGTGAGGTACCAATAGGCGTAACATACATCTGTGAGGTACCAACAGGAGTAACATACATCTGTGAGGTACCAACAGGAGTAACATACATCTGTGAGGTACCAACAGGAGTAACATACATCTGTGAGGTACCAACAGGAGTAACATACATCTGTGAGGTACCAATAGACGTAACATACATCTGTGAGGTACCAATAGACGTAACATACATCTGTGAGGTACCAACAGGAGTAACATACATCTGTGAGGTACCAATAGACGTAACATACATCTGTGAGGTACCAACAGGAGTAACATACATCTGTGAGGTACCAATAGGAGTAACATACATCTGTGAGGTACCAACAGGAGTAACATACATCTGTGAGGTACCAATAGACGTAACATACATCTGTGAGGTACCAACAGGAGTAACATACATCTGTGAGGTACCAACAGGAGTAACATACATCTGTGAGGTACCAATAGACGTAACATACATCTGTGAGGTACCAACAGGAGTAACATACATCTGTGACGTACCAATAGGCGTAACATACATCTGTGAGGTACCAATAGACGTAACATACATCTGTGAGGTACCAATAGACGTAACATACATCTGTGAGGTACCAATAGACGTAACATACATCTGTGAGGTACCAATAGACGTAACATACATCTGTGAGGTACCAACAGGAGTAACATACATCTGTGAGGTACCAATAGACGTAACATACATCTGTGAGGTACCAACAGGAGTAACATACATCTGTGAGGTACCAATAGACGTAACATACATCTGTGAGGTACCAATAGACGTAACATACATCTGTGAGGTACCAATAGACGTAACATACATCTGTGAGGTACCAATAGACGTAACATACATCTGTGAGGTACCAATAGACGTAACATACATCTGTGAGGTACCAATAGACGTAACATACATCTGTGAGGTACCAATAGACGTAACATACATCTGTGAGGTACCAACAGGAGTAACATACATCTGTGAGGTACCAATAGGCGTAACATACATCTGTGAGGTACCAACAGGAGTAACATACATCTGTGAGGTACCAACAGGAGTAACATACATCTGTGAGGTACCAACAGGAGTAACATACATCTGTGAGGTACCAATAGACGTAACATACATCTGTGAGGTACCAACAGGAGTAACATACATCTGTGAGGTACCAATAGGAGTAACATACATCTGTGAGGTACCAACAGGAGTAACATACATCTGTGAGGTACCAACAGGAGTAACATACATCTGTGAGGTACCAACAGGAGTAACATACATCTGTGAGGTACCAACAGGAGTAACATACATCTGTGAGGTACCAACAGGAGTAACATACATCTGTGAGGTACCAACAGGAGTAACATACATCTGTGAGGTACCAACAGGAGTAACATACATCTGTGAGGTACCAACAGGAGTAACATACATCTGTGAGGTACCAATAGGCGTAACATACATCTGTGAGGTACCAACAGGAGTAACATACATCTGTGAGGTACCAATAGGCGTAACATACATCTGTGAGGTACCAATAGACGTAACATACATCTGTGAGGTACCAACAGGAGTAACATACATCTGTGAGGTACCAATAGACGTAACATACATCTGTGAGGTACCAATAGGCGTAACATACATCTGTGAGGTACCAATAGACGTAACATACATCTGTGAGGTACCAATAGACGTAACATACATCTGTGAGGTACCAACAGGAGTAACATACATCTGTGAGGTACCAGTAGACGTAACATACATCTGTGAGGTACCAACAGGAGTAACATACATCTGTGAGGTACCAATAGACGTAACATACATCTGTGAGGTACCAACAGGAGTAACATACATCTGTGAGGTACCAATAGGCGTAACATACATCTGTGAGGTACCAACAGGAGTAACATACATCTGTGAGGTACCAACAGGAGTAACATACATCTGTGAGGTACCAACAGGAGTAACATACATCTGTGAGGTACCAACAGGAGTAACATACATCTGTGAGGTACCAATAGGCGTAACATACATCTGTGAGGTACCAACAGGAGTAACATACATCTGTGAGGTACCAATAGACGTAACATACATCTGTGAGGTACCAACAGGAGTAACATACATCTGTGAGGTACCAATAGACGTAACATACATCTGTGAGGTACCAACAGGAGTAACATACATCTGTGAGGTACCAATAGGAGTAACATACATCTGTGAGGTACCAATAGGAGTAACATACATCTGTGAGGTACCAACAGGAGTAACATACATCTGTGAGGTACCAACAGGAGTAACATACATCTGTGAGGTACCAATAGACGTAACATACATCTGTGAGGTACCAATAGACGTAACATACATCTGTGAGGTACCAATAGACGTAACATACATCTGTGAGGTACCAATAGACGTAACATACATCTGTGAGGTACCAATAGACGTAACATACATCTGTGAGGTACCAATAGGAGTAACATACATCTGTGAGGTACCAACAGGAGTAACATACATCTGTGAGGTACCAATAGACGTAACATACATCTGTGAGGTACCAATAGGAGTAACATACATCTGTGAGGTACCAATAGACGTAACATACATCTGTGAGGTACCAATAGGAGTAACATACATCTGTGAGGTACCAATAGACGTAACATACATCTGTGAGGTACCAATAGACGTAACATACATCTGTGAGGTACCAATAGGAGTAACATACATCTGTGAGGTACCAATAGGAGTAACATACATCTGTGAGGTACCAATAGGAGTAACATACATCTGTGAGGTACCAATAGACGTAACATACATCTGTGAGGTACCAATAGACGTAACATACATCTGTGAGGTACCAATAGACGTAACATACATCTGTGAGGTACCAATAGGAGTAACATACATCTGTGAGGTACCAACAGGAGTAACATACATCTGTGAGGTACCAATAGACGTAACATACATCTGTGAGGTACCAATAGGAGTAACATACATCTGTGAGGTACCAATAGACGTAACATACATCTGTGAGGTACCAATAGGAGTAACATACATCTGTGAGGTACCAACAGGAGTAACATACATCTGTGAGGTACCAATAGACGTAACATACATCTGTGAGGTACCAATAGACGTAACATACATCTGTGAGGTACCAATAGACGTAACATACATCTGTGAGGTACCAATAGACGTAACATACATCTGTGAGGTACCAATAGACGTAACATACATCTGTGAGGAACCAATAGACGTAACATACATCTGTGAGGTACCATCAGGAGTAACATACATCTGTGAGGTACCAACAGGAGTAACATACATCTGTGAGGTACCAATAGGAGTAACATACATCTGTGAGGTACCAACAGGAGTAACATACATCTGTGAGGTACCAACAGGAGTAACATACATCTGTGAGGTACCAACAGGAGTAACATACATCTGTGAGGTACCAATAGACGTAACATACATCTGTGAGGTACCAACAGGAGTAACATACATCTGTGAGGTACCAACAGGAGTAACATACATCTGTGAGGTACCAATAGACGTAACATACATCTGTGAGGTACCAATAGACGTAACATACATCTGTGAGGTACCATCAGGAGTAACATACATCTGTGAGGTACCAATAGGCGTAACATACATCTGTGAGGTACCAATAGAGTAACATACATCTGTGAGGTACCAATAGACGTAACATACATCTGTGAGGTACCAATAGACGTAACATACATCTGTGAGGTACCAATAGACGTAACATACATCTGTGAGGTACCAACAGGAGTAACATACATCTGTGAGGTACCAATAGACGTAACATACATCTGTGAGGTACCAATAGACGTAACATACATCTGTGAGGTACCAATAGACGTAACATACATCTGTGAGGTACCAATAGACGTAACATACATCTGTGAGGTACCAACAGGAGTAACATACATCTGTGAGGTACCAACAGGAGTAACATACATCTGTGAGGTACCAATAGACGTAACATACATCTGTGAGGTACCAACAGGAGTAACATACATCTGTGAGGTACCAACAGGAGTAACATACATCTGTGAGGTACCAATAGACGTAACATACATCTGTGAGGTACCAATAGACGTAACATACATCTGTGAGGAACCAATAGACGTAACATACATCTGTGAGGTACCAACAGGAGTAACATACATCTGTGAGGTACCAACAGGAGTAACATACATCTGTGAGGAACCAATAGACGTAACATACATTTATGAGGTACTAACAGAAGCAATTTACAATCTGAGGTACTAACGGGCGTAATTTACATCTCTTAGGTAATAACAGGCGTAACGTGTACCTTTGAGACACTAATAGGCGTAACGTGTACCTTTGAGACACTAATAGGCGTAACGTGTACCTTTGAGACACTAATAGGCGTAACGTGTACCTTTGAGACACTAATAGGCGTAACGTGTACTTTTGAGACACTAACAGGCGTAACGTGTACCTCAGAGGCACTAGCAAGCGTAATTTGGATCTTTGAAGTACTAACAGGCGTAACTTTGTCTCTCATGTGCTAACGGGTAAATGACGTAAAATTCATTTGTAAGATTAAAAATGTGTATTTGCCACCATGAGTTACTATCAGACGTGATGTCCATCAATGAGATACTGCCATACGACCCACGTACTGCATACACACTGATACAGGAAAGAAGGAGAAAGTCATACAAGCTAATAGAGGACACACAGGTACTTACTCTCATGGGACCTGCACCTTATGTAGTCTATGATGTTCGTGGCGTTGTTTGGGTCCTCGCCAAGCTTTATTAGGTTCATCACAGCTCGCCCATAGATTATGGTTGAATCATACAGCCAGTATGCCTCTCTACGGGGGGCAGGCTAAATTAGAACAAGAATGAACAATAAATAATAAGGCACGGTTGCTATTAAATATATCATCATCATTAAGTACCGGGCCTGCTGGCGTAAGTGATCATGCCTCTCCACAACTTTCGATCTCGACAGTTATTTATCATTTCTCTTGTTCACCTTCTGCCAAGCCATGCTCTGAAGCTGTCTGGTATTTGTTCTCTTTGCTTCCCTCTATCTCTTCGTCCCTCAATTTTCCCAGTTGTTACAATATATTCCAGCTGTTCTCTTCTCATTACATGGCCAAAAAAAATGATGATTGTTTCTTCCTAATATTGGAAATTAGCTTCCTTTTTGCTTTGGCCTCTTTCAGAACGTTTTCATTGCTCTTCTTAACTGCCCGTGGTATTCTCAGCATTCTTCTGTAAAACCACATTTCTACAGACTCCATAGATTTCTTGTCTGTTGTCCTATTGTCCATGATTCACATCCATATGTTAAGACTGGTTCTACATCACATTTAATAAATAAACTATAAACATGCGCATGAAATAGCAGTGATGGGAAATAATAAGTTTTACATACACAGCTTATCGTAGACATACATAACATCATTAACATACACATGATATGAGGCTACTGATGCAATGGATCCCAGGACACTTCAACACACCGGGAAACTATAAGGCAGATACATTAGCCAAGAGGAGATCCAGACACAAGTTAGCACTGAAATCTCATTAAAAACAGATACACAAATCTTAAACTCCAACATTAGAGAAGATGGGTTGAATAGATGGACCATGGGAAAGACAGGGACAGATCCTCTAGACAACACTAGCAACCTAAAAAGAAGAGACTAAACCATCATCTTCATCGACTGAGGTCGGGTCATGTACCACTGCACAACCCCATCAATAGGAAACAACCAAACCAAACTCCAGCATGTCCACTCTGTGAACACCCACATGAAACAGTAGAAGATCGCCTTTTTGGCTGTTCAAAGCTCACTGACATCAGAGTGACTCTACTTCCTGGAAGACCTGATAGATGGAACACCTTGTACGGAACTACACCTGAACTCAGAAATACCTGCAGATATCAGTACATGGCATTGGGCGTAAGGGGGTCAACTCATCGGTTTCAGGATCCATAACAAGAACATAACAACAACATAACACGAACATAACAAAAACATAACAACAACAACCACACAACAACAACATAACAACAACATAACAACAACATAACAATAACATAACAATAACATAACAATAACATAACAATAACATAACAATAACATAACAATAACAATAACAATAACAATAACATAACAATAACAATAACATAAGAATAACATATAAACATAACAACAACATAACAATAACATAACATAACAAGAACATAACAACAACATAACAATAACATAACAATAACATAACAACCACATACGTTTTACAGGAAGGCGTCAGCAGTTTGCGATAGAGCGCTTTTATGTGGATAAAATGAACTTCTTTCTTTCTTTCTTTCTTTCTTTCTGCCTAGCTTTCTCTCTGTCTTTCTTTCTCTCTTTTTTCCTATTTCTTTCTCTCTTTCTTTCCCTCTTTCTTTCTTTCTTTCTTTCTTCACTTTCTTCCTTTCTTGAATATTCTGATTCTCGACCGTTACAGCTTTATTCAGTGTCACCTGATATATTTTGTAAGGTTTCTCTGAAAATATAACCCGAAATCTTATTCTCAGCTTGTCGTCTAACCACTACGCTACTGCAGAACCCTCCGCATATTCCATTAAAAATAAATTGTTGCAGTGATCCAGACTGAATAAAACAAAGGAAATAAACTGTATTTGTGACTTCATGTCATTGATAATGTTTCCTCGAGAGCACTTGAAGCCAGATAGGAGAGTTAGGAGATAGGATGGGGACAATTGATTAAGTCTGCCTCTGACGATCACAAATACCTTGAAGCAAAATTACTACCCCCAAAACAGGTCTCTTTATACCCTAGGAGATTTCCCACATAAAGAGTAAATGTTGTTAGTTGTCTTTATGATACACCTCGTGTTGTTAGTTGTCTTTATGATACACCTCGTGTTGTTAGGGTCTTTATGATACACCTCGTGTTGTTAGGGTCTTTATGATACACCTCGTGTTGTTAGTGTCTTTATGACACACTTCGTGTTGTTAGTGTCTTTATGATACACCTCGTGTTGTTAGTTGTCTTTATGATACACCTCGTGTTGTTAGTTGTCTTTATGACACACCTCGTGTTGTTAGTGTCTTTATGATACACCTAGTGTTGTTAGTGTCTTTATGATACACCTAATGTTGTTAGTGTCTTTATGATACACCTCGTGTTGTTAGTTGTCTTTATCATACACCTAGTGTTGTTAGTGTCTTTATGATACACCTAGTGTTGTTAGTTGTCTTTATCATACACCTCGTGTTGTTAGTGTCTTTATGATACACCTAGTGTTGTTAGTGTCTTTATGATACACATCGTGTTGTTAGTGTCTTTATGACACACCTCGTGTTGTTAGTGTCTTTATGATACACCTCGTGTTGTTAGTGTCTTTATGATACACCTCGTGTTGTTAGTGTCTTATGATACACCTCGTGTTGTTAGTGTCTTTATGATACACCTCGTGTTGTTAGTGTCTTTATGATACACCTAGTGTTGTTAGTGTCTTTATGACACACCTCGTGTTGTTAGTGTCTTTATGACACCTAGTGTTGTTAGTGTCTTTATGATACACCTAGTGTTGTTAGTGTCTTTATGATACACCTCGTGTTGTTAGTTGTCTTTATCATACACCTAGTGTTGTTAGTGTCTTTATGATACACCTAGTGTTGTTAGTGTCTTTATGACACACCTCGTGTTGTTAGTGTCTTTATGATACACCTCGTGTTGTTAGTGTCTTTATGATACACCTCGTGTTGTTAGTGTCTTTATGATACACCTCGTGTTGTTAGTGCCTTTATGATACACCTCGTGTTGTTAGTGTCTTTATGATACACTTCGTGTTGTTAGTTGTCTTTATGATACACCTCGTGTTGTTAGTGTCTTTATGATACACCTAGTGTTGTTAGTGTCTTTATGATACACCTCGTGTTGTTAGTTGTCTTTATCATACACCTAGTGTTGTTAGTGTCTTTATGATACACCTAGTGTTGTTAGTGTCTTTATGACACACCTCGTGTTGTTAGTGTCTTTATGATACACCTCGTGTTGTTAGTGTCTTTATGATACACATCGTGTTGTTAGTGTCTTTATGATACACCTCGTGTTGTTAGTGCCTTTATGATACACCTCGTGTTGTTAGTGTCTTTATGATACACTTCGTGTTGTTAGTTGTCTTTATGATACACCTCGTGTTGTTAGTGTCTTTATGATACACCTCGTGTTTTAGTGTCTTTTGATACACCTCGTGTTGTTAGTGTCTTTATGATACACCTCGTTTTGTTAATGTCTTTATGATACACCTCGTGTTGTTAGTGTCTTTATGATACACCTCGTGTTGTTAGTGTCTTTATGATACACCTCGTGTTGTTAGTGTCTTTATGACACACCTTGTGTGTTAGTGTCTTTATGATACACCTCGTGTTGTTAGTGTCTTTATGATACACCTCGTGTTTTAGTGTCTTTATGACACACCTCGTGTTTTAGTGTCTTTATGACACACCTCGTGGTGTTAGTGTCTTTATAATACACCTCGTGTTGTTAGTGTCTTTATGATACACCTCGTGTTGTTAGTGTCTTTATGATACACCTCGTGTTGTTAGTGTCTTTATGATACACCTCGTGTTGTTAGTGTCTTAATGATACACCTCGTGTTGTTAGTGTCTTTATGATACACCTCGTGTTGTTAGTGTCTTTATGATACACCTCGTGTTGTTAGTGTCTTTATGAGACACCTCGTGTTGTTAGTGTCTTTATGATACACCTCATGTTGTTAGTTGTCTTTATCATACACCTCGTGTTGTAGTGTCTTTATGATACACCTCATGTTGTTAGTGTCTTTATGATACACCTCGTGTTGTTAGTGTCTTAATGATACACCTCGTGTTGTTAGTGTCTTTATGATACACCTCGTGTTGTTAGTGTCTTTATGATACACCTCGTGTTGTTAGTGTCTTTATGAGACACCTCGTGTGTTAGTGTCTTTATGATACACCTCATGTTGTTAGTTGTCTTTATCATACACCTCGTGTTGTTAGTGTCTTTATGATACACCTCATGTTGTTAGTGTCTTTATGACACACCTCGTGTTTTAGTGTCTTTATGATACACCTCGTGTTGTTAGTGTCTTTATGATACACCTCGTGTTTTAGTGTCTTTATGACACACCTCGTGTTTTAGTGTCTTTATGACACACCTCGTGGTGTTAGTGTCTTTATAAACACCTCGTGTTGTTAGTGTCTTTATGATACACCTCGTGTTGTTAGTGTCTTTATGATACACCTCGTGTTGTTAGTGTCTTTATGATACACCTCGTGTTGTTAGTGTCTTTATGATACACCTCGTGTTGTTAGTGTCTTTATGATACACCTCGTGTTGTTAGTGTCTTTATGATACACCTCGTGTTGTTAGTGTCTTTATGAGACACCTCGTGTTGTTAGTGTCTTTATGATACACCTCATGTTGTTAGTGTCTTTATCATACACCTCGTGTTGTTAGTGTCTTTATGATACACCTCATGTTAGTGTCTTTATGACACACCTCGTGTTTTAGTGTCTTTATGATACACCTCGTGTTGTTAGTGTCTTTATGACACACCTCGTGTTGTTAATGTCTTTACGATACACCTCGTGTTGTTTGTTGTCTTTATGATGCACCTTGTGTTATTAGTTGTCTTTATCATACACCTCGCTAGACCAATAACAAAATAACAATTCCTCAGAATAAATCTGACTCTTTTTTCAAACACAGAAACATGAAATCAGATGCATTGTGCCAAACAATTTACCAGTTTCCCCGATTATATTGTAATATTTTTATGTTGCTACTTCATCCATTATTACGTATTCTGTTCATTATTTTATGTTTTCTTTCATGTTGTGCTTTAAGCGCATATTGGTCATAATTCGATGTGAATTGCTTGTTGTTGTAGTCAAATATTCGATTGTACACTTTATCATTACATGGTCTGTAGAGCATATAAAGCTTTATACAAACGTGCTCACTAATGTAGAAGATCTTGTAATGGAATTATTGTGGCCATGTTTGGATGCTAGTGCAGTCTTCGGTGAGGTAATGTTAATTATTTCTATATACATACATATACATATCGCGATAACTCCGTGTTTAGTGAACTGGACTATAAAGGACATGAGGTGGAGTTCGATCCTGATCGACGGCTTCCAGGTTCACCCAGCCTTAAATGAGTACCGGGCATATTTTCTGGGAAAGCAAAGCGGCACGGGCGTAATACTGACTGACCACATTACCCCACACAAAAACATTTGTTGAAGATCTGTAAAAAAATTATTATCACTAACATCATATTTCAAAAAACGCCACTTCGCGTGACGGGGCTCTTTACTATTTTTTTATTTTACTTACTGAGATTTCTATCGCAGTAGCTGTAGTCGTTGATCGTGTGATCTCTCGTAGTTTTCGTGACTGGAGACAGACTGATGTGGACATCACAAGACGTGACAAACAGTTGAACCAGCAAACGCACTCACTGGTGGTTAACTAAGATGTTAGGAAGTTGGCTTAAACCGTCCAGCTCTCCATGAATTTATTAACTTGTACTATCATCATCATCACTGAGTGCCGTCTTCGCATCGAAGGTTGGCTACCATGGAGCGCCATTCTACTCTGTCTCTTGCTTTGATGGTGCAGATTGTCATAGATTGACTTGTTCATCTTTTGATGTTACTCGTCCATTTTAGTCTTGGTCTGCCTCTGCCTTTTTTACCTTGTATTTTCCTTTCCAATATTACTTTTATTAGGCTGTTGTGTCTTTCAACATGCCCCAAAAATTTAATTTGTCTTGTTCTAATTGTGTTTAGTAGTTCTTTTTCATTTCTAGTTGTTTTTGAACTTCATCGTTTGTTTTCTTTTCTTTCCATCCAATTCTACCTATTCTTCTACAAACCCACATTTCAAAGGCTTCATTTTTCTGTTCTGTTTTCGTGTCTAATGTCCATGTTTCTGCACCATACAGGAATATTGAGATGATGTCACATTTTGCTATTCTTAGTTTTTAGCCCTGATGTTATTTGTTTTGATGTTAGTATATTTTTCATGGCATTAAAATTACTTTTTGCCATACCTATTCTTTTGTTTATTTCAGTTGTACATTTTTCATCATTAGTTATAGTATGTCCAAGGTAGTTGTAACTTGTATATTTTTATTTTAATATCAGTTGAGATATTCTTCATTTAAAACTTCGTATGTACCATAGTGCTTCCTTCAGAAATACTATCCCTACAAATAGATCCTACATCTAAGATCTTAGCACTCTCCATACAGGACCTAGAAACGCTAGCCCTAACTTTCTAGCGAACATCTAAGATCTTAGCACTCTCCATAGAGGACCTAGAAACGCTAGCCCTAACTTTCTAGCGAACATCTAAGATCTTAGCACTCTCCATAGAGGACCTAAAAAGGCTAACCCTAACTTTCTAGCGAACATCTAAGATCTTAGCACTCTCCATAGAGGACCTAAAAACGTTAACCCTAACTTTCTAGCGAACATCTAAGATCTTAGCACTCTCCATAGAGAACCTATAAACGCTAACCCTAACTTTCTAGCGAACATCTAAGATCTTAGCACTCTCCATAGAGAACCTAAAAACGCTAACCCTAACTTTCTAGCGAACATCTAAGATCTTAGCACTCTCCATAGAGAACCTAAAACGCTAACCCTAACTTTCTAGCGAACATCTAAGATCTTAGCACTCTCCATAGAGGACCTAAAAGGGCTAACCCTAACTTTCTAGCGAACATCTAAGATCTTAGCACTCTCCATAGAGGACCTAAAAACGCTAATCCTAACTTTCTAGCGAACATCTAAGATCTTAGCACTCTCCATAGAGGACCTAGAAACGCTAGCCCTAACTTTCTAGCGAACATCTAAATTCATAGCACTCTCCATAAAGGACCTAGAAACGCTAGCCCTAACTTTCTAGCGAACATCTAAGATCTTAGCACTCTCCATAGAGGACCTAAAAAGGCTAACCCTAACTTTCTAGCGAACATCTAAGATCTTAGCACTCTCCATAGAGAACCTAAAAACGCTAGCCCTAACTTTCTAGCGAGCATCTAAGATCATAGCACTCTCCATAGAGGACCTAAAAACGCTAAACCTAACTGAATAATTAACTGCATCGTGAGCTGCTATAATCTACTTGAGGTCTAAATAACTAAATCTTCTGAATCTAGGTGTTGTCAGCATAGTAGGTGTTAAACTAACCTCGCTAGTTTTCTCTCTCTCTCTCTCTCTCTCTCTCTCTCTCTCTCTCTCTCTCTCTCTGTCTCTCTCACCCACGCTCGATCTAAAAAAAATGCACCCCTTCCCTGCGATATGTAGCGAGCTTCCGTCGATCTGAAACAAGGAACTTGGCATTCCACTGTCATCATCATCATCATGTACCGTACCAGTTGGCGTACGCGATCATATCCTTCCACATTTCTCTATCTACAATGCATTGTACCAATTCTGTTATTGACTGTTTTCCGTACCATAACACCAAGCTATGTAGCATGTTCATTTTTCTTCGTCCACGATTTCTCGTTCCCAGTATTTTGCCAGTTTTAACCACGTATTCCAACTTTCCTCTTCTCATGATGTCCCTGAAAAATATCGACCATTTCTTTCTGATTTTTATGAGCTCTCTTTTTGTGTTGGCCTCTTTGAAAATGTCCTCATTGGTGTTTTCAGCTGTCCAGGGAATTTTCAACATTCTTCTCAGAAATCCAATCTCTGACGCATCTCAATTGTCTTTTGATTAGATGTTGGTTGGAGATCACTTGAGAGTGTCCTATGTTTGGTGGAGATCTCTTGTGAGTGTCCTATGTTTGATGGAGATCTCTTGTGAGTGTCATCTATTGGGTGGAGATCTTTTGTGAGTGTCCTATGTTGGGTGGAGATCTCTTGTGAGTGCCCTCAATTGAGTGGAGATCTCTTGAGAGTGTCCTGTATTGGATGGAGATCTCTTGTGAGTGTCCTATGTTTGGTGGAGATCTCTTGTGAGTGTCATCTATTGGGTGGAGATCTTTTGTGAGTGTCCTATGTTGGGTGGAGATCTCTTGTGAGTGCCCTCAATTGGGTGGAGATCTCTTGTGAGTGTCCTCTATTGGGTGGAGATCTCTTGTGAGTGTCCTATGTTGAGTGGAGATCTCTTGTAAGTGTCCTCTATTGGGTGGAGATCTCTTGTGAGTGCCCTAGGAAGGGTGAAGATCTCTTGTCAGTGCCCTATATTTGGTGGAAATCTCTTGCGAGTGTAATGTTTGGTGGAAATCTCTTGTCAGTGCCCTATGTTTGGTGGAGATCTCTTGTGAGTGTCCTATGTTTGGTGGAGATCTCTTGTGAGTCTCCTATGTTGGGTGGAAATCTCTTGCGAGTGCCCTATGTTAGGTGGAAATCTCTTGTGAGTGCCCTATGTTAGGTGGAGATCTCTTGTGAGTGCCCTATGTTTGGTGGAAATCTCTTGCGGTTGCCCTATCTTTGGTGGAAATCTCTTGTTAGTGCCCTATGTTTAGTGGAGATCTCTTCTCTGTGCCCTATGTATGGTGGAATCTCTTTTATTAGTGCCCTATGTTGGGTGGAGATCTCTTGTCAGTGCCCTATTTGGGTGGAGATCTCTTGTCAGTGCCCTATGTTGGGTGGAGATCTCTTGTCAGTGCCCTATGTTGGGTGGAGATCTCTTGTCAGTGTCCTATGTTGTGTGGAGATCTCTTGTCACTGCCCTATGTTTGGTGGAGATCTCTTGTGAGTGCCCTATATTTGGTGGAGATCTCTTGTGAGTGCCCTATATTTGGTGGAGATCTCTTGTGAGTGCCCTATGTTTGGTGGTGATCTCTTGTGAGTGCCCTATGTTTGATGGAGATCTCTTGTGAGTGCCCTATGTTTGATGGAGATCTCTTGTGAGTGCCCTATATTTGGTGGAGATCTCTTGTGAGTGCCCTATGTTTGGTGGTGATCTCTTGTGAGTGCCCTATGTTTGATGGAGATCTCTTGTGAGTGTCCTATGTTTGGTGGAGATCTCTTGTGAGTGTCCTATTTTTGGTGGAGATCTCTTGTGAGTGTCCTATGTTTGGTGGAAATCTCTTGTGAGTGTCCTATGTTTGGTGGAGATCTCTTGTGAGTGCCCTATGTTTGGTGGAGATCTCTTGTGAGTGTCCTATGTTTGGTGGAGATCTCTTGTGAGTGTCCTATGTTTGGTGGAGATCTCTTGTGAGTGTCCTATGTTTGGTGGAGATCACTTGTGAGTGTCCTATGTTTGGTGGAGATCTCTTGTGAGTTTCCTATATTTGGTGGAGATCTCTTGTGAGTACACTATGTTTGGTGGAGATCTCTTGTGAGTGTCCTATATTTGGTGGAGATCTCTTGTGAGTGCCCTATGTTTGGTGGAAATCTCTTGTGAGTGCCCTAAAAAAGAAAAGAATGACAAACTGCCTTCTTATATTGCCTAAAATAATTATGACAAAAGAATAATCAACATTTTTCGGGCACATTATGAGAAGAGGAAAGTTGGAATAATTGGTTACAACTGGCAAAATAAAAGGAAAGAGAGATCGCGGAGGACAAAGAAAGAAAATACTGGATAGCTAGCTTGGTGTCATGGCATGGAAAACAGTCAACAGAATTGATACGATGTACTGTGTAGATAGAAGATTGTGAAAGGACATGATCGCCAACGCCAAACGGTATGGCACATGATGATGATGAGAGGTGTAGGCAACAGAAGAAAAGTCCACAATATGTGTGTCATTATTCCAGCTGACCAGTGTGCTTCTTCCACACTCTCAACAACAATGACAAATACGCAAGAAGGAACAACTTAGGCAATGTTCTTGACTTACCCGCTTTAAGTGACTTGGAATGGGCGGCCGGGATATTGGAGGCAAGAAACTCCTGTTCAGAACAGCGTCATCGAAGTTCTCAATGCTGCTATTGACTTTCGGTGGCTTGACGAGAATGACATTCCTGAAGGCCATCCGATAGGCTCGCTTCTCCTCTTTGGTTATGTTTGTATTCTTTCTCTCGATACTGTCTAGAAACCAAATATCGACATAGATTGCAAGAGTGATGGAACTTGGTACAAACAATCTGTTTATAACACTGTCTATCTGATCTTGCTAACTTCAGACCAATCATTCTTATTAGCCTAAAATAGTATAATCAAAAACAAGTATATAATTATATTAACTAGATAATTTCCTAGTTTAGCGGCATAAATTAACGTGACCTCCTTAGCTGACGTCACAATAAAACTACAGTTGTTCCAAAATGCTAGAAATTATCTCTGTGTTCATCATTGGCGCAATTTATTTTTGGGGGGTTAGGAAACATAAAACCTGACCCTCGACTTGTTTCTATTTTCTCTGGACATAATCACATAAGAAGTATTAGGCGGAGCCGCGTGTAAAGTTGCAAAAACAAATAGAAAAACAAAAGAAAATAAACAAAGAAAATAAACATAAAATGGTAGTAAGCCTTACATAGAATTATGGAAATGTACAAGTCAAACACCAGTGGATAAAGAGACACAGCGAAGACGATGGCGCTGGATAGGACACACACTAAGGAAGCCAACTGAGAGTATTACACAACAGGTCCTTTTTGGAATCCCCAAGGAAAAGACAAAA
Source organism: Megaustenia siamemsis (assembly GCA_032433765.1). NCBI lineage: Eukaryota > Metazoa > Mollusca > Gastropoda > Stylommatophora > Ariophantidae > Megaustenia > Megaustenia siamemsis. Next base: position 8,662,356 of record JAVIAB010000117.1, read on the forward strand.
AGGAAGACCAAGGATTTCTTGGAGAAGACAGATAGAAGCAGAGATGAAGATGATGGGGAAGACATGGAATGATCTTAAAAGAATGGCAAAAAACAGAACGACTTGGAAAGTGTTTGTTGAAGACCTATGCTCCACTGGGAGCTAAAAAGGTAGAAGAAGAAGAAGGTAGTAAGCCGCTAAATTAACAGAAAGACAAGACAAACTACAACGTTTCAGTAAAGCTTTCATCATGTATAACAAACAATCTATACACATTAAATACAAAATTCCGAGTTAGAATACACAATACCACAGATCTAAAAAATAAAAATAGCGGAAAGGCAGTGTCCAGGATTTTCTTTGTCTGGTTAAAAGATTGATAGACTCCCATAGAGCACTCTATTCTCCAAAGCACTATTTGTGGTTTTAAATGCGATGGGAACATTCGGGACATTTTGTTTAGGATCCGCCTCCGTAACTCTGACCAAAACCTGCTGGGTACGAGCCGCTGCAACAGATCATGCAGTACATGCCCTTTCGTACTACATACTCACATAATCGTGTTCCCTAATTACATTTTTGATATCCAGGAAGGATTTACGTGCATTTTCCTGAATCTGATATACGCTATCATCTGCCAAGGTTGTCTCAAAATATATATTGGCCAAACAGGTCGACGCTTGGGGTACAGAATATGTGAACACTTATATAACAAACATGATTCTGGCACCCCTGTCTCCTCCCATTTTAGATTGCCAAAGCATAATACCTCTTATGACTTCCGTGTTACTAACATCAACACATCTTCCTCTAACAACCGTAGCCGTTTAACGTTGGAGAACCGACTCATGGCCGCTTTTCTACTCTCCAACCGAGAGGATTAAACTATTTTCTTTAATCTCTAGTCTTCTCTCTAATTCTTTCATGTGCCCTGTACCTATTACTCCCTGTGTTACCTTTATTACCTCAATTGCTCTTCTTCCCCCTTCCCACCACTATCCTCTATTTCTTTTACTCTTCTTCCCGTTTTCTTTGTACCCTATTGGACACCTCCTTCCATTTGTCCAATTTTTCAATTATTAATTGTTTGGTTCCTTTAGTTAATTAAATCCTGCCTGCCCTATTGTCTATTAATCTTTTAACCAGACTCTATAAGACTTCTAGACACTTGTTTTTTCACCATTTTAGGTCTGTGGTGTTGTCTATTCTAACTCGGAATGTTGTGTTTAATGTGTATAGTTTGTTTATTACACCTGATGAAGGCTTTTCCTGAAACGTTGTAGCCTGTCTTGTTTTTCTGTTCGTTTAGCTGTTCAATACCATTTTCGGTTTATTTTCTTTCTCTTTTCCCTGCAATTAGGCGTCTTCTAATAACAGATTAGAGAATTACCGAATAAAGATAAATGGTACTCTAGGGCACGTTTCTCCATTTAACTGAAATATTTTATTTCGTTAAACTAGTACTTTACTAATAATGAATAAATATATATATATATATTTTAGGCAACTCCAAAGCTGTAGACATAAAGTTGAATCTAACATAATATGACACATTAGGTCGAATCCTCCGTCAGTCATAGTCGACTGTGGATTTTTCAGCGCCCATAGAAATGTTATGTGTTTATTTTCTTTCGTCGTGTATTCTCTTTTTCTATGACTGTCTGTTTCTTTTTTGAGTTGGGGCTTTAGAGTGTGTTTCCAAAGATTGCGGTCTGCAGCTATGTCTTCACAAGCTGCAGGGTTTATGTTCAGAGTCTTCATGTACGTTTACGACACATTAGCATCATTGTATAGTGTGTGTCTACCATCACAACTGTAAGAGGAGAAAGGAAAGAAGCCACTGTCATCCAGCACAGTAAGGTGAAAAAGGAAAAAAGCCACTGTCATCTAGTACTGTAAGGTGAAAAAGGAAAAAAGCCACTGTCATCTAGCACAGTAAGGTAAAAAAGGAAAGAAGCCACTGTCATCTAGCACAGTAAGGTGAAAAAGGAAAAAAGCCACTGTCATCTAGCACAGTAAGGTGAAAAAGGAAAAAAGCCACTGTCATCTAGCACAGTAAGGTGAAAAAGGAAAAAAGTCACTGTCATCTAGCACAGTAGGGGGAAAAAGGAAAGAAGCCACTGTCATCTAGCACAGTTAGGTGAAAAAGGAAAAAAACCACTGTCATCTAGCACAGTGGGGGGGAAAAAGGAAAGAAGCCACTGTCATCTAGTACTGTAAGTTGAAAAAGGAAAAAAAAACCACTGTCATCTAGTTCTGTAAGGGGAGAAAGGAAAGAAGCCACTGTCATCTAGTATTGTAAGGTGAAAAAGGAAAAAAGCCACTGTCATCTAGTATTGTAAGGTGAAAAAAGAAAGAAGCCACTGTCATCTAGTATTGTAAGGTGAAAAAGGAAAAAAGCCACTGTCATCTAGCACTGTAGGGGGGAAAAAGGAAAGAAGCCACTGTCATCTTGTACGGTAAGTTGAAAAAGGAAAAAAACCACTGTCATCTAGTTCTGTAAGGGGAGAAAGGAAAGAAGCCACTGTCATCTAGTTCTGTAAGGGGAGAAAGGAAGGAAGCCACTGTCATCTAGTACTGTAAGGGGAGAATGGAAAGAAGCCACTGTCATCTAATATTGTAAGGTGCAAAAGGAAAGAAGCCACTGTCATCTAGTTCTGTAAGGGGAGAAAGGAAAGAAGCTACTGTTATCTAGCACAGTAAGGTGAAAAAGGAAAGAAGCCACTGTCATAAAGTTCTGTAAGGGGAGAAAGGAAAGAAGTTACTGTCATCTAGCACAGTAAGGTGAAAAAGGGAAAAAAACCACTGTCAACCAGCACAGAAAGGTGAAAAAGGAAAGAAGCCACTGTCATCTAGTACTGTAAGGGGAGAAAGGAAAGAAGCCACTATCATCTAGTATTGTAAAGTGAAAAAGGAAAGAAGCCACTGTCATCTAGTTCTGTAAGGGAAGAAAGGAAAGAAGCCACTGTCAACTAGCTCTGTAAGGAGAGAAAGGAAAGAAGCCACTGTCATCTAGTACTGTAAGGGGAGAAATGCAAGAAGCCACTGTCATCCAGCACTGTTAGGGAATAAAGGAGAGAAGTCGCTGTCATCTAGTACTGTAAGGGGAGAAATGCAAGGAGCCACTGTCATCCAGCAATGTTAAGGAATAAAGAAGAGAAGTCACTGTCAACCAGCACTGTAAGGGGAGAAAAGAAAAAAGGCAATGCCATCTAGTACAGTCAAGTGGATATCAAAATTTAAGGAATAGACCTGGAGACAGTTCAGAACTATAACTACCTTGGACATACTATAACCAGTGATGGAAAATGTAAAACTGAAATAAACAAAAGAATAGGAATGGCAAAAAGTAATTTTAATGTCATGAAGGACATACTAACATCAAAACAAATAACACCAGAGCTAAAACTAAGATTAGCAAAATGTTACATCTTCTCAATATTCCTATATGGTGCTGAAACATGGACATTAGACAAGAAAACAGAACAGAGAATTGAAGCCTTTGAAATGTGGATATATAGAAGAATAGGTAGAATTGGATGGAAGGAAAAGAAAACAAACGACGAAGTCTTAAAACAACTAAAAATGAAAAAGAGAACTTCTGAACACAATTAGAACAAGACAAATGCGATTCTTGGGCCATGTTAAAAGACACAACAGCCTACTGAAAGTGATCCTGGAGGGGAAAATACAAGGTAAAAGAGGCAGAGGCAGACCAAGATTAACATGGACGAGTAACATCAAAAGATGGACAAATCAACGATGACAACCTGCACCATCAAAGCAAGGGATAGAGCAAAATGGCGCTCCATGGTAGCCAACCTTCGTTGCGGGGACGGCACTCAATGATGATGATGACAGTAAGGGGAGAAAGGTAAGAAGCCACTGTCATCTAGTACAGTAAGGGGAGAAAGGCAAGATGCCACTGTCATCTAGTACTGTATGGGCGGGGGGGGGGGGAATGCAAGAAGCCACTGTCATCTAGTACTGTAAGGGGAGAAAGGACAGAAGCCACTGCCATCTAGTACTGTAAGGGGAGAAAGGAAAGAAGCCACTGTGATCTAGCACTGTAAGGGGACAAAAGAAAGAAGCCACTGTCATCTAGTACTGTAAGGGGAGAAAGGCAAGAAGCCACTGTCATCTAGTACTGTAAGGGGAGAAATTCAAGAAGCCACTGTCATCTAGCACTGTAAGAGGATAAAGGAGAGAAGTCACTGTTAACTAGCACTGTAAGGTGAGGATAGAAAGAAGCCACTGTGACCTGCCACGCATGTTGAAGAGCCACTGTCGCCTGCTACAATGAGGGGAGACTAGAATAGAGCCACTGTCACCTGCTACAATGGGGGGGGGGAGACAAGAATAGGGCCACTGTCACCTGCTACAATGAGGGGAGACAAGAATAGAGCCACTGTCACCTGCTACAATGAGGGGAGACAAGAATAGAGCCACTGTCACCTGCTACAATGAGGGGAGACACGAATAGGGCCACTGTCGCCTGCTACAATGAGGGGAGACAAGAATAGAGCCACTGTCACCTGCTACAATGAGGGGAGACAAGAATAGAGCCACTGTCACCTGCTACAATGAGGGGAGACAAGAATAGAGCCACTGTCACCTGCTACAATGAGGGGAGACAAGAATAGAGCCACTGTCACCTGCTACGATGAAGGGAGATAAGAATAGATCCACTGTCACCTGCTGCAATGAGGGGAGACAAGAATAGAGCCACTGTCACCTCCTACAATGAAGGGAGATAAGAATAGAGCCACTGTCACCTCCTACAATGAAGGGAGATAAGAATAGAGCCACTGTCACCTCCTACAATGAAGGGAGATAAGAATAGAGCCACTGTCACCTCCTACATATGGTAAGAAGAAATAAAGAAGACTGGAGAACAGGTTTTCGCCAATGCTATGAGTTTCTTGCTTCTGAATTGAGGCCTTATTTGGTGATTTCGCTACCGTGTTGCTGACCTGGTTCATACAGTGGAAATGGGTGGGGGGAGGGAACCGAGGAGCACTAGGGAGCTGTTCGTTGTGGAGTAAAGATGACCTGTTCGCTAAATTAACTCATCATTATGTGCCATATCGGTTGGAGTAGGCGATCATGTCCTTCCATAATTTTCTACGCATTGTACAACGTATAAGTTCTGTTGTTGACTGTTTTCTATGCCGTGACACGATGCTATTTTAGTATCTTTTCTCTTTGTTCTCGCAATCTCTCGAGACATTAACTAAATTAGCAACATTTAAAGTGCCACTGTGTCTCTTCGAATCTATTTCAATACATTTAAATTAGAAAAAACCGTTGATGTAAATTGGTGGTATCAGGCACTGCGCAATTTCGAAATAGGCAAATTAATTCACAAGGGGTACAAAAGAACTGACTTGTCTCATTATCATCGGAAATCAAGTTTTATTTCTGCCACGTAAAATGATCATGTCTATCTATTTGATATCTCTATAGTTGCTTAAAGTGCTATCTCCATATTCCGTGCACAGGCAGAGTTGGCAAAGTGAAATGAGGAAGAAAGCAAAATGGCAGGATACAATAACCAACTTAACTGTCCTGCAACGTGTTAAGACTCCAACAATCATGTCAATGCTTAGATGTCGAAGACTAAGATGGGTCAGTGAATTGAAGAAAAGCGCATCCCCAGGCAAATACTATATGGTGAACTAACACACGGAAAAAGACAAATCGGCGGACCTAAACTACGATATAGAGATATCTGTAAATCATCTCTGAATGACTTCTCCATCTGTGAATATGACTGGGAACATCTGGCAAGTGATCGGACATCATGGAGAGCATGTATAAGGAACGGTATAACATCATTTGAGACTGTGCTAAGGCAAAACTTAGAAGAGAAAAGATTCATGAAAAAGGATGAAAAACTCTGTGGACCAGTGGATCTGACTTGTTTATTCTGTGGCCGTTTGTGTTTGTCAAACATTGGTAGAATTAGTCACGAGAGAAGCTGTTCGACAAAAACAAAACCTCAAAAAATACACAATAGCCTCCACTAGGCCGTCTGACAAGACGAAAAGGGCCATATACACAATAGCCTCCACTAGACCGTCTGACAAGATGAAAAGGACCATATACACAATAGCCTCTACTAGACCGTCTGACAAGACGAAAAGGGCCATATACACAATAGCTTCCACTAGACCGTCTGACAAGACGAAAAGGGCCATATACACAATAGCCTCCACTAGACCGTCTGACAAGACGAAAAGGGCCATATACACAATAGCCTCCACTAGACCGTCTGACAAGACGAAAAGGGCCATATACACAATAGCCTCCACTAGACCGTCTGACAAGACGAAAAGGGACATATACACAATAGCCTCCACTAGACCGTCTGACAAGACGAAAAGGGACATATACACAATAGCCTCCACTAGACCGTCTGACAAGACGAAAAGGGACATATACACAATAGCCTCCACTAGACCGTCTGACAAGACGAAAAGGGCCATATACACAATAGCCTCCACTAGACCGTCTGACAAGACGAAAAGGGGCATATACACAATAGCCTCCACTAGACCGTCTAACAAGACGAAAAGGGGCATATACACAATAGCCTCCACTAGACCGTCTAACAAGACGAAAAGGGCCATATACACAATAGCCTCCACTAGACCGTCTGACAAGACGAAAAGGGCCATATACACAATAGCCTCCACTAGACCGTCTGACAAGACGGAAAGAGCCATATATATCTCTTTAACTGTTTGATAAAATTTATCTTTTTATTTTTACATCTCTTTAAATATTTGATAAAATTTATCTTTTTCTTCTACATCTCTTTAAATGTTTGATCAAATTTATCTTTTTTTCTACATCTCTTTAAATGTTTAATAAAATTTTTATTTTTTTTATATCTCTTTAAATGATTGATAAAATTTATCTTTTTTTCTACATCTCTTTAAATGTGTGATAAAATGTTATCTTTATTTTCTCGAACTCTTCAACTGTTTGGTACAATTTATCTTGATTTCTACCCTTCTCTCTATTTGACTACGACTGATCATCCCAAGCAATGACCTATGTGTCAGCTGTAATGAGGCCACAAGTGTAGTTTTCTGGTTTGTCAAGGAGGATGATCTCGTGTGAAAGTTAGACTTGCAAAGTGATCGCTTCAGGATGGCGTCATCATTTTGTATGTTTGTGTTTTTCTTCTAACAAAATGCACAAGAATTTTGTTTCGCCACGATGCGCAATTAGCAGAGATTTTCCACGGAAGAACGTTAAATTGGCGTTAATGAGTTATGCCGTAGTTTACAACATCTACAATATCTGCAGCTTTCGACATAAACACGCCCGACTTTAGGAAGGAATGTCTGAGGCCTAGTTGTCTTCCATTTTGTATCCCAGAATGCTTGGCCAGACTGGTCAGTTTGTTTCCACAACAATCGTGGGGCGATGGAGCAGTACCTTAATGACGTTTTGGTTCAATTATCATGAAACAAGAAGTCAGCTATGAGTCGTTGACCCCTTTCAGCCTAGGTACTGTATTTCATTCTGAGCACTTCTGCTAACAAATCACATCTATTGTGTACTTAGTGTTTGTGTAAAACAAAAGACAAGGTTCCCTCCACGCCTTGTTAGTATAAAAAAAAAAATAAAAAGTAAAGTACCCCGTCACGCCAAGTGGCGTATAGGGAAATATGGTGTTAGTGACCCTATATTTTACAGACCTTCAGCACATGATTTTTGGGGTAATGTGGTCGGTATTACGCCCGTTCTGCTTTACTTTCCCAGAAAAAAATTCGGTACCCATTTAAGGCTGGGTGAACCCCGAAACCGTCGGTTGGAATCGAACCCTACCCCTTGTCCTTTGTAGTCCAGTTCACTAACCACTGAGCTATCGCGGCTCCCACGCCTTGTTAGGCCTACGCGAAATAAGGTGTTAATCTCCATATTTTTTTTTATCACTGTTGTACTTTTTTTTTTTTTTTTTTTTTTTTTTTTAGAAAATGATATCATAATAGGGCTATCAAAAGCAAGATGAGCTTTTGTTGCACTGGGAAACATATGGAAGTCCAAAGATATTAGGTTAAATACAACAATAAAAATGTTCAACTCCAATGTTAAGTCAGTTCTATTATATGGCTGTGAAACATGGAGAACAACAAAATTGACAATCATGAAGATACAGACTTTCATTAATGGATGCTTACGCAGAATAAAAGGATGGAAATGACAGGACAAAAATCACTAATATAGAATTATGGAAATGTACCAGTCAAATACCAGTGGATAAAGAGATACAGCGAAGACGATGGCGCTGGATAGGACACACACTGTGGTAGCCAACTGAGAGTATTAAACAACAGGCCCTTTTTAGAATCCCTAGGGGAAAAGACAAAGAGGAAGACTAAAGAATTCTTGGAGAAGACAGATAGAAGCAGAGATGAAGATGATGGGGAAGACATGGAATTATCTTAAAAGAATGGCAAAAAACAGAACGACTTGGAAAGTGTTTGTTGAATACCTATGCTCCACAGGGAGCTGAAAGTGTTTGTTGAAGACCTATGCTCCACAGGCAGCTGAAAGTGTTTGTTGAAGACCTATGCTCCACAGGGAGCTGAAAGTGTTTGTTGAAGACCTATGCTCCACAGGGAGCTGAAAGTGTTTGTTGAAGACCTATGCTCCACAGGGAGCTGAAAGTGTTTGTTGAAGACCTATGCTCCACAGGGAGCTGAAAGTGTTTGTTGAAGACCTATGCTCCACAGGGAGCTGAAAGTGTTTGTTGAAGACCTATGCTCCACAGGGAGCTGAAAGTGTTTGTTGAAGACCTATGCTCCACAGGGAGCTGAAAGTGTTTGTTGAAGACCTATGCTCCACAGGGAGCTGAAAGTGTTTGTTGAAGACCTATGCTCCACAGGGAGCTGAAAGTGTTTGTTGAAGACCTATGCTCCACAGGGAGCTGAAAGGTAAAAGAAGAAGATGGTACATTTTTGGGGTGGTGCAGTCGATAACACGACAGGCCTTATCTCTCAGGAAAAAAAATTATAGTACCGATTTTTAGAGGTTGGGTGAACTATGGATACTCGCATGTTAACAAAAATAATCTGCCAATTTTTGGAACTGAACCCTGACCCTTCTGTTAAGAGCCGAGCACACTAACCACTCAGCATCCAAGACTCCTTAGTGTCTATCATCCTAACTGTATACTCGTATATATATATATATATATATATATATATATATATATATATATATAAATGAGAAAGAGAGTTCATCGGTGCTATATAGAACCAATTCTGACCTATGGAAGCGAATTCATGGATAGTAGACAAACAAATGAAAAGACGATTAGAGGCCACAGAGATGGGATTTCTCAGAAGAATGTTGAAAGTTCCATGGACAGATAAAAAGACCAATGACGAAGTTCTCAAAGAGGCCAACACAAAAAGGAAGCTCCTAAAAACATCAGACAAAAACAAATGAACATTTTTTGGCACAACATGAGAAGAGGAAAGTTGGAATACTTGGTTACAACTGGCAAAATAAAAGGAAAGAGAGATCGCAGTCGACAAAGAGGGAAAATACTGCATAGCTTGGTGTCATTGCATGGAAAACAGTCAACAACAGAACTGATACGATGCACTGTAGATAGAAGATTGTGGAGGGACATGATCACCTACGTAACCGGTATGGCACATGATGATGATATATATATATATATCTTCATTCTCAAATTACGTATCAATTTGTTTCACTCGGGATACACGAATGACAGCCACATATGTCCTCAAAAGATCTTTTCCGTGGTCATAACTCATTTAGACTAAGATTCCGGATTCCCCGATAAAATCCGCTGTCAGTTAAAGAATTCCAGCTTCCAGCTTGAAGGTGTTACGTTAGGAAACATTCGTCAGCAGTCTGCAAGTTGGAGACAGTGCCAACATCTTTTATTTAACAACGCGAGCGTTCGAGACAAACGGATGTTCAGTGTGGTTGTGAATAGAATGAATGTAATTCCGGTAAAGTTGACGGGATGGTTATATACGGCGATGGCTGGGTGGTTAGGTACAGCGATGGCTGGGTGGTTATGTGCAGTGATGGCTGGGTGGTTAGGTACAGCGATGGCTGGGTGGTTAGATACAGCGATGGATGGGTGGTTAGGTGCAGCGATGTTGGGTGGTTAGGTGGAGCGATGGCTGGGTGGTTAGGTACAGCGATGAATGGGTGGTTAGATACAACGATCACTAAATGGTTAGATACAGCGATAGCCGGGTGGTTAGATACAGCGATGGCTGAGTGGTTAGATACAATGATGGCTGGGTAGTTAGATACATGATGGCTGAGTGGTTAGATACAGGATGGCTGAGTGGTTAGATACAGGATGGCTGAGTGGTTAGATACATGATGGCTGAGTGGTTAGATACAGGATGGCTGAGTAGTTAGATACAGGATGGCTGAGTGGTTAGATACAGGATGGCTGAAAGGTTAGATACAGGATGGTTGAGTGGTTAGATACAGGATGGCTGAGTAGTTAGATATAGGATGGCTAAGTGTTTAGATACAGGATGGCTGAGTGGTTAGATACAGGATGGCTGTGTGGTTAGATACAGGATGGCTGAGTGGTTATATACAGGATGGCTAAGTGTTTAGATACAGGATGGCTGAGTGATTAGATACAGGATGGCTGAGTGGTTAGATACAGGATGGCTGAGTGGTTAGATACAGGATGGCTGAGTAGTTAGATACAGGATGGCTAAGTGTTTAGATACAGGATGGCTGAGTGGTTAGATACAGGATGGCTGAGTGGTTAGATACAATGATGGCTGAGTGGTTAGATACAGCGATTTATGTGTGGTTTTATAGAAGATGTTGTATGGAAAGAAAAGAAAAAAATAATGAAATCTTAAAACACCTAAAAATGAAAAGAGAACTACTAAACCCAATTCAAACAAGACAAATTAGATTTTTGGGACATGTTAAAAGACACGGCAGCCTACTAAAAGTAATCTTGGAAGGGGAAAATACAAGGTAAAAGAGACGGAGGAATCTTACATGAACGAGTAACATCAAAAGATGGACAAATCAGCTTATGACAACCTGCACAATCAAAGCAAGAGACAAAGCAGAATTGCGCTCCATGGTAGCCAACCCTCGATGCGGAGACGGCACTCAACGATGTGGAGAATGATAAATTATAAGTGTCGTGCAGCAGAATAAAACTGTTTCAAGAAAACGATATGAATCTGCATTGGTATGAGAAGGGAGGTCATATATTAGGACTCAGACAATATCAAATCACTGATCAAACGTTTGTAGATATATAAAATGAAAACCGACAGAAAGATTAATGCAAAAAGGGCTATTTTTAACAAACATATTTTGGCGTTGGAATTGTTTTATGTACAAAATATAATCATCATCAAGTTCGTACCCTGATCAGTATCAGCTCTCTGATAACCTGCAAGTATGTGTGTCACTGGTGTAATTTATTATTTCTACTGTCTTTTATTCTATGCCGGATTAAGCTGTCTACTGTTTGTATTGTTATCTTTCTATGTTTCTTTTTTTTTTCCTTCGATTTTCTGGGTTAGTGGAATATTAAGAATCTTTTTTTCTTTCCTAGGGACAAAAGAAAAGAAAGTAGACTTTTCTCTGGGGACAGAACTAAAGAAAGTAGACTTTTTATCTGGGGATAAAACTAAAGAATGTAGACTTTTTTTAATTGAAGCTTTAAATGTTTTGTTTGTGATTTTTTCTTCATTATCTTCTTCAATGGCCTATGTCTTTTTTAATTTTTCTTTATTTGCAGCATGCTGCCTGAAAATATCAAAAATAGAAAGATTTCATCAATATGAACATGGAACATTAGACGTTCCAGGTTGGAATTATGTTATTCCAATATTATATTCATTATATTAATTATATCCGCCTCGTGGTGGCAGCAGTCTGAAATGTCTAGTATTTCGCGACGTCCTTTTATACACTCACACGTACGCTGCTTTGTCATGGAGTAATTAGGCGCGGCTAAAACGGGTCGGTAAGTGATAAAAAAGTGTTAACTTTACGTCGGGCTGGGAATTCCAGACCTTTGAAATTTAAATAGGGGAATAAAAATGGTGTCTGATGCCAGCTAGTGCCTCGGTAGCCGAGTTGGGAAAACCACCCGACTGGACTACCGACGTTCGGACAACCCGTGTTCGATTCCCGCTGGGAGCAGTGTGAATTGTACTCGTGGTTGGAAAAAAAAATACCCCCACGGTCGACCCAGCCGTTGGCAGAAATGGGTACCAGGGTATTACCCTGGGAAGGTGAGGAATGTTGCCTCGCATCTGATTTTCGATGCTTGAGGCGACACTATGCAGAAATATCCGAACATTTCTGGATAGGCGGCCGAGCACATATGGGTGGAAACTCGCGTGCTAAGACGCCGGTTCAAGTCTCGTACTTTACCTTTACCTTTATCTTTACCTTTACCTTTATCTTTATTCCAGACCTTTGAAATTTAAATAGGGGAATAAAGAAGGTGTCTGATGCCAGCTAGTGTCGTAGCAACGGTAATAAAATATCGTAAACAGAGTTGCCGCCCATCCGCTCTTGGACCAGAAACTCTCGACCAGTCTCGCCGTCAGCACGAATTCCGTAGCAAAGGCGACATTTCTTTACCTTCCCATAAAATGAACTCTGGTTCTATACATTTGTTGGTGGCTGGATGGACTATAGGAGCTATTTTATCAATCACGACGTCACTGTTCACAAGGCATGATCATATAAGACTTCTTTCTTCTTGTATATCAACGCCCTCCTTCTACACTCTTGTTATCGAAGCAAGACTTTTAGACCTTTCATTGTCTAGGCTCCTCAGATAAAGAACCAATAAGAACAATTATTCTGTCAGTAAAGATTCCCTCCACGCCTCAAAGTGTGTCAGAAATTAAGTGTGAATGGCCAATTTTTATCAAACACCAGAGCCATATTTGATCAATATCACGTCAGGACGTCATATATTTCCACACAAAAAAATATCTGGTACCCATTTTTAGAGACTGGGTAATCACTGAAGCAATGTTAGTCAAAAAAAAAAGAAAAAAAAGCGCGTTTTCTTGGAATTAAACCTTGAATTTTGGGGACTGGTTGGTCTCGAGGTAAGACGCCGGCCTCGAGACAGAGAGGTTGTGGGTTCAAATCCCGGCTAAACTCCGGTTGGGATTTTTATTTATGATTTCTCTCAACGGCAACCACCCCTGGTCTCAGCAGCGAGGCCCGACTTGAAACGTCAATCACCCATCGACGGAAAAAATATGAGTACCTCCGAAGTCGGAGTTATCTGCCTGTGCGGCGAGGGACCCGTGTGCGCACACGGCTGCCAGGGAAAAATAGATTAACACGCGAAATTCAGTTCCTAGTCTCAAAGCTGGCGGACGAAAAAAAATAAAATAAAATAAAAACCTTGAATGTTCTTATCAGGTGGCTATGTACTAACTACAACTGCATACGGCGAGGCAGGGTGCCAGGACAGAAGATTCACAGAGTTTCTTTGTCTCCAGATGTTCCAATCACTCATGACAAAACCAGTGGCAGACGGTGAGTTCACAACTTGATGAGACCAGGACGTGAGACTGAACTTTTATACTGACCTTTAACCTGATAATTTGTGACATACACATTACTGTAAATTATTCCGCATAAAATAGTTCCTTCAGTAATTGCCCTAGATTAACACAATTATGATCACATTATAATAGCATCGTTATTTGCATTATAAAACATGAAAGTGAAATGTTAACTAACATCAATTACATTTTTGTTCACGTTTCTTTATATAAAGATGCAGCGCAGTGATTGTAAGTAGGCACTAGAAACGTTTGTCTCCTATTGGCTCTACTTCTATATTTTTCGATAAAGAGATAGAACACCACTTTATTAGTTTTTTACTTGTTGTCATAGTAATCAGGGGCTAATTTAAGAAATCACCTATCTAGTTCTGGTACATCTTTCAAGGTGGATAGATGCCGTTGTATGGTTGTAGTAGGTTTGACTTCCTTAAACATTGAAAGCTATTTCTTAGCAACGGCTCGAATTATTCGAACTCTTTCATTTCTTTACTTGTGAATATGGTACCTCATTGTACAATGACGTTCAACTCATTAAGCCGGAATATGATTTTGTTATGCATTCTGATAAAATATTATAGGAGTTGTGACCTTCTCTGCCTTTTCAGAAATCCTGCAGCTGGGTGAGACCATTCTGGTCTATACAGTGACTGAGATTCAGTTATTCGCAATAACTGATTTCTTGAAATACGAAAATTAAATAGACAGAGCACGGCTTTCAATCCAATGTTTGAGAGAAACTTGAGTTACGATATATCTCATCATCACTGAGAGTCGTTTCCGCATCGAAGGTTGGCTACCATGGAGCACCATTCCGCTGTCTCTTGCTTTTATGTTGCAGGTCGTCATAGACTGACTTGTCCATTTTTTGATGTTACTCGTCCATGTTAGTCTTGGTCTGCCCTTGCCTCTTTTACCTTGTATTTACTCTTCTAAGATTACTTTTAGTAGGCTGTTGTGTCTTTTAGCATGCTCCAACAGTTGCATTTGTCTTGTTTGCATTGCATTTAGTAGTTCTCTTGTCGTTTTTAGTTGTTTTAAGACTTCATCATTTGTTTTCTTTTATTTCTATTCAATTCTACCTTTTTTGTAAATCCACATTTAAAAGGCTTCAATTTTCTGTTCTGTTCTATCTAAAATTGACAATTGGACAACCAAGCCCATATTTCAAGCTATTCTATTTCTCTTCAACAAAAAAACTGCAGCATTATCAGGAAAACAGCACATCTGAATCACAGGGAGTAACTCACACAAGTAGAAGACTGGGTTGCTGTTGCTGTTACTATCGTCTGGAGCCACAACAGCATACTCTCCTGATGACGTCAGGCCCAGAGAGTCCATCTCTCTTAAGAACACCAACAGGGACTCATAGTTACCCAGAAAGACGTACACTGAAAGAAAGAGAGGTTGAAGTTTAAATACAAAACAATTAGAGATATACGTCTCTCGGTAAAAACTTAAGATGTCAATTTCTGGACGTGAAAGGTAATTATTAATTTATGATGTGAAAAACTTAGTTCTTCATTCACATCTCGAAAAACTTGCCACCCATTGATATAAAAAGAGGAGTAAGACAAGGATGCATCCTATCACCAAGCTTGTTCAATCTATACACTGAGAAAATCATTAAAACATCTCAGAGATGCCAGGCCTAAACATTAATGGAAAGATAATCAATAACCTAAGATATGCTGATGATGCTGTATTACTAGTAGAAAATTTTGAAGATCCATACCAATTACTTAGTGAAATAAACATGCCAGCAAAACAAAATGGATTAGATATGAATATGAAAAAGACTAAAATTATGATCATAAACAAAGAAAATGCTCCAAACCATCCACCTCTCACTTGTGAAACCAGCCCAACTAACAAGTGCAACTCCCAACGCCCACCGGTTCTCATGGGAGCTAAGCGATAACGTAATTAGATTAGCTCTGATGCTCTAAGGTCAGCTAAATGCCATCATCACGGTTTGGTACTCAAGATCTTCATCACCGTTTCCGTTTCCAGTTGAAACAATCCATGAAAACGAGACACTTTCGTGCATCGTTCAAGGTCAGCGGTACTTGCAAATACACAACAAATGTTTAGCTGACACTTGACACTTCTGTGATAGCGACTGTTAATACTAACGGCATTGACCTACTGGTATCGCGTTTCACTTTTCAGGGAATCGGCTGTCGTACTGGATAACCTGTTGCTCTCTAAACAAGATGTCTGCCGGTTCTAATCCAGGTAGAACCGTTTAAAAAAATGTTTTTTTTCTTTTCTATCGGAGTTTTAATTTTTAAAAAAAAACTATTATGAACACCACTTGGCAACTTACTGGGACCTTTTTTCTCCAAGCATATAGACAAATTTCCAAACCGTGCCAGTGAATTGAAAAAATACCGTAGACGGAAGGACATCAATGATCTTATCAATGCTACCGCGACTCCAAGGGTAAGGGAAGAGTAGTATAGAGTCACTGTTATGCCATTCATTTCGTAAGAGGCGACTAAGGAGGCTTGTAATCGTCGCCTGTGCAGTCGGGATGACATGCACAGAGCGACCTTGTCAACTGAAATTATTGATGCATTTTGGGAAATGCTGTGACAAGTGGTGGAACGGATATGGGAATTCTTGACTGCGATGAAACTGGTTTTATAGAGAGAATAGAAAAGCGACTATCAAATTTTCCGGCCAATAGATTTCAATTCTGTAATGTGTGGTACCATTGACATGCATATCTTTAAGCGAGTCAATGAATTATGCGATGTATGGTATCATTGGCATGCATATCTTTAAGCAAGTCATTGAATCTCAGATGTGTCCTATCATTGGCATGCATATCTTTAAGCGAGTCATTGAATTCTCAGATGTGTCCTATCATTGGAATGCATATCTTTAAGCGAGTCATTGAATTCTCAGATGTGTCCTATCATTGGCATGCATATCTTTAAGCGAGTCATTGAATTCTCAGATGTGTCCTTTCATTGGCATACATATCTTTAAGCGAGTCATTCAATTCTCAGATGTGTCCTATCATTGGCATACATATTTTTAAGCTAGTCATTGGATTATCAGATGTGTCCTATCATTGGCATACATATCTTTAAGCGAGTCATTCAATTATCAGATGTGTCCTATCATTGGCATACATATCTTTAAGCGAGTCATTCAATTCTCAGATGTGTCCTATCATTGGCATGCATATCTTTAAGCGAGTCATTCAATTCTCAGATGTGTCCTATCATTGGCATACATATCTTTAAGCGAGTCATTCAATTCCCAGATGTGTCCTATCATTGGCATACATATCTTTAAGCGAGTCATTGAATTCTCAGATGTGTCCTATTATTGGTATCCATATATTTAAGCGAGGCAGGTTTACCATATCAATGAGTTCTGAATAATTCATGATGCGTTTTAATATATATATACCAAACATATCTTGGCGTCACCATGGATCATAGAATGATATGGATAAAGCAGAAAGACAAAACAAACAAAAGAGCCAGAAAACGAACAGATATTATGAAGAAATTATTAGGAGCTGACTGGGGAGCAGACAGCAATATCTTGAAACGACCAAACACAGGAAGAGTAAGACCAGTCCTAGAGTATGGAGTCACAGGCTGGGCTACAGCTTCCAAATCACAGCTTAGCAACATTTACAGAACACAAAACCAGGCTGTCTGTATATCATCACTGGGGGCTATGAAATCTACACCTATAGAGACTCTAGGAACAGTAATTGGTCTACAACCTTTGAAAGACAGACGGAAAACTAAAGTAATGCAACAAGCGGAGAAATACAAAAGTTCCCTAACTACCATTTGCCCCAAAGAATAACCGGTTTCTGAAAAGGAAGACTAAAGAGGAGCAACTTCAGGGCAACCGCCAGAGAATTGAGAACTAGTGATCCAGTACTGTCACAAACAATGCCAAAACCCATAAGCCTGTCCTGTATGACTCCCCACGGGAAATATAAAATACCAGATCTTAAGGCAGACATATTAGAGATCATGAAAAAAGGCACCCAAACAGACACAGAGAGAATGCACATAGCAGAAATACACATAGACGACAAGTTTTCCCGAGTCCCTATGTGATGTTTCAAAAATACTACCAGTGTTCTCTGTGTTGTGATAAATATTACCCGTGTTCTCTGTGTTGTGATAAATATTACCCGTGTTCTCTGTGTTGTGATAAATATTACCCGTGTTCTCTGTGTTGTGATAAATATTACCCGTGTTCTCTGTGTTGTGATAAATATTACCCGTGTTCTCTGTGTTGTGATAAGTATTACCCGCGTTCATTGTGTTGTGATAAATATTACCCGTTTTCACTCTTTTGTTATAAATATTACCAGTGTTCACTGTGTAGTGATAAATATTACCTGCGTTCTCTGTGTTGTGATAAATATTACCAGCGTTCTCTGTGTTGTGATAAATATTACCCGCGTTCTCTATGTTGTGACAAATATTACCCGCGTTCTCTGTGTTGTGATAAATATTACCAACGTTTTCTGTGTTGTGACAAATATTACTGGCGTTCTCTGTGTTGTGACAAATATAACCCGTACTCTCTGTGTTGTGATAAATATTACTGGCGTTCTCTGTGTTGTGATAAATATTACCAGCGTTCTCTGTGTTGTGACAAATATTACCGATGTTCTCTGTGTTGTGATAAATATTACCCGTGTTCTCTGTGTTGTGATAAATATTACCCGTGTTCTCTGTGTTGTGATAAATATTACCCGTGTTCTCTGTGTTGTGATAAATATTACCCGTGTTCTCTGTGTTGTGATAAGTATTACCCGCGTTCATTGTGTTGTGATAAATATTACCCGTTTTCACTCTTTTGTGATAAATATTACCAGTGTTCACTGTGTAGTGATAAATATTACCTGCGTTCTCTGTGTTGTGATAAATATTACCAGCGTTCTCTGTGTTGTGATAAATATTACCCGCGTTCTCTATGTTGTGACAAATATTACCCGCGTTCTCTGTGTTGTGATAAATATTACCAACGTTTTCTGTGTTGTGACAAATATTACTGGCGTTCTCTGTGTTGTGACAAATATAACCCGTACTCTCTGTGTTGTGATAAATATTACTGGCGTTCTCTGTGTTGTGATAAATATTACCAGCGTTCTCTGTGTTGTGACAAATATTACCGATGTTCTCTGTGTTGTGATAAATATTACCCGTGTTCTCTGTGTTGTGATAAATATTACCCGTGTTCTCTGTGTTGTGATAAATATTACCCGTGTTCTCTGTGTTGTGATAAATATTACCCGTGTTCTCTGTGTTGTGATAAGTATTACCCGCGTTCATTGTGTTGTGATAAATATTACCCGTTTTCACTCTTTTGTGATAAATATTACCAGTGTTCACTGTGTAGTGATAAATATTACCTGCGTTCTCTGTGTTGTGATAAATATTACCAGCGTTCTCTGTGTTGTGATAAATATTACCCGCGTTCTCTATGTTGTGACAAATATTACCCGCGTTCTCTGTGTTGTGATAAATATTACCAACGTTTTCTGTGTTGTGACAAATATTACTGGCGTTCTCTGTGTTGTGACAAATATAACCCGTATTCTCTGTGTTGTGATAAATATTACTGGCGTTCTCTGTGTTGTGATAAATATTACCAGCGTTCTCTGTGTTGTGATAAATATTACCCGCGTTCTCTATGTTGTGATAAATATTACCAACGTTCTCTGTGTTGTGACAAATATTACCCGCGTTCTCTGTGTTGTGATAAATATTACCAACGTTCTCTATGTTGTGACAAATATTACCCGCGTTCTCTGTGTTGTGATAAATATTACTGGCGTTCTCTGTGTTGTGACAAATATAACCCGTATTCTCTGTGTTGTGATAAATATTACCAGCGTTCTCTGTGTTGTGATAAATATTACCGGCGTTCACTGTGTTGTGATAAATATTACCAGCGCTCACTGTGTTGTGACAAATAGCAAGGGTGTCACTGTGCAATAACAAACTTTAGCACTTTCCTGAACGTGTTGTCTGTTAAACATGGTTGAAAATAACAGACTTTGATTGTGATCATCTGTATATAATGCGAGGTCTAGGACCAAAAAAAAAATATCTCACGCCCTCGGAATGTTTTCTGACTAGAGATAGTGCCCTCGTACATCACACGGCATGCTCTCGTTATAGCCTCGCGCTTGACAACTCAGAATTTACAAGCACGTGTTGTGGTTTCCGTTCACAAAAAAGAATGCCAGACCTTGAAACACTGAAGTTTCTAGAACCGGAGAGTTCTACACATGAAAATAAAGTTAACGATGATTAACAGATGAATCAAATGTTAACAGAGATTAATAGGCTAATTCAAAGTTAACGAAGAATTGCAAATAAATATAAAGTGAAAGATTAATCATCATCATCACCATCATGTGCCATACCGGTTGACGTAGGTGATCATGTCCCTCCACAATCTTCTATCTACACTGCATCGTATCAGTTATGTTGTTGACTGTTTTCCATGCCATGACACCAAGCTATCCAGTATTTTCTCTCTTTGTCGTCCGCGATCTCTCTTTCCTTTTATTTTGCCAGTTGTAAAGATTAATAAATGATTGAAAAGTTAACGAAGAATAGAAACAAATCCGAATTTACCGAAGAATATCGAATTAATCACAGTTAACGAAGATTAGGATTTGAATCCAAAACTAATAACAATTAAGAAATGAATCAAAGTTTAATGAGCAAATTAATTCAAAGCTCACAAAGAATAGCATCATCATCGAGTGCCTTCTCCACAACGAAGGTTGGCTACCATGGATCGCCATTCTACTCTGTTTCTTGCTTTGATGGTGCTGGCTGTCATAGATTGACTTGACCATCTTTTGATGTTACTCGTCCATGTTAGTCTTGGTCTGCCTCTGCCTCTTTTACCCTGTATTTTCAATTCCAATATTACTTTTAGTAGGCTGTTGTGTCCTTTAACATCCCCCAAAAATTTCATTTATCTTGTCTTAATTGTATTTAGTAGTTCTCTTTTTATTTTCAGTTGCTTTAAAACTTCATCGTTTGTTTTCTTTTCTTTCCATCCAATTCTACATATTCTTCTATAAATTCAAATTTCAAAGGCTTCAATTTTCTGTTCTGTTTTCTTGTCTAATGTCCATGTATTTGCACCATACAGGAATATTGAGAAGATGTCACATTTTGCCATTCTTAGTTTCAGCCCTGCTGATATTTATTTTGTTTGTTAGTATATTTTTCATGGCATTAAAATTACTTTTTGCCATACCTGTTCTTTTGTTTATTTCAATTTTATATTTTCCATCATTGGTTATAGTATGTCCTAGGTAGTTGTAACTCTGGACTGTCTCCAGATGTATTCCCTCAACTGTGATATTTAATTGTAGGTCTTGAGAATTTTCTTTGTTTATGATCATAGTTTTAGTCTTTTTGATATTCATATCTAGTCCATATTTTTTGCTTGTTATGTTTATCACATTAAGCAATTGTTGTAGGTCTTTAGGATTTTCTGCTAGTAGAACAGTATCATCAGCATATCTTAGGTTATTGATTATCTTTCCATTAATGTTTAGGCCTGACATCTCCAAGATGTTTTTAAAGATTTGCTCAGTGTATAGATTGAACAAACTTGGTAATAGGATGCATCCTTGTCTTACTCGTCTTTTTATGTCCATGGGTGTAGAGTTCTCCTTGTTATATCTTATTATTGCTGTTTGCTCCCAGTACAAATTACATATTAGTCGTATGTCTGCGTCGTCTAGATTTATATCCTATAGGCAGTCTATAAGTTGGTTATGGTGTATTCTATCGAAAGCTTTGGTGTAGTCTATAAAGCAGGCATATATTGGTTTGTTTACTTCTGTGTACTTTTCAATCAATGTTCTCATGCTAAATATGGCTTCTTTTGTGCCATTGTTTTTCCTGAATCCATATTGTTGCTCATCTAATTCAGTATTGATTTTATTCTGAATCCTTCCCTGTATAACTTTTAGTAAAATTGTTGTTACCTGACTCATAAAGAATAGCAAAGAAGTTTAAAGTTAACTAAGAAAATCTTAACTAAGTAAAGTAAAGAGCCCCGTCACGCCAAGTGGCGTATAGGGAATATGGTGTTAGTGACCATACATTTTACAGACCTTCAGCACATGATTTTCGGGGTAATGTGGTCGGTATTAAGCCCGCGCCGCTTTACTTTCCCAGAAAAAAATCAGGTACCCATTTAATGGCTGAGTGAACTCGGAAGCCGTTGGTTGGGATCGAACCCTACCCCTTGTCCTTTGTAGTCCAGTTCACTAACCACTGAGCTATCGTGGCTCCCGTATCTTCATCATACGCTGTTGTTTTTCGCTAACTATGTATTCCTAAGATATTCACAGTTAACTTTAAACTTCTTTGCTATTCTTTGAGAATATCTTAGGAATACATAGTTAGCGAAGAACATCAGCGTATGCTGATGATACGGTAGCTGCGATAGCTCAGTGGTTAGTGAACTGGACTACAAAGGACAAGGGGTAGGGTTCGATCCCAACAGACAGCTTCTGAGTTAACCCAGCCTTAAATGGGATTTTTTTCTGGGAAAGTAAAGCGGCACGGGCGTAATACCGACCACATTACCCCTAAAATCATGGATGTAGGTCTGTAAAATGTATGGTCACTAACACCATATTCCCTATATGCTACTTGGCGTGACGGGTCACTAACACCATATTCCCTATATGCCACTTGGCGTGACGGGTCACTAACACCATATTCCCTATATGCCACTTGGCGTGACGGGTTACTAACACCATATTCCCTATATGCCACTTGGCGTGATGGTCACTAACACCATATTCCCTATACGCCACTTGGCGTGACGGGTCACTAACACCATATTCCCTATATGCCACATGGCGTGACCGGTCACTAACACCATATTCCCTATTTGCCACTTGGCGTGACGGGTCACTAACACCATATTCCCTATATGCCACTTGGCGTGACGGGTCACTAACACCATACTCCCTATATGCCACTTGGCGTGACGGGTCACTAACACCATATTCCCTATATGCCACTTGGCGTGACGGGTCACTAACACAATATTCCCTATATGCCACTTGGCGTGACGGGGCTCTTTATTTTACTTATGCTGATGATACAGTCTTAATCGCTAATGGCGAAAATAAGTTACAGGAAATGTTAGACATTATAGTGAAGAAAGCAAAAATAAAGGACTCAGCCTAATTGCAAAAAGATAGAAGTAATGGTAGCAACGATTAAAAAGACTTCACTGCAATGCAAAATAAAGACAAGTGGAGCAATATTAAAACAAGAAAATGAATTTAAACATATGTGAACAATGTTAAGCTCAGATGGTAGATGAACAACAGCGGTGAGATGTAGAATGGCTCAGGCAAAAGTAACTTTCCCCCCAAAATGGGATATTTGCAATCCATTTTTGACAATAGAAACATAATAAACTAGTTCTTAAATGTTATGTAGAGCCAGTCTTAACATACGGATGTGAATCATGGACAATAGGAAAACAGACAATAAAATCACCACAGGCTGTAGAAATGTGGTTTTACAGAAGTATATTGAGAATATCATGGACAGCTAAGAAGAGTAATGAAAATGTTCTGAAAGAGGCCAAAGCAACAAAAAAAAAAAAAAAAAAAAAAAAAAAAAAAAAAAATTTTAGGCAATGTTATGAGAAGAGAACAGCTGCAATAAACCGTAACAAATGGGAAAATTGAAAGACGCAGAGATAGAGGAAAGCAAAGAGATAAGATACCAGACAGCTTAAGTGAATGGTTAGGCTGAAGGTCAACAACAGAAATTATAAACAACTGTCGTGATTGAAAGTTGTGTAGAGACATGATCACCTACGCCAGCAGGCTTGGTGCTTGATGAGGATCATATCAATCTTGATATTAAAAAGAACTTAAGTATTAAACATGTAAACAAATTTATATGGTCATGTAGGCGTGTGTAACTATATATATATATATATATATATATATATATATATATATATGCATATACATACACGCACGCACGCACGTACACACACACACACATATATATATATAAATTTTGTTGGTGACAGTTTACGGTACCATGAAGTCAAGCTATCAATTATCTCCTTGTGTCGTCGGCGGTCTCTCTTTCCCTTATTTTGCCACTTGTTGCCACTTGTAACCAAGTATCCAACTTTCACCATCTCCTGTTGTGCTCGAAAACAGTAGATTATTTCTTTCTGATCTTTTAAGCAGCTCACTTTTTTTAGTTGGTCCCTATGAGATTTTCTTTGTTAGTCTTTCTATCTGTCCAGAGAACTTTTAGACAGAATGAAAGACATCTTTGTGGCCTTTAATCATCTGTTCATTTCTTTGTCTACTATTTGATTCTATATGTTAGATATACTCACAATAAGGAAAAGACGATTAAAGACTTTTAATCTCTGAGATGGGATTTCTCAGACGAATGTTGAAAGTTTACTGGACAACTAAAAAGAGCAACGAAGAAATCCGCAAAGTGGCCAACACATAAAAAAAAGCTCCTAAAGAAGAGCATAAGAAAGAAACAATATACATTTTTCGGGCGCAACATGAGAAAAGGAAAGTTGGAATACTTGCTTATAATTGCCAACATCCAGGATAAGAGAGATCGCTGACGACAAAGACAGACGATGTTATATAACATGGTGTCATGGAATGGAAAACAGCAAACAATAGAATTGATCCGATGCGCTGTGCATAGAAAATTATGGAAGGACATGATCGCCTATGCCAGCTGGTATGAAACATGATGATGATGATTATAATTATATATATATATATATATATATATATATATATATATATATATATATCATCATCATCATCATGGACCGGGCCTGCTGGCGTAGGTGATCATGTCTCTCCACAACTTTCGATCTCGGCAGCTATTTATCATTTCTGTTGTTGACCATCTGCCAAGCCATTCTCTTAAGCTGTCTGTTATTTTTTCTCTTTGCTTCCCTCTATCTCTTCGTCCCTCAGTTTTCCAGTTGTTAAATATATTCCAGTTGTTCTCTTCTCATTACATGGCCAAAAAATGATGATTGTTTCTTCCTAATATTGGAAATTAGCTCTATTTTTGCTTTGACCTCCCTCAGAACATCTTCATTACTATTCTTAGCTGTCCATGGTACTCTCAACATTCTTCTGTAAAACCACATTTCTACAGACTCCAGTAATTTTCTTGTCTGTTGTCCTATTGTCCATGATTCACATCCATATGTTAAGACTGGCTCTACATAACATTTAAGAACTTTTTTCTTGTTTCTATTGTCAAAAATGGATTGCATAGTATCTTCTTCATTTTTTTTTAGAAAGCTGCCTTTGCCTGAGCCATTCTGCATCTCACCTCTGTTGTACATCTTCGGTCTGAGGTTAACAAAGTCTGAGGTTAACAATATATATATATGAATATGAAAACATGCACATATTATATTTTTGACAGAACAAGCACATAAAGATATCAACTAACCTCGAGTGCGATGCCTGGTAGTTGTGATTACACTTAAGTAGGGGTGTGACCTGGAAACATACTCACTAAACTCATCATTAGCGGAGTCCTTTGTTTCTCCGAGAATGCTGAGGACAAACAGAACATATGTTTTCTTTTTAATCCTTCTTATCACACTAAAACTTGTTGTGTCTTCGTGACCTTACCCTCCCCCGGACTCTGGGTAGTGAGATCCGAAGTCTAAACCTCTCGGAAAACGGAGAAATACATGACGTCCTATATGCATTTGCGCATGTTAGAGAACTCTTGGCAATTACAAATTGAAAATAGTAGGCCACAAAAGGTCGCTGTGGAACAAACAGGACTAACATCAAAACAAATAACACCAGGGTTTGAAATAAAAATAGCAAAATTGTATGTCTTCTCAACATTGCTGTATTTTTGGTGAAGAAACATGGACATTACACAAGAAAACAGAAGAGAAAATTGGAGCCTTTGAAATGTGAATTTATAGAAGAATAGGAAGAATCGGATGGGCGGGAAAGAAAACAAATGATGAAGTTTTAAAACAGCTAAAACTAAAAATAGAACTACTAAACACAATTCCAAAAAGACAAATGAGATTTTCGGGCATTTTAAAAGACACAACAGCCTACTAAAAGTGATTTTGAAATAGAAAAATAAGGTAAACGAGGCAGAAATAGACCAAGACTAACTAGGACGAGTAACATCAAAAGATGGACAAGCCAGCCTATGACAACCTGCACTATCAAAGGAAAGGACAGCAGAATGGCGCTCCATAGTAGATAAACCTTGATGAAGAGACGGCACACGATGATGATGATGATGATGGGTTTTTAACGTGCGCGAGTGAACACGGGACCTTCAGTATCAGTTTTCCCAGATGGTTAGACATCGAATCACACTACTCAGAGACCAGGGGAGAGTAAAGACACCACCAGTTTAATTTTGACAGTAAGGATCATCATCATATGAGGTCACAGACCCTCATTACATACGTTTAATAGTCGCGGACCCCATTACATACGTTTAGTAGTCGCGGACCCCATTACATACGTTTAGTAGTCGCGGACCCCATTACATACGTTTAGTAGTCGCGGACCCCATTAAATATGTTTTGTAGTCACGGACCCAAATTTAAATACTTTCTGTAGTCGCAGACCCCCATTAAATATGTTCTGCAGTCGCGAGGCCCCCATTAAATAAGTTTAGTAGTCATGGACCCCCATTAAATACAATTAGTAGTCGCCGACCCCATTAAATAAGTTTAGTAGTCGCCGACCACCATTAAATACGTTTAGTAGTCGCCGACCCCCATTAAATACGTTTAGTAGTCGTGGATCCCATTAAATACGCTTAGTAGTCGTCGACCCCCATTAAATACGTTTAGTAGTCGTGGACCCCATTAAATACGTTTTGTAGTCACGGACCTCCATTAAATACGTTTAGTAGTCATGGACCCCCATTGTATAGTTTTGTAGTCATGGACCTCCATTAAATGCGTTTTGTATCCGCGGACCCCCATTAAATACGTTTAGTAGTCGCCGACCCCCATTAAATACGTTTAGTAGTCGCACCCCCATTAAATACGTTTAGTAGCCGCGGACCCCCATTAAATACGTTTGTAGTCGTGGACCCATTAAATACGTTTTGTAGTCACGGACCTCCATTAAATAAATACGTTTGTAGCCGCAGACCCCCATTAAATACGTTTTGTAGCCGCGGACCCCCATTAAATACGTTTTGTATCCGCGGACCCCCATTAAATACGTTTAGTAGTCGCCGACCCCCATTAAATACGTTTAGTAGTCGCACCCCCATTAAATACGTTTAGTAGCCGCGGACCCCCATTAAATACGTTTTGTAGCCGCGGACCCCCATTAAATACGTTTTGTTGCCGCAGACCCCCATTAAATACGTTTTGTAGCCGCAGACCCCCATTAAATACGTTTTGTTGCCGCAGACCCCCATTAAATACGTTTTGTAGCCGCAGACCCCCATTAAATACGTTTTGTAGCCGCGGACCCCCATTAAATACGTTTTGTTGCCGCAGACCCCCATTAAATACGTTTTGTAGCCGCGGACTCCCAGGATTCAGCATAAGCTCAAGATTTAAAACCCAAAAGTGAATCAACATTTTAATTGAATAAAACTGTAATAAACATCACATTTAAACTGAGCTACTCTCCTACGAATCCAGTTAGCTTCAAAATTTCATACCTTTCTTCAAGCCTTCGAGGACCCCCTTGTGAAGGCAACGCGGACCCCTCGAACGACTACTCCTCGGGGTAGAGGCAGACCACAATTTGAAAAACTCTGGCCTAGGGATTAGGGAAATGGAAGGTAACTCATTAACCTAAAAGTGTTAAGCTGAAGTCGGATGTTTAGGGAAAAAATGATCAGATGTCACAGTCTGCTGTAAGCCCGAGACGACATATTTAGGTGTATTTAGTGTCCTTTGAAGGGTGGACGATTAAAAAGCATAAACCACTGATAACAAACATAACAAAACTGTACGAAAACTAATATGATGCATCACTAAGATAAAATGAAGTAGAAATAACATTATCTCATACTAATTACAATGAGAATTTAGAAAAATAATAATAATATAATACCACGTGTTTGTTACTTTTAGAACTGACTAGCAGAAACTACTACACCATCTCAAACTACTACATTACATTACCATATATTTATTACTATTACTAAGTTCTCAAAGAGGCCAACAGAAAAAGGGAGCTCCTGAAAAACATCAAAAAGAAACAATCAACATTTTTCGGGCACATCATGAGAAGAGGAAAACTGGAATACTTGGTTACAACTGGTAAAAAAATAAAGAAAGAGAGATCGCGGGCGACAAAGAGAGAAAATACTGGATAGCTTGGTTTCATGGCATGGAAAACAGTCAACAAAATAACGATGCACTGTAGATAGTAGATTGTGGAAAGACATGATCGCCTACGCCAACCGGTATGGCACATGATGATGATGATATTTATTACTATGCGATTTTAGAAACAGAAAACATATTACCCCATATTTCTTACTTTTAGAACTGACTAACAACAACCTAAACTAAACCTATGATCATAAACAAAGAAAATTCTCAAGACCTACAATTAAATATCACAGTTGAAGGAATACATCTGGAGACAGTCCAGAGCTACAACTACCTGGGACATACTATAACCAATGATGGAAAATGTAAAATTGAAATAAACAAAGAATAGGTAAGGCTAAAAGTAATTTTAATGTCATGAAAAATATACTAACAACAAAACAAATATCAGCAGGGCTGAAATTAAGAATGGCAAAATGTTACATCTTCTCAATATTCCTGTATGGTGCAGAAACATGGACATTAGGCAAAAAAAAAAAACAGAACAGAAAATTGAAGCCGTTGAAATGTGGATTTATAGAAGAATAGGTAGAATTCTATCTATCTATTGTCCTTTCGAGCCGAAGACGGCACATAGGGCAGAGCCACAATCTCAAAATCAGAAACCTTGCGTGCCAAAGCGGCACATATTGCAGAGATCACTGCTCTAAAATATATGGCGCTGTTTCCATAACAATACTTTTTACAATGACAGCTTGTCAAGCCATCGATCAACCTCCTTAGTCGCCTCATACGACATGCCTGGAAGGTCACAGTGTCACTATTCTTTACTTCCCTCATAATGAGGCCCGGTAACACACGGGGGATGGGGAAAAAAAGAAAACAAACGATGAAGTTTTGAAACAACTGAAAATGAAAAGTGAACTACTAAATACAATTAAGACAAGACAAATGAAATGTTTCATGACCGTTGTTGGAATTCCTTGACGCAAGTTATTTTCATGTTACTTATTAATGTAAACTACTTCGTCAGCCACAGTTTTATCTCTTTATGAAATTGTCACTGTGTTTTTGTTCGTCGTAGGCTGCTTTTCACTAGAGTAATTAGGAATCTAAAAGGAGCGAAATTGTGTGTACGACATTTTTGTGTGCCACGTCATCGTAATGGCTAATCATACATCCCTAGAACTGCCGTACGATAATCTTACGGTCTGTTGTTTGATGTGCGACGGGAATAATCTGACAACTAACTGTGTGTCTAAATGTTCGGAATTGGAGTCAACAATGATGGCCTAACATCATCAAGCACTATACATAAAAAAAAAAAATACGAGGATCATCATTTTCAAGAGGACGTGAACTTCCGGTATATGGTGGATATGCGGCGGGAACAATTAAAGGCTATGCATGAAAAGTGTTCCTTGTTGCTCTTTTCTTATATTCCAAGTCCGGCTTGTTGCAGGAGCTACTGAGTTAAGTGCTCTGTGCACACCGTGAGCTGTGTGTCTCATCCGTTTTGATCATGTTTCGATATTCCAATTGTTTACGATGAATGATCATATTGTATAGGGAACAGTTGGCTGTGTTCACTTTCTGCTCGATTTCGCCTTATGTCTTTTGGCGTGTGCTGAGACTGCTACGATGTGGACTGCAGTTACCTTTTTTGTTTGGGAGAAGAAATATTAATTCGGATTTTTACGCTGGCACGGGCGGTTGCGCAATTATGGATTTTAATTCATTTGCAGTGATACCGGGGTCTTCCATAACCAAAAACCAAATGAAATTTTTGGCACATGTTAAAAGACACAACATAATACTAAAAGTAATATTGGAAGGGAAAATACAAGGTAAAAGAGGCAGAGGCAGACCAAGACTAACATGGACGAGTAACATCAAAAGATGGACAAGCCAATCTATGACAGCCTGCACCATCAAAGCAAGAAACAGAGTAGAATGACGATCCATGGTAGCCAACTTTCGTTGCGAAGAAGGCACTCGATGATGATGATGATGATTTGAACAAAAACCTACTACATTATCTCAAACTACTACATTACATTACCTCATATTTTTGGCTTTTGCGCTTTCCTTAAGCTGATTGGCTACATTCTGCCATCGCAAAGACACTCAGTGATTATCCAGAAAGATTTAAACTGAAAATAATGCATCGCAGAGACAATGTATCTGGAGATGTACATAAAAGACGTCTCTGTGTTGACAAACAAGTGTTCTCCTGTCTTGTTGTGGTTATCTTCACAATTCTGCGGAGGTATAATTAACAGTTATAGTTAACAGTTATAGTTAACAGTGATAGTTAACAGTGATAGTTAACAGTGATAAATAACAGCTATAAATAACAGTTATAAATAATTAACAGTTATAGTTAACAGTTATAGTTAACAGTGATAAAAAAACGATATAAATAATTAACAGTTATAGTTAACAGTTATAGTTAACAGTGATAAATAACAGTTATAAAAAATTAACAGTTATAGTTAACAGTTAACAGTTATAAATAATTAACAGTTATAGTCAATAGTGATAGTTAACAATCATAAATAACAGTTTTAAATAATTAACAGTTATAGTTAACAGATATAATTAACAGTTATAGTTAACAGTGATAGTTAACAGTGATAAATAACAGTTATAAATAATTAACAGTTATAGTTAACAGTGATAAATAACAGTGATAAATAACAAAGATACATGAAAGTGATAAATAAAAATGAAAAAAACACTGATGAATAACAAAGGCAAATTGTTGCATTACAGCATCTTCTGTGATGTTTAAATTACGGACCTTCTTTATGTTGCTATACAGCATCTTCTGTGATGTTTAAATTATGGACCTTCCTTGTGTTGCTATACAGCATCTTCTGTGATGTTTAAATTATGGACCTTCTTTATGTTGCAATACAGCATCTTCTGTGATGTTTAAATTACGGACCTTCTTTATGTTGCTATACAGCATCTTCTGTGATGTTTAAATTATGGACCTTCCTTGTGTTGCTATACAGCATCTTCTGTGATGTTTAAATTATGGACCTTCTTTATGTTGCAATACAGAATCTTCTGTGATGTTTAAATTATGGACCTTATTTATGTTGCAATACAGCATCTTCTGTGATGTTTAAATTATGGACCTTCTTTATGTTGCTATACAGCATCTTCTGTGATGTTTAAATTATGGACCTTCTTTGTGTTGCAATACAGCATCTTCTGTGATGTTTAAATTAAGGACCTTCTTTGTGTTGCTATACAGCATCTTCTGTGATGTTTAAATTATGGACCTTCCTTGTGTTGCTATACAGCATCTTCTGTGATGTTTAAATTATGGACCTTCCTTTTGTTGCTATACAGCATCTTCTGTGATGTTTAAATTATGGACTTTTTTATGTTGCTATATAGCATTTTCTGTGATGTTTAAATTATGGACTTTCTTTATGTTGCTATATAGCATCTTCTGTGATGTTTAAATTATGGACCTTCTTTGTGTTGCTGTACAGCATCTTCTGTGATGTTTAAATTATGGACCTTCTTTGTGTTGCTGTACAGCATCTTCTGTGATGTTTAAATTATGGACCTTCTTTGTGTTGCTATACAGCATCTTCTGTGATGTTTAAATTATGGACCTTCTTTAGGTTACTATACAGCATCTTCTCTGATGTTAAATTATGGACCTTTTTTGTGTTGCTATACAGCATCATCTGTGATGTTTAAATTATGGATCATCTTTATGTTTCTATACAGCATCTTCTGTGATGTTTAAATTATGGACCTTCTTTATGTTGCTATACATCATCTTCTGTGATGTTTAAATAATTGACCTTCTTTATGTTGCTAAACAGCATCTTCTGTGATGTTTAAATTATGGACCTTCTTTATGTTGCTATACATCATCTTCTGTGATGTTTAAATAATTGACCTTCTTTATGTTGCTATACAGCATCTTCTGTGATGTTTAAATTATGGACCTTCTTATGTTGCTATACATCATCTTCTGTGATGTTTAAATTATGGACTATCTTTATGTTCTATACAGCATCTTCTGTGATGTTTAAATAATTGACCTTCTTTATGTTGCTATACAGCATCTTCTGTGATGTTTAAATAATTGACCTTCTTTATGTTGCTATACAGCATCTTCTGTGATGTTTAAATTATGGACCTTATTTATGTTGCTGTACAGCATCTTCTGTGATGTTTAAATTATGGACCTTCTTTATTTGCTAGACAGCATCTTCTGTGATGTTTAAATTATGGACCTTCTTTATGTTGCTATACAGCATCTTCTGTGATATTTAAATTATGGACCTTCTTTATGTTGCTATACAGCATCTTCTGTGATATTTAAATTATGGACTTTCTTTGTGTTGCAATACAGCATCTTCTGTGATGTTTAAATTATGGACCTTCTTTGTGTTGCTATACAGCATCTTCTGTGATGTTTAAATTATGGACCTTCTTTATGTTCTATGCAGCATCTTCTGTGATGTTTAAATTATGGACCTTCTTTATGTTGCTATACAGCATCTTCTGTGATGTTTAAATTATGGACCTTCTTTATGTTGCTATACAGCATCTTCTGTGATGTTTAAATATGGACCTTATTTATGTTGCAATACAGCATCTTCTGTGATGTTTAAATTACGGACCTTCTTTATGTTGCTATAGAGCATCTTCTGTGATGTTTAAATTATGGACCTTCTTTGTGTTGCTATACAGCATCTTCTGTGATGTTTCAATTATGTACCTTCTTTATGTTGCTATACAACATCTTCTGTGATGTTTAAATTATCGACAGTTTTAAATGTTTTATTTGTGTTTTAAATGGAACTAAAGACAGATATAAATAATGTAAATAATGTACAAGATTAACTATCGAGCTACAAGACTTCTGAGAACAGAAAGTAAACAAAGTGGATGTATATGTCAATTTGTGTGACGTGTATGTCAATACAATTGCTGTTCACTTTCTTGTTTACATATAACATTGTGTATTTGGTAACAAATATGTTTGAACTTGACTACAAAGGACAAGAGGTCGAGTTCGATTCTGGCTAATGGCTTCCTGGTTCACCTATCCTTAAATGGGTACCGGTTTTTTCTAGGAAATTAAAGCTACACGGGCGTAATACCGTCCACGTTACACCAAAAATTCATGTGCCGAAGGTCTGTAAAATTTATGGCCACTAACACCATTTGCCCTATACGAGCGACACTTCGCGTGACGAGGCAATATACTTCTTTTTTTTTTTTTTTTTTTTTTTTTTTTTTTTTTTTTTTACAAATGTGTTACTCGTGTTAAAATTTAATGAAAATCATAGACAATGTCACATGTGTGTAGATATGAATCTAATAAGAAAAGAAGGTACAGTTTTTATGTAAGTGCTGTGTAGCAGGAGTTACATTAGTACAGTTGGAAGCGGGAATGTTGATTTTAATTTTATTTTTTTTTTATATGCCTATCCTTTTCAAATCATGTTTTGTATGTGATTTTTCATTACAAATATATTATACTATTGTAGATACATAGATCAGACATTGTTGAACATTTATATACATGTACAGGTTAAACAAGGAAAAGATTTATAATAATAAATAAATCCGCACAACTTTTAGGTATAAAATAGTTCTAAAAAATTCATCATCAGTGTGTGCCGTCCCCGCATTGAAGGTTAGCTACCATGGAGCGCCATTCCACTCTCTCTCTCTCTCTTGCTTTTATGGTGCAGATTGTCATAGGCTGACTTGTCCATCTTCTTGGAGCGTCATTCCACTCTCTCTCTTGCTTTTATGGTGCAGATGTCATAGGCTGATTTGTCCATCTTTGATGTTACTCGTCCATGTTAGTTTTAGTCTGCCTCTGCCTCTATTACCATGTATTTTCCCTTCCAGGATTACTTTTAGTAGGCTCAAAAATTGGCGGCGTCCAAATGCGGATATTGGTCACGTTTACTAAGGGTTAAACGATAAGCCTCTTTTTGGAATTCAGAGATGAAAACAAATGGTAAAACATGGTGAAGACAGGTGGAAGCTGAGATAAAGAAGATGGGAAAACATGTTGAAGACAGGTGGAAGCTGAGATAAAGAAGATGGGAAAACATGGTGAAGACAGGTGGAAGCTGAGATAAAGAAGATGGGAAAACAAGGTGAAGACAGGTGGAAGCTGAGATAAAGAAGATGGGAAAACATGGTGAAGACAGGTGGAAGCTGAGATAAAGAGATGTAAAACATGGTGAAGACAGGTGGAAGCTGAGATAAAGAAGATGGTAAAACATGGTGAAGACAGGTGGAAGCTGAGATAAAGAAGATGGGAAAACATGGTGAAGACAGGTGGAAGCTGAGATAAAGAAGATGGGAAAACAAGGTGAAGACAGGTGAAGCTGAGATAAAGAAGATGGAAAACATGGTGAAGACAGGTGGAAGCTGAGATAAAGAAGATGGGAAACATGGTGAAGACAGGTGGAAGCTGAGATAAAGAAGATGGGAAAACATGGTGAAGACAGGTGGAAGCTGAGATAAAGAAGATGGGAAAACATGGACTAATCTGAACTGAATTACAGGAAATATGGCGGCTTGGTTGTTTTGCTGAAGACCTACGCTCCACACGGAGTTACAAGGTAAAAGAAAGAAGAATAAGGATATAAATGAATATTGGAGTAATGGAGGACATTATTTCAACAATAAAGACCAGTGATCTATACAAGTACGTGACTTATTTCATTAGACAGAATTAACCAGTTTGACAAAATATTCCCCTTAAATTAGCAATAATATGAATGGTACAGCTATTTCTTAACAAAGAAAATGGGAGATTATACATGTTTAAAATACATGAAATTTGTTGAAGACAGATTGATACTAGAAGACAGTTGATACTAGAAGACAGTTGATACTAGAAGACAGATTGATACTAGAAGACAGTTGATACTAGAAGACAGTTGATACTAGAAGACAGTTGATACTAGAAGACAGTGATACTAGAAGACAGTTGATACTAGAAGACAGTTGATACTAGAAGACAGTTGATACTAGAAGACAGTTGATGGTACAGTAATATGAAGATGATACTACTGTAGATTAGAGAGAATTGTTACGAGTTGAACGAAAGGCAGCCTGGGAAAATTGAGAACTGAGGAAATAAGTG
Source organism: Megaustenia siamemsis (assembly GCA_032433765.1). Lineage (NCBI taxonomy): Eukaryota > Metazoa > Mollusca > Gastropoda > Stylommatophora > Ariophantidae > Megaustenia > Megaustenia siamemsis. Next base: position 8,697,447 of record JAVIAB010000117.1, read on the forward strand.
GGGAAATTGGATGATTAGTTACAGCCATACTTTGATGCATATGCACACTTACTTTGATTTAGAAATTAATATAGGAGTTTACTACATTGTAATTTTCGCTTTACTGTCTGACATTTCTGATGACGCCTTTTCGCACGCAATATTTGTTTTTTGGCTGTGAACTTTCAATAATTGAAACATATGTTATTATTATGAATTTATTTTTCTTACTTTAATTTCCTGTTTACTATTTTCTGGGGAACAGCCGCGGGCTTCAGTGGTACGTGAACTGGGCTGCTAATGGCAAGAGGTCGGGTTCAAACCGGATCCACTTCTCCTGGGTCCATCCATCCTAAAAATGGGTATCTGATTTTTCTTGCAATGTCGGGCGGCGGCGTAGTAAAAAAAAAAAAAAAAAGAAGTACCCCGTCACGCCAAGTGGCGTATAGGGAAATATGGTGTTAGTGAACCTATATTTTACAGATCTTTAGCACATGAGTTTTTGGGGTAATGTGGTCGGTATTACGCCCGTGCTGCTTTACTTTGCCAGAAAAAAATACGGTACCCATTTAAGCTGGGTGAACATGGAAGTCTCGGTTGGATCGAACCATTTCCCTTGTCCTTTGTAGTCCAGTTCACTAGCCACTGAGCTATCGCGGCTACCCGGCCGGTGTAGTACCGACCATATATCTCATTTTTTTTTTTTTAATGTGACGATGGTTATTGAAAAGTATGAGCATAAAAACCATTTTCACAACTCCTTAAACTGTGGGTGGGGGAGGGGATGGGGGGGGGGGGTAGGGAAAGGACCTGCAAGCATCCTTCTCCCCTTCCCCCCTCCCAACGATTTATCTGTTATTTTTAAATTAGAGTAGTAGGAATATTTTGGTACAGAGATTCGAAGCAGGAGCTAACTGATCATCAGAAGACGGACCCCGTCGAACAAGTGGTTCGGCCATTTAGCGTCTTGACGCTCTATTGGAGATCTGTTATTTTAAATGA